>CM076582.1:495496037-496096037 GCA_034641835.2 Pinus albicaulis | reverse complement strand
GTAGAAATGTACATTGGATGTTAGTATTTTGCAATGATATTATGTGTTTTGTAAAAGAGTACATGTGTATCATGAAGAGAGTGATTGATGCCGAGCTTAGCGAAGATTTAGGAGATATGATGATGTAGTAAGGAACCTGCAAAGATTTTTTTTATTTTTATTTTAAATTAGAAGAATATATATTTATTTTAAATTGGAAAATAACTTGTTGAAGTTGACTTCAATGATCTTTTGTGTGAATTCTATCATAAAGAAATAATATATATTGGAATTGAAGTTACCTGTAATATGTGATTGGAAACGTTAAGTCGTAGATGCAGGTTGGTTGATGGTAGACTAAACACCATTGGAGATTTATTCGGAATTGTAGGTGCCTATTTCTGGATTGCCATTCTGCTCTTGCTTTTCTCAATTTATCTCGTTCGTGTATGTGGACTATACGTTTGATAGTAGATTTTATTTTAAGTAATAAATCTATAGTTGGTCGTAGTCTGTATAGTGGCACGGTGGATTTGGTACTGGCAGGAACCTTTTTTGTATCTTCTGTAATGAATGAATTGTTGCATCTATCTCTGTGCTATAGTTTTGCAATAGTGATATCTGGGAATCCATGTTTTCTGTTTCAAAACAAAGAGATTGTTAGATGCAAATCGGTAAGCATTATATCAAGAATGTATATTTTGAACCATTTAGTAATAATTAGTAAATCAGGTTAATGTTAAGAGGTAGAAATGTTGTGTGATTAAAATTTTTCGGAGTTTATAATATTTGGAAACCTTTATGAGATGCTAGATTTGGAATGCAGTGGCTTTGGAGCTGTGATATTTTTAACTCCATGTGTTCTGTTTCAAAAGATAGAAAATGTTAAAATGAAATAGTTAAGAATTATATAACGAATTTAATTTTTTTAACTATGTATTAATAATGAGTAAATTAAGTTGCTAGTAATAAGTAGAAATGAAACATATGGAGTTGATCATATGTGTAAACCTTTTTCTGATGTTAACACATGGAATGGAGTTGGTCGTCTATAGGAGACATTGAACGAAGACGTTCTTCTGCTTGTTTTCTGTGAGCAATATTTTTGTTGTCTTTCATTTTCATGAAATGGTCGAAACTAAATGCAGGGCAAATTCGGAGACTTTGTAGTGAAGGGACTCTTGAAATTGCTGTGAACGTGAGGCCTTGTCGTTCAGTTTTTCCAATGTCTATTGTTGCTTGTGGCAGAGTCATACCTTGAGATTTATGTATAGTTAAAGCCTAAGCCATTTTAAGTGGAATTTACGTACGACCATTTCTTTTTATTGCTGGAATCGGCAAGTGAGTTGGGTTTGTTTCATCCCAAGCATGCCCAATGTATTTTGGAAATTCAACTACTACAAATGTTGGGAGTTGTGGAGGTGAAGTTGATTCTTTGTAGAAGATGGATATGATTTCTCCGAGAGAACCATTAACAAGCCCTGCTGAAACCCAAAGGTTGGAAGTCAACATTACTTTTTTCCCTTTGTAGAGGTAGAAAATTTTCTCTAGTTGCTCTTCGTCTGAAGAGAATGTAGAATATGTGGTGTCGTTTTCTGCGATTGATCTTGCAACTGGAGTGTTTAAAGATTTGATCATTTTCTTGTTATGCTCCAATGTTTGAGCGTTTGTTGGAAATAGATGTATAGCATCATGGAAAGACTGTATTTCATCTTCAAACAAGAAAGAGTCTGTCCGCGTCATAAGTATGTTGTAGTCCTCGATTGTTGGATTTGCATTTCTAATGTTTTGGAGGACGTTTCTAAAAATAACTTGAGCACTGTTCTGACCTTGTTGACGAAATATTTTGTCCAATGTGATGACTGTTGTGAATGTGTTCCACAATGCGGTTCCATAACTTGTCCCTGCATATAGTGGTATGTCTTTGACGGGTGGTAACTGGCCGAGATCACCAACTAATATAATCGAACAATCGCCGAATGGAAATTTTCTCTTTAATGGAAATGCCTCACGAAGACGTTGATCAACTTGGTGAAGAAGCTTAGGTCCAATGAAGCTCATTTCATCAATGAGTATGTATCTAATATGCTTGAGTTCTTCTCGAAATTTTGCAAGAGAATTGCCTTCTAATGGTGTAAGATATTTTATTGGAAGGTGGAGAGCGGAATGGATTGTCGATGCTTGTATGTTGAATGCTGCAACACCTGTAGGGGCTAGGAGCATGATCGGTGAAGGTTCTGAGCCAGCGAGTGCTATGAGCATTTCTTTGATGCAATTTATAAGAAGGGATTTCCCAGTTTTGGCAGTGCCTTGTATTATCATTAGCAGAGCAGGTAAGATATTCTTCTTACTGGAGTGAGCACAAATAATATCTAGAGCTTTTTTCTGCATTGAAGATAATGAGCTAAGGCACATTAAAGTATCTGTATTTGCTTGAATAATGCGATGGAGAGAGCGATTATTCTCAATGAAATGTGCGCCTATTTCTTGGAGATGCAATGGAATAGTTGTATCATTCCAATTATGGTTGTCATCAAAACCACTAAGACCAAGCATTTGAATGTCATTTATGAGCAATTCATCTGTACGGTACAACTGAGAGAGTAATTCCCATTCGTTTAGGTCCATGGTTTCTGGAGGATGGAATTCTTGAGTAGTTGTGTTATCATCTGCAGGAGGATTGATATCAGATAGTGTCCAATGTTGATGCCAAGGTTTGTAGAATGGACGAAATGCTTGCCAATTTCTGATAAATTCTTCAGCAGAATTTCTTATGTCACTCGCGATATGGCAAAATCGTTTGTAAAGCATAAGTTCAACTCTACAGAAGTCAGCATAAGAAGAGTCGGTTGTGGATGGTATTGAGGAATAGCGTGGTATGATATGAAGAATTACTTGTTCGGGTCTTTGTTTTCATTTGTTTTTCTTACGACGGGGATCATATGACCATGATATTGCTATTTCTATAAGTGATATGGATTCTAAGGGAGATGGTCGATAGATGTATGTATCTATGAAGTGTGGTGATGGAGGAGTTGTGGTGTTATTCTGTGGAAGGCGCATATAGATTTGTTGGCTTACATTTAAGGGGAAGAAGGAGCGACTACACAGTGTTAGTGGTCATTTCTGTATCATATGACAGGTTTCTTGTGCTCCTATGTCACGATCGACAAGAGTTTCTGCAAGGAATTTTCGGAATGCAGATGTTGCTCGGTCAACATTAGGTGAAGCAAGTACAATTCCACGTAGCATGAAATGGAATGTTTCAGATTTTTTTCTGCTTTGGCTGCATATTTCGCAATATATTTCTGAATGGCATGGATTGAGAGTACTGGTTGGCAATCGATATTTGCACGCCAGATTGATAGGATGGTAGGGTTATGGGTATTTAGTCGATCATCATTGCGAGTAGGAGTGTATGGTTTTTGGCCATTAGAGTCAATGAACAAGGAGGAATGTGCATGTAATTCCCAAGGTGCTTTATATTGGCATTCGAATGAAGAGCTTTTTTTCCTGAGGCATGTATTTTCAGTGCATTTTGTGTGTCTCTCAATGCAATTGATAAGTTGGACATAATGATTAAAAGGATTGTTTCTAAGAATATTTGACGTAGACAATAAGCAAGGGTCTTCTACATTTGTTTGAGAAATTTATTGGTTAGAAATTGTAAAAAGCCGAGGGTTCCAAGCTAATATGTATTTGTCGAAGAATTGTTTAGCACGATCAACTACTTCTATGTTATCCCAATTAAGAGTTTCCATATCAGGTGCATTTTGTATCCAGAGGAAAGCCATGGATATGTGCTGATCCTCTATGTTGCCATTCATACCTGCGAAGGATGTTTTTTTGTTAGAAAATTTTGAAATACAAGGAGTTTGATGTATGAATAATTATAAAAGTAATGTGGTAGAGTGGATACCTGTACCAGTAGTCTTTTGTTTGCAAGTGTTTCTCCAAGATAACTTCACGAAATATTGTGAATCTTTGGTGCATATATAGTGATGTTAAGTGGGGATTAGAGATAATGTTATCATTCCTCCATTTGTGTTGTTTTGCAACATCAGAAGGTGGAATTCCTGGCATGATTGCATGAAGATCAGGCCATTTTGCATCAGCTGCACTTAATGTGAAGAAGAACGTTGGGCAGTCGAGTTGAGATATCATGTATGTCAGTTCATTTTTAGCTTTGTGCCAAAAAGATCTTGTGCCACGTAGAGAGCTACAGAAGCGCATTACTTGTTATGCCAATTTGTCGTTTGGAAATTGTTGTAATCGGATGTTCAATTCTTGGATTGATGTTGGGAAGCCATCTCCGATGTTTTTTTTTACAAAGAAGGATGCTGTTGCTTGACTGCGATGACGATCATCATATTGTATTTGTAGTAGTGGAAGCGAGGGTGGTTGCCAAATCTGTTATCATGGTAATGCAAAAGATGAAGTGTGTATTCATGTAATTGCACTGTCTTTATTCTTGGTTGATTAGGTAGTGCAGCTCCTGTGGGGAATAGGGTTGGGAAAGCCATAGAGAGTAGACCTTCTATTTTGTATTCATTGATTGGGGATAAGCTTATTGGTGGCCATTGGATTGTAGCAGGAGAATGGTGGTTGTATGCATGTAAATAATGCCGTATTTCTTGGATTTTTGTATTTCTATTAGGTATAGTGGGAATGAATGATGACGTATGGTGTGGGTATTGGTCTATGGAATCTTCAGTGGGGAAAATTGGTGTTTTGATTGACAGTTGAGTAATTGGATCTGTGGTATTGGAATGGTGAAGGGAGGAGGAGATATCAGTTGGGAGTTCTAGTAATGATGCTAGTGCATTATTATCAATGCGAGCATTCCTATAGTAAGGATCATTTGTCAATTTGTATTCTAATGCGGCGAGAACTCGATGTCTACTTACAATGCAGTCATAAGCTTGATTGTCATTACTTTGACAGGTAACGATTAAAATATCCAAGTCTTCAACACGTCGTGGCAACATGCATGCTATTTCTGTAATGTCTTGTGGAAAGTAAATTGTGTGGCCAGTGTATTTATATTGGCCACCATGTGCATGTGTTACTTGGATGATAGGGGTAACCCTAGCAATAAGCATTTCTTCTATTTGTGAAAGAGCAGCCAAGACAGGTGGTTGAGGACCAGGGTCCATGTTATTTGATAATGAGAAACGGTGAATGTTTTTTTCAAACTTGCATCTGTAGCAACAATAGATTTGGTTCGACATGTAGATATGGATTCCAGGATAGGATTCAAGACAAATGGAGCATGGTGATTTAGGTGCAAGCCTATAAATTCTTGCACGGAATTCACGTTGTGCATCATTAGTATTAACATTGTTGAAAGCATGCGTAATGGATGGAGGGGTTGAATGAGGTATGGATGAATTTGTTTCAGCATCATTATTTTGAGCATCATTGAAAGCATGTGGAATCGAGTGTGGTGGAGAATGAGCTGAGGATGAATTTGGTAGAATGGTTTGATGAGAAGATGGTAGACTTGTAAATTGGGAAAGAGAATTGTTTTCGGAGTGAGAATTGTTTGATGGAAATTGTGAATTTCCATCGTATGTTCTTGACAATGAATTTTGACTTTTCTTTTGCCTTTTGTTTGTTTGGGAATCTTTGAAGGCTTTTTTAGCATGATAAGCTGCACATCGACGTGCATTTATTTTTTCTTTATTTGCTGCATAGTATCTTCACGCGCGTTCATCATTAGAAGTAGTAGACATTTTGACAAGCTAATGCACCTACATGAAAGAGAGATGGAGTGACAATGTTAGTTGGAAAGAGAACAACCATTTTATTGTATGGAAGGGGAAAAAAGAAATTGAAGCCTACAATTTATTTTTGTTAATATATTATTAGAACAACGTGTTTGAAATGAGGTTTTAGTAATTTCTAGCTATAGAGGAAGATAATAAGATGTGTAACATGTTGATAACAATATGTTTGAGATTATATTTAAGTATTTTAGAGATGTATATGAATGTAATTGGATATGTAATGTGTAAAGTTGGTTGATTTGTGAATAGGGGAAAAGTTGAAGTATTGAGATGGAGTGACAATGTTAGTTGGAGAGACAACAACCATGTTATTGTATGGAAGGGGAAAAAAGAAATTGAAGTTTACAATTTAATTTTGTTAATATATTATTAAAACAATGTGTTTGAGAATAAGTTTTAGTGATTTGTAACTATAGAGGAAGATTTGACTATGTTTGGCAAAAGCGATATGGTCAAGTTAGATTGCAAGACTATTTTTTATCCAATACCCAATAACACATGTTTCAAATACATTTTCCACAAACATTACATTGTTGACATATTACAATATAATATTTTGTGGAGAGATAATTTGCACGTATCGTAACACAAATTTTCTCTATGATTAAATACCAACTGGTAAATTCATAGTAATAGTTAAGAAAATAGATTATGAATTTCGAAGACATAAACCAAGTGTCTTTTCTGCCATGACATATTGTTTACAATTGGCCTCAGATGTAGTAACCATACATCATAATAACACATATTTTTTGTATGATAGTACTTGTAATCATATTTATCTATGATATTGAAATTTTATTGATTGCTTGGAGGATATTGTTTCATTCTGTTTAGAATTGCAAGTTCTCTTCTTTGATGATAACACATTTCAAGTGTGGTATGTCTCTAAATGTTTCTGTCTTCACTGATAGTGTGAAGATGTGATATGTCTAGAGTGCTTTCGAGACAATTTCCTTTATTACATTAGGATCCTCAGATAACAAATATAAGTCCTTTGCATTAACTCCAAGAATTGTAGATGCTGCGTCTTCGAAAGCAACTGTTGAAAGCAATTGACCAGTGTGATCTTGTATATCTATCTTTAGTAAGTATCTGTAATCACAATCAGTTACTTCAGTGTTGCATTTAGGGCAAAACCATGTGCTTGCATTCTTTGGAATGAGTTTCTTCATGCATTTTTTCTTATCAACAATAGATGGGCATGATAGGTAATAAAAATTGTGCATCCATAATTTTGTAATTGTTCCCTTGACTTGGTAGAATGCAGGTATATCTGAGGACTCGATATTGTAAATATCTGCAATTGTTATTTTTTTGGGTTGATGCGCAAAATAACGTGAATATATTCTTGTCAGTGGTGTAGAAGTTGTAGTGGAACCTTCTTTTCTAAACCATGACTTTAGGATATGAACCTCTTCGATGTCAGGATCTACAAGAATAATTGATCTTGTTGTAGTACCGACACTTTTTCCATTAAATTCGGCAACACGAGCAGACTTGATTGCTATGATGGGATAATTTCTTGTAGTACATAAGCTGGAAATTTCTTTCGATACTCCATCAAAATTATCTCCCCAAAATATTGCATCCATTTTATATCTAGACATGTCTTGAAGATTTACTATTCGTTTTGTAACTTCTGAGCCATCTTTTCTATGTATGGTGCATGGATTGGAAATGCTAGTAACAATACAAGGAACATCAGCAATGGAGTTGACGTTTGTTGTTCTGATATCATTGATTGATTTGATATTGAAATGCACTGTTGGGTTGGATCTATTTTCGTTGGCAACATGGTCTATGGTAGATGTAGCATTTAACAAAATTTCCCAGTCATTGTTTAAGTGGTTATATTGTTTATTAGCCATTTTGACATTACCTTTTGAGACAATGTACGTATTTCCAACTTGGATTTTGTCGAAGAAAGAATCGGAAACATTGTTGAAACATGTAATGTGTATTTCCCCACCTTCTGTATCGTAGAGGTCGAAGCCAAACACTTTGCCAGGACCATATTGATTTTGAAATTGTCGAAGAGGTGTCTTTCTTTGAACATATCCTTTTATGCACCAGTTTAAATGGTAAGGATTTATTGCTTTGATTGGAATTGGGATTGGTGTAATGGATGCAGTAGGAATGTCAGAAAGGGTGCAGTGCCTCTTCGACGAAGTTTGTTGGTTCGATGACGACGGATCTTCTTCTTGAGAAGTGACTGGGATACTCAAATTTTTTGGAATACCAAATAAAGGTGCAGATGTAGTAAAAATGTCAAAGTCTAATAGCGTTATTGACCTACATGGTAAATGATAGTAATAAGAGCAATTGTTAGAATTCAAAGTGATATGAAGGAAATATGTAAATTTTAAATAAGAATTGAGTAAAAAACTTACAATGATGGACCAATAGTTGAAGTAGTCCAATTTTTCACATGTATAATTGAACCTTTTTGAAGCAAGCTTGCTTCATCGAGGTCATTGAAAGTTATCGGAAGCATAAGGCGCTTCATATGTGTGCCATCAGAGATGGTGGTGCAATATCATATTGTTGAACTTTGCATTGACGTAATACGTTCAAGTTCAACGATTTTTATAATTGGCTGAATATGACTTTTCCCCGAGAGCATTAAGGGAATGGCATTTTCAGTAAGATTTGTTGTCATTTTCTGAAAACAGAGATAACAGAATAATTAAAAATTCTTTGTATATCGCTTTGAGTTAGATGTATAATTATGTTTCCTATAGAACTACATGACAAGTTAAAACTATAGGTTTATTTAGAAATGATGGATTAAGATATACTTATTGCTTTAAAAGTTAGTTTTTCTCTACATGAGAAGTTAGAACTATAGGTTTTTTTAGAAATGATGGATTAAGATATACTTATTACTTTAAAAAGTTAGTTTTTGTAGATTAATCTAAATTTTGATATATAAAAATTATGGATCATTTGTAGGTAAATCTTAGTTAACTTAAAACTAATGATTATGTTGAATATAAAAAAGTAAATGATAAAAATGTTTAAGGTGTTAGAAAGAATCTTGTACAAAACATAGTAAAATAATATCTTCTTCAATTTATTAATATGACACTGAAAGTATTATTAATAATCCTCTATTGTAATCATTTAAGATACCAGAGCACTTTCCTAGAATAATATTTAGGCAAAACAACATTCCAAATAATATTTGGTAAAAACATCTTCAGAAATATGAAACTTAGAATATCATGAACATAAAGTATCATTAAAGAGAAACTATCTTCAACAAAACATGTGCACTATAATATCTGCACATGAAAAGTAATCCAAATGAATCATTATTAGGTAACTTAGAATAATTAAAATGGTTTATATGTGGTTTTGAGTTAGATGTAAAAGACATTTAACAAAAGAAATATTTGGTAGAACAGATGTAAAAGACATTTAGAAAAAAAAATATTTGGTAAAACAGATGTAAAAGACATTTAACAAAAAAAATATTTGGTAAAACACATCTTCAGAATTGTGAAAGTTAGAATATCATGAACACAAAGTAGAGAAACAATCTTGAACAAAACATGTGGACTGCAAAATCTGCCCATGAAATATAATCCAAATGAATCATTATTAGGTCTTTTAGAATAATTAAAATTGTTTATATGTGGTTTTGAGTTATATGTATAAATATGTTTCCTATATAGATATACATATTTCAAAACTCTTTTAAAAAAATTATATCTAGTTTGTTCACTATAGTGTGGTATAACTTGAGCTATTAGGATACAACATAGACATTAAATTGATAAAATAACATTTTTGGAATAAATAAATTATTATATTTAAAAATAAATAAGTTAAATAACTAACTAATTTACAAATCAAATCAAATTAAAAAATAAAACTGTCATCTTCTCGAACAGTGCTGACCCTCATCTGTTGGTAGAGTTTTCTCATTTGCTCATTTGTGGGATTTTCTTTCACTATGCCTGTGAGATTAAAAAAAATCATATAATGTACATAGTTGTAGTCAGTGATGGTTGCATGTCGTTGGAAACTGTTAAGTGTGCAATTGAACCTTTTGGTAGAGTGGTTACCTTGGTTTCCATCCATTGAGGGTGGGGAAGTCTCTAAAGATTTCTTGTCACAGTCAAGGGAGATCATAAGAAGAAACACAATTTTTTTTAATGATGAAACACTCTCTCTGCAGCTCAAACTCTCACCAAAGAGGATAAGTCCTAACCTTATTGGGAAAGCTAAACAAAAAGAATCTCACTGCTGGACAAAGGATGAAAGAAAACCAGTAGGGAATCACAAACTTACTACCAAGTACTTTTGATAGTGAAATTTCAAGTGCTGTTGGATTCAATGTTGTATGCCAGATATTTATATTTGATCTCAGCAATAAATTGAATATCCTCTATTTTTAGAATATGGAATGTTTAGCTAACTGGTTTATATAAGGAGTTGAGAGTGCCTATATAACATGGTAGGAGTAGACAAGGCCACCAGAAGCTCATGGTTTAAGGTTTTGAAGCCTGTGAGAAACCTTGAAAGAGAATGACCAGTGGAGACATGTGGTGTTGGAGCATGTGGTTGTAGGTATTTGTCCCATTGCTTATTGGGTTAGTGAGTAAAGCAAACACAGTGATGACTTCAATGTCACTGTTGTATTGAGGATGAAAGAAAATCAGTAAAGAATCACAAATTTACAACCAAAAAAATACTCGGGGTCACAAAATGCATGATTTGCAATGAAAAGTTCTTATGAGAGTGCATTCTAGATGCAGCAATCTGTGTTGTCAATCCTACAAAACAAAATAATTACATGGCTTCATATCTATTTTTGTAGTTTAAAATGCATGAATGAATAGTGGCTTTGCACCTAATGAAGATACATAAAATTACCACATCAAAATTCCAAGTCAAATTTTAAACAAGTAAAATTTTACACTTACAAAAATTGAAATTTAATCCCTGCCACTTATAATAGATCCTAAATTAAAAATATCTAATCATCTACCCAAGATTACTCTTCAAACCAATTTCGTCGAAATCTGACAACAGTTACGACTTCAATCTCACTGCTGGGCAGAGGATGAAAAAAAATCAGTAGGGAATCACAAACTTACTACCAAGTAGTTTTGATAGTGAAAGTTCAAGTGCTGTTGGATTCAATGTTGTATGCCAGATATTTATATTTGATCTCAGCAATAAATTGAATATCCTCTATTTTTAGAATATAGAATGTTTAGCTAACTGGTTTATAGAAGGAGTTGAGAGTGCCTATATAACATGGTAGGAGTAGACAGGGCCACCAGAAGCTGATGGTTTAAGGTTTTGAAGCCTGTGAGAAACCTTGAAAGAGAATGACCAGTGGAGACATGTTGTGTTGGAGCATGTGAGGTGAATTTTGAAAATTTGACATTGATGAATGTCTCCACTCTCTTCTCTGTCATCTTCTCGAATAGTGTTGACCCTCATCTGTTGGTACAGTTTTCTCATTTTCTCATTTGTGGGATTTTCTTACACTTACAAAAACTTAAACTTACAAAAATTGAAATTTAATCCCTCCCACTTATAATAGATCCTAAGTTAATCCCTGCCACTTATAATAGATCCTAAGTTATTGTTTTTGAATTCCTGAGAGGTATATTGGGAGTGGTTTAAGTTGAAAAGTCAGTTCTTTAGCTTTGATACTAAATAATCTGCATCTGTGCTTCATTAACTCTTTTAATTTTAATGATATTTGATGCAGACAAAATTTGGTTAGGTTGATTGATGAGTATGAACTTGTGACATTTCGAAGTATACAGGGGCATACTAAAGAGGCTGTTGAACTGGTTCTACATAGATTCTTAACAACATACAACTTATTTCCTGTAGGGCAAGTTTAGCTTGCAATATATGGCCTTCAGAGGAAATCGTTGAAATGTTGCAGATTTGCATAGAATATCAAAGATTCTTCAAGTTCATACAATTCTAGCAGGCTGTTTGAAGCTGAAGAACCTGGGGAATTTCCAAAAACAGAGGAATACTTTTATGCTAATACTTTGTTTTTTTCTTAGACTCTGCTTCACTCTTTACTCTGTTTTTGTGTACACTCATTGTTTCCTCTCAAACAGATTGGTATTTGAACAGATTTTAGGAGGCTAATGGTGTTTATTTTGCAGTCAGCAATCCAGGTGAACATAGTTCTACTCAGTGATGCCTGCATGTCGTTGGAAACTGTTAAGTGTGCAATTGAACCTTTTGGTAGAATTTTCTCATTTGCTCATTTCTGGGATTTTCTTTCACTATGCCTGTGAGATTAAAAAAAATCATATAATGTACATAGTTTTACTCAGTGATGGTTGCATGTCGTTCGAAATTTTTAGGTGTGCAATTGAACATTTTGAGCTCAGATGGTTAACTCAAGCGGTTATGAACGAAATACCAAATCTTTCCTCCAAAGTTGAGAAGGTCATGGGTTTGAGCCTCTTGATTGCCTTTGAATGAGGTGGATTACACCAGTGGTTTACCTTGGTTGCCATCCATTGAGGGTGGGGAAGTCTCTAAATATTTCTTGTCACAGTCAAGGGAGATCATAACCAGACACACAATTTTTTTTAATGATGAAACACTCTCTCTGCAACTCAAACTCTCACCAAAGAAGATAAGTTCGACTTCAATCTCATTCCTGGGTAGAGGATGAAAGAAAATCAGTAGGGAATCACAAAATTACTACCAAGTACTTTTGATAGTGAAAGTTCAAATGCTGTTGGATTCAATGTTGTATGCCAAATATTTATATTTGATCTCAGCAATAAATTGAATATCCTCTATTTTTAGAATATGGAATGTTTAGCTAAGTGGTTTATATAAGGAGTTGAGAGTGCCTATATAACATGGTAGGAGTAGACAGGGCCACCAGAAGCTGATGGTTTAAGGTTTTGAAGCCTGTGAGAAACCTTGAAAGAGAATGACCAGTGGAGACATGTGGTGTTGGAGCATGTGGTTGTAGGTATTTGTCCCATTGCTTATTAGGTGAGTGAGTAAAGCAAACACAGTTATGACTTCAATGTCACTATTGTATTTAGGATGAAAGAAAATCAGTAAAGAATCACAAATTTACAACCAAAAAAATACTCGGGGTCACAAAATGCATGATTTGCAATGAAAAGTTCTTATGAGAGTGCATTCTAGATGCAGCAATCTGTGTTTTCAATCCTGCAAAACAAAATAATTACATGGCTTCATATCTATTTTTGTAGTTTAAAATGCATGAATGAATAGTGGCTTTGCACCTAATGCAGATGGAAGCATAAGCCTAGTAAGGTTCTGATAACGATGTAGAGTGATTTAATGATATGTATTGAATGTTTCATACCTAATTTTGTAGTTTAAGATATATGAAAAATAGATTTACCAAATTATCCTTGTATCATAATGTGAAATATTCCAGTAACTATGTAGAGTGATTTAATGAGGTGTATTCAATTTTTCATACCTAATTTTGTTGTTTAATATGTATGAACAATAGTTGCTTTGTAAATGCAGATCATATCACAAAAATTGATAAAGGTTATGAGAGTGATGTAGGGTGATTTAACGAGTGAGTTGCATTTAATTTTAGTGTATGAAAGCTAATTGAATAGTATATTTTTCCAAGTGTGCTTGCTTAAAGTTCCCTACCAAAATTTTCCTTGTATTATAATGTGAAATTTTCCATTATTGTGGCACTTGAAACTCCAAGCATAAATATAAATGTAAAATATATTTACCAAATTTTTCCTTTTCCTTGTATCATAATGTCAAATTTTCCAGTCTTGTGGCACTTCAAACTCCAAGTATAAATATAAATGTAAAATAAATTTCATAAGCCTGGTATAAATATAAATGTAAAATAGATTTCATAAGCCTGCTTTTAACATATGAACTTATGCCCATAAAGTGAGGTTGCCACTAAGTGAGGTGAATTTTGAAAATTCGACATGGATGAATGTCTCCACTCTCTTCTCTGTCATCTTCTTGAACAGTGTTGACCCTCATCTGTTGGTAGAGTTTTCTCATTTGCTCATTTGTGGGATTTTCTTACACTTACAAAAATTGAAATTTAATCCCTCCCACTTATAATAGATCCTAAGTTAATCCCTGCCACTTATAATAGATCCTAAGTTATTGTTTTTGAATTCCTGATAGGTATATTGGGAATGGTTTAAGTTGAAAACTCATTTCTTTAGCTTTGATACTAAGTAATCTTCATCTGTGCTTCATTAACTCTTTTAATTTTAATGATATTTGATGCAGAAAAACTTTGGTAAGGTTGATTGATGAGTATGAACTTGTGACATTTGGAAGTATACAGGGGCATACTAAAGAGGCTGTTGAAATGGTTCTACATAGATTCTTAACAACATACAACTTCTTTCCTGTAGGGCAAGTTTAGCTTGCAATATATGGCCTTTAGAGGAAATCGTTGAAATGTTTCAGATTTGCATAGAATATCAAAGATTCTTCAAGTTCATACAATTATAGCAGGCTGGTTGGAGATGAAGAAAAATAAAACATAAAATTACCACATCAAAATTCCAAGTCAAATTTTAAACAAGTAAAATTTTACACTTACAAAAGTTGAAATTTAATCCCTGCCACTTATAATAGATCCTAAGTTAAAAATATCTAATCATCTACCCAAGATTACTCTTCAAACCAATTTCCTCGAAATCTGACAACAGTTACGACTTCAATCTCACTGCTGGGCAGAGGATGAAAGAAAATCAGTAGGGAATCACAAACTTACTACCAACTACTTTTGATACTGAAAGTTCAAGTGCTGTTGGATTCAATGTTGTATGCTAGATATTTATATTTGATCTCAGCAATAAATTGAATATCCTCTATTTTTAGAATATGGAATGTTTAGCTAACTGGTTTATATAAGGAATTGAGAGTGCCTATATAACATGGTAGGAGTAGACAGGGCCAGCAGAAGCTAATGGTTTAAGGTTTTGAAGCCTGTGAGAAACCTTGAAAGAGAATGACCAGTGGAGACATGTGGTGCTGGAGCATGTGCGGTGAATTTTGAAAATTTGACATGGATGAATGTCTCCACTCTCTTCTTTGTCATCTTCTAGAACAGGCTGCTAAACTGGTTCTAGATAGATTCTTAACAACATACAACTTATTTCCTGTAGGGCAAGTTTAGCTTGCAATATATGGCCTTTAGAGGAAATCGTTGAAATTTTGCAGATTTGCATAGAATATCAAAGATTCTTCAAGTTCATACAATTCTAGCAGGCTATTTGAAGCTGAAGAACCTGGGGAATTTCCAAAAACAGAGGAATACTTTTATGCTAATACTTTGTTTTTTTCTTACACTCTGCTTCACTCTTTACTCTGTTTTTGTGTACACACATTCTTTCCTCTCAAACAGATTGGTATTTGAATAGATTTTAGGAGGCTAATGGTGTTTATTTTGCAGTTAGCAATCAAGGTGAACATGGTTGTACTCAGTGATGGCTACATGTCGTTGGAAACTGTTAAGTGTGCAATTGAACCTTTTGGTAGAATTTTCTCATTTGCTCATTTCTGGGATTTTCTTTCACTATGCCTGTGAGATTAAAAAAAATCATATAATGTACATAGTTTTACTCAGTGATGGTTACATGTCGTTCGAAACTGTTAGGTGTGCAATTGGACCTTTTGAGCTCAGATGGTTAACTCAAGCAATTATGAACGAAATATCAAATCTCTCCTCCAAAGTTGAGAAGGTCATGGGTTTGACTCTCTTGATTCCCTTGGAATGAGGTGGATTACACCAGTGGTTTACCTTGGTTGCCATCCATTGAGGGTGGGGAAGTCTCTAAATATTTCTTGTCACAGTCAAGGGAGATCATAACCAGACACACAATTTTTTTTAGTGATGAAACACTCTCTCTGCAACTCAAACTCTCACCAAAGAGGATAAGTCCTAACCTTAGTGGGAAAGCTAAGAGGAAACTCTTAGGTAATCCACCCACTGTCAACTTGTTGCCCTTGCCTCTTACTTTAAGGCCAAGTATGTCAGGGTTATGGCACGTTGTTGACACAACATAGAAATAGGACTTTTCTCTGCGGAAAAACCCTGTGTATAAATGTAAAATAGATTTCATAAGCCTGGTATAAATATAAATGTAAAATAGATTTCATAAGCCTGATTTTAACATATGAACTTATGCCCATCAAGTGAGGTTGCCACTAAGTGAGGTGAATTTTAAAAATTTAACATGGATGAATGGCTCGACTATCTTCTCTGTCATCTTCTCGAACAGTGCTGACCCTCATTTGTTGGTAGAGTTTTCTCATTTGCTCATTTGTGGGATTTTCTTTCACTATGCCTGTGAGATTATAAAAAATCATATAATGTACATAGTTGTAGTCAGTGATGGTTGCATGTCGTTGGAAACTGTTAAGTGTGCAATTGAACCTTTTGGTAGAGTGGTTACCTTTGTTGCCATCCATTGAGGGTGGGGAAGTCTCTAAATATTTCTTGTCACAGTCAAGGGAGATCATAAGCAGACACGCAATTTTTTTTAATGATGAAACACTCTCTCTGCTCAAACTCTCACCAAAGAGGATAATTCCTAACCTTAGTGGGAAAGGTAAGAGGCAACTCTTAGGTAATCCACCCACTGTCAACTTGTTTCCCTTGCCTCTTACTTTAAGGCCAAGAAAAAAGGTTCCTAAACTAAGGAGGGTGTTCCTAGGGGTTAAAACTGTATGACTTGGTTTGACTAAGGCAACTTGATACTACCCATTCTTGAAGTAAATAAGGCCAAGAAGCACAACGTATACTATTGTTCTCAAAGAAAAGAGTTTCCAAGTTTTATATCATTCCGTAGTGAATATTAAGTAAACAGTGATCAAATCATTATTTCAAGAGAAAATATGTGAAGACACCAGCAATGCACCCCTGTAGGTTTAAAGCAGATTGTAACTCGAAAACACAGATCTAACATAAGAAAATATGGAACAATTTCAAAAGCATTTTCCATAGTGCATTAGGATAATTTTTTTCCAATAACAGATGTAAAATACACGAAAACCCAACTTTTCTTTGGAAATGGCTACCTAAATTTCTCTTCAAGAAGAATGACATAGTAGAAGGACACAAATAGATCTACAAATGGAGATCAAATCTGGTAGAATTTTTTCATTTGCTCATTTGTGGGATTTTCTTTCACTATGCCTGTGAGATTAAAAAAAATCATATAATTTACATAGTTGTACTCAGTGATGGTTGCATGTTGTTGGAAACTATTAAGTGTGCAATTGAACCTTTTGAGCTCAGATGGTTAACTTAAGCGGTTATGAACGAAATATGAAATCTCTCCTCTGAAGTTGAGAAGGTCATGGGTTTGACTCTTTTGATTCCCTTGGAATGAGGTGGATTACACCAGTGGTTTACCTTGGTTGCCATCCATTGAGGGTGGGGAAGTCTCTAAAGATTTCTTGTCACAGTCAAGGGAGATCATAAGCAGACACACAACTTTTTTTAATGATGAAACACTCTCTTTGCAACTCAAACTCTCACCAAAGAGGATAAGTCCTAAACTTAGTGGGAAAGCTAAGAGGAAACTCTTAGGTAATCCACCCACTGTCAACTTGTTGCCCTTGCCTCTTAATTTAAGGCCAAGTATGTTAGGGTTATGGCACGTTGCTGACACAACATAGAAATAGGACTTTTCTCTGTGGACAAACCCTGTGTATAAATGTAAAATAGATTTCATAAGCCTAGTATAAATATAAATGTAAAATAGATTTCATAAGCCTGATTTTAGCATATGAACATATGCCCATAAAGTGAGGTTGCCACTAAGTGAGGTGAATTTTGAAAATTTGACATGGATGAATGGCTCCACTCTCTTCTCTGTCATCTTCTCGAACAGTGCTGACCCTCATCTGTTGGTAGAGTTTTCTCATTTGCTCATTTGTGGGATGTTCTTTCACTATGCCTGTGAGATTAAAAAAAATCATATAATGTACATAGTTGTAGTCAGTGATGGTTGCATGTCGTTGGAAACTGTTAAGTGTGCAATTGAACCTTTTGGTAGAATTTTCTCATTTGCTCATTTCTGGGATTTTCTTTCACTATGCTTGTGAGATTAAAAAAAATCATATAATGTACATAGTTCTACTCAGTGATGGTTGCATGTTGTTGGAAACTGTTAAGTGTGCAATTGAACCTTTTGAGCTCAGATGGTTAACTCAAGTGGTTATGAACGAAATATGAAATCTCTCCTCCAAAGTTGAGAAGGTCATGGGTTTGACTCTCTTGATTCCCTTGGAATGAGGTGGATTACACCATTGGTTTACCTTGGTTGCCATCCATTGAGGGTGGGGAAGTCTGTAAAGATTTCTTCTCGCAGTCAAGGGAGATCATAAGTAGACACACAATTTTTTTTAATGATGAAACACTCTCTCTGCAACTCAAACTCTCACCAAAGGGGATAAGTCCTAACCTTAGTGGGAAAGCTATAGGCAACTCTTAGGTGATCCACCCACTGTCAACTTGTTGCCCTTGCCTCTTACTTTTAGGCCAAGAAAAAAGGTTCCTAAACTAAGGAGGGGGTTCCTAGGGGTTAAAACTGTATGACTTGGTTTGACTAAGGCAACTTGATACTACCCATTCTTCAAGTAAATAAGCCCAAGAAGCACAACATATATTATGGTTCTGAAAGAAAAGAGTTTCCAAGTTTTATATCATTCCGTGGTGAATATTAAGTAAACAGTGATCAGATCATTATTTCAAGAGAAAATGTGTGAAGACACCAGCAATGCACCCCTGTAGGTTTAAAGCAGATTGAAACCCAGAAACACATATCTAACATAAGCAAATATGGAACAATTTCAAAAGCATTTGCCACAATGCATTAGGATAAATTGTTTCCAATAATAGAAGTAAAATACACAAAAACCCAACTTTTCTTTGGAAATGGCTACCTAAATTTCTGTTCAAGAAGAATGACACAGTAGATGGACACAAATAGATCTACAAATGGAGATCAAATCTGGTATTTTGCACCCCTGTAGGTTTAAAGCAGATTGTAACCTGGAAACAGAGATCTAACATAAGAAAATATGGAACAATTTCAAAAGCATTTTCCACAGTGCATTAGGATAAATTGTTTCCAATAACAGAAGTAAAATATAGAAAAGAATATTTCTAAGGGGCAAGAAGAAATCAAAGTAGAAATTAATAACCATGTAGTTGGCCGGATTGAATCTTTGCAGCTTGAAACCTTCTGGTAGCAGCTCAGTAATTGCAGCCAAATGAAACAACACTGCACTTTTCTGACTTCAGTGGAAGTCCTCAGCACTTAGCGGCACTCAGACGCAACACCCTGGCCTTTTTCAGCTCTTCACTGGAAAAAACAAATAATAGAAGAAATAGATGAAAATGAGTGACAGAAACACATTTAAAAGAAAATCCAAGAACTGCCAACACCTAACTAATAACTACCAAACTGTTTTGCGGCTGCAGCTCTCTGTCTCATCAGCGCTCTTGTATTGCAGCAAATGATTTCTCAATCTTCGCGGCTTCCAGGTGCCCCTTGCAAATGCATCCAAATGTCGGCCATGTCTACAGCAAATGCAGCCTGGAAGGAGGATGATTCTGTGTGCCCCTTCTCTGCAGCAAATGCGGCTTCCAGGTGCCCAGGAAGGAGGATGTCTGCACCAAATGCCGCCCATGTCTACAGCCCGGTTCTTCCAAGTGCCCCCTTCTCTGCAGAAAATACGACTTCCAGGTGTCCATTACAAATGTGAATTCCATTTGCATATTATAGGTTTTAGTTATTTTTAACTGTTTTATATCTATGGCTGAGCATTTCTCAATCATCTAACAAAGAATTTGACGATCATCAATAGGAAAGATAGGTAGGTAGGAATTTTTTTTTCAAATAAGGATGCCTTACGGCGTAGTTAAAAAATGTTATAAAATTATATTAAAATAAAGTATTTGTAAAATATTTTGACTTTGAAATAAGTATGTGGTATTGATAACCCAATGGCTGTGGTATTGACCCATGGTATTGTCACATAATAATTAAATGCATAGATCCATAACATAATTATAACATAATAATTAAAAGCATAAATCCATAACATAATTATTGAAAGGCTTGATGACCCATGGTATTGATAAACCATGGCATTAGCCCATGGTATTAATAATATTGATGGTAAATATTCATGATTAAAAATCTTCTTATATTGTAAATATTATTTTTTTATTGTAACATAATAATTAAATGCATAGATCCATAACATAATTATAACATAATAATTAAAAGCATAAATCCATAACATAATTATTGAAAGGCTTGATGACCCATGGTATTGATAAACCATGGCATTAGCCCATGGTATTAATAATATTGATGGTAAATATTCATGATTAAAAATCTTCTTATATTGTAAATATTATTTTTTTATTGTAAATTTAAAAATGGTTATTGAATCATTATTTTAATTTATAACAATTTTTTAGTAAGAATATTTTAACTTAAAATTCACCAAAACTTAAATTTAATCTAACTTATTAAAGTGAAAAAAAACTAACATTATAAAAAACATATATAAAACTATTTACTTATGATTTTTTCTTTATTAATTTTTTACATGGTTTCTGTTTGTTTTTTTTTTAAATCTAGGGTGTCAGTGTATTTTTGGTCCCATCTAATTTAAAATAACAATTATGATTTTAAATAATAATAACTCAATTAAATTATAATATAGAATATTATAATTAAAATTTATTATAAGAGTTGATTATTTTCTTAAATTTTTTCTTTATTGATTCTTGACCTAGTTTCTTTTTTTTTAAGAATGTAACAACTCCAATTTATGTGTTTGAATTTCAAAGCTAGACATTTGAACTTTAATACTAAGGGGATTGGACCCCAAAGGACAAGTATTTTGTGAATGTAATTAAATATTTAAATTGAGGAAATGAATAAAATGATTTTGTGCAGATTGACCAAAATGAGATTTACGAGATCACTTGCTAAATCCATGAGGATGGATAAGGCAAATACTTTCCCCACAATCTTTCAAAAATCCTTGAATGAAATTATTTCTAATTTAGATTTGTGAGGAAAAATCTAAATTCCCCAATGATGAGGAAATAGTTGGGAAGAGGTAAAAAACGCTGGAAAAAGCTGAGGAAAAGCATAAAACAGCTTTAAAGAATCCCTAAAATGGGAAGCCTAGGCAAATAGGAAGAAAAGCATCCTGATATTCTGGACGCAGAATTAGAAACAGGCTTTGGGGAATAACAACTTAAATAAGCTGCTCTTATACATATTAGAGGTTGATCTGTACTAAGAGGGATCTCAGCTCGGGGGTGAATTCTGGAGATAAACGAATTCTAAGGTTGAGTGGATTGGTCATCTAATTAAGTGGTATGCAAAGTTCAGTTTTAATCTTATGTTATGAGGTGTAGGTGTAAATTTTATGTTGCATGGAATGTGAAATTATTGTGTATCCATGCGGGGTGTGACACTATTCCATACATTTAACAGAAACCTCAGCAGATTTAGCCTTCAATTTCTGTACAGTTGTAGGAAACACATAGATGGGAAAGAATTCATCAAAATCTCTAAACCATAACTGGTTTAAATTTGAGAATACATATTTCCCAAGGGAAATTTAATGGTTTAAATTTAATCTGCTTCTGGTTTGGTAGTTAATTCTAGTATGTATACATAGTGAAAAGTAGCATGAGATGCCTGTACCCATGTCTAAAATAGAATCAGATGAATTGTAAGTTGGGTTAGAAATAAATTGGCTGAACCTGACATGAGGTAATAGAGTAAATATGTCAACCATGCACAACAAAAGTAGAGACATGCAATAAACTTCATACAGAGTTGTCCATAAATGAATGAGAATCAAGTCACTATGGAAGGAATAAGTTAGTCCTGGTTGATATATAACAATAAAGCTCCTCAATTACAGGCATATAAATACCATACAATTTTGTTTATATACAAAATATATTACTTGGATTATCCAAACCATCCATTAAAATTAATTTCTGAACCCGAACATAGGAGTCTACTTAATATACTGATGAAAGAAACTGGGAAATTTATGTCATAAGAATAAACAATAGAATACATTCAGTTATATTAAATTAACTACAACAGAAGCTATATTCTCCCTGAAAAGAAAACTCTCTATATCGGTAAAATTTAGCAGACGACACTATACTAGAAGAAGAGTTCTAGTCAATAAATATTCCTGAAAAAAAAATTTGGAACACGACCCATACGGATTATAAGTGACGAGGAACTAAAACTGCTATACATAACGCCTCCATCGAAATTCACACAGAAGAACCGATAGAGAATTGGGTTATATATATCTATATATATAAATCCATATGACAGTGAATTCGGTTCCAAAATTGAAAACCAAAAATTCCCTCCCTTCTGAGGGGAAGTCAATCAAAGTTATTGCACAAAAATTATTACAAATTTATAACCCTGATATCCAAAATTCTCCTAAAGGAGATAAGTAACTACAAAGGGTAAACTAAATTATCATTCCCTCTGATGAATTTTCATGAGGCACCAACGTGTGAGTAAGAGGGAAGCAAGGTTAATAGTCGAGCTGAACGCATAAAACCAAATTTGTTAGCAGAGAATGTGATAGTTGTCATATACCTGCAACGAATAAGAGAGAGATTACGTGAGGGAAAATAAACAAAACCAGAGTAGTCATTACAACATGAACGGAGGGTTAAACCACAAAAACGAAAACAAGAACTTACATCTTGCCTGCCAATGTATTCAGGGAGCTTGGGCAACGGAGATACTGGAACAAAAAAATACACCCAGACTATTAACACTTAAGTAAAATAAAAAATTCGAAAGGCATGAGAGATAGCCATGAAAATGTTGTGTCACCGGAAATCAATGGGATGGAAATACCTTTTCGGAAGAACATTGCAGCACCTCTAAATCATGTTGATGGAGTCAAATACGCGTGTACGCCCAGGTCACCATCGCTAACTATAAATCGTCGACGCGAGAGCGAACATGACACGAAGGAAAACTCAATTTTCATATAAACCATCTGATAAGCATTGTAATTGAAGCGAAAATAAAGGGGAACTGTAAAATCTGGTTGACTAGTTTCAATCTATCCTATCGTTAAACTCCAACTCTGAACTTTTGTAAATACTGATACATTTAAATCACAAAGAAAGGAGGATTGGAAAGTCGAACTGGATGAAAGATATCCATGAAAGTCGTTACCTGAGTTGAAGCGTGGGATGTCATAGTCCTCACATAGCTCCATGAGGTGTGAGTAGCGACACATATGAACGATCCTCTGTAGTAGTAGGAGAACAAAATGATAAAACGAACTCTAGAGCAACTCTGTGGAAAACCCTTAATATGATAGGCGAAAAGGAAGTCATACATTGAACGCAAAAATTATATATGCCTTTGAAACCCTAATCCCAGGCCATCTCCATCGTACACGTGGCTGGAGATGCCCAATTTTGAGCACTGGAAGGTAGGGAGTCTCGGAAATCCACAGGAAATCCAGAAAGGTTAAATTTTAATGTTCAATTTTAATGCTCGTGTACCATCCAACTTGACGTGGTACGAGCAATAAAGGGCAAAGTACTCCAGATCACAATGGCAGATTTGGCCAGCAGGATAGAACAAGAGCAAAGAAAACCTAAATTGACAACTAAACCCTAGTGTATTAGCAAGTGCCGAAGTGTGAAATCGAGCCCATAAAGGCAGGGTACGAATTTCTCAAATCAAATTAAATGGCATCGAAACTAGAAATGAGGCGGTAGCACGTAGGGTTGATTAAGTTGATGGTGCACAAAAGTATAAGTGTCGAGCGCAACCATAGAGTTCAGCTAGAACGAGATGGTAGGGATGCAAAGTCTGAAGAGAAAAACTCCTTACTAAACGTAGTGATGTTGTTGAAAACCATACAGTGGTATTGCACATACCAAGTTGGACGATACCCTATTATATTAGGGAGAGGTACAATCAGGGTGTTAGTATATAAACTTAAAGCTAGGTATGTATATAAGTAATATTGCGAGTGTGAAAATTAAAATAAAAAGAGTAGTATAGGGATGTAACTAAACTTGCATTCAAAATGGAAGCGAGTATATATTGACTTGGGTATAGTTAGTATATGGAATTAAATGTGTAATTGAAAAAAAGAAAAGATAATTAACGAGATAGAAATCAAAGTGTGATGGTATAACAATTCGGTTGTAATTATTCTTATAGAATACTAAGAAAACAAAATTTGTATGGGAAGGTGAAGGGGAGGTGTGAAAAATAGTATCAGAGCCCAAGTTATAAAACTGGGCTGGTGACATTGTGCTCACTATGGCTGTGTGTTCCCTGTATAAATTGATTTCTGTGGAAAAAAAAAAAAAAAAATTTATATATTTTTTTATTTTCACCGATCTGTGTTCTGTAGTGTACAGTGGTGCTGGAATGGCAGAAGGTGATGAAATTTAGGTTGATCTGCGTGATGAAGATAATGCACCAGATCCCAATGCACCCATGATGGCTATGTTGTGGAGGTTGCAGCAAGAATTGGCTAAGATAAAAAGCCAGAATGACAGATTGTCATTAGCCAGTGAGGAGCAGGAAAAGCTCATTAGAGAATTAACTTCACGGAATAGCCAAGAAGGCGAAGGTTCCGGAAAGAGGAAGACTGATGAGTCTGAGGATGATGATGCTGTTAGGTATCAGTATAAGTAGAAAAAGGAATTACAAGGGGAATTCTGAAAGATCAAACCTCCCTCCTATGATGGGGAGAAGGAGGAAGATGCTGAAGCCTGGTTTTTGAACACGATTAAGTACTTCTAGGCCGATGAATATGAAAGCAATCTGAAGGCCAAATTAGCTGTTTACCAACTAGAAGGTAAGGCTACCTTGTGGTGGGAGTAGACAAAAATGGTGCATGCCATTGATGAAAAGACAGTCACCTGGGAAGATTTCCAGGTTAAGCTCAAAAACCGATATCTGAATGAATGTTACTATGATGATAAAGCCAAGGAATTCCATGAACTTAGACTGGGACAGTTCACTATTGATGAGTTTGTTACTAAGTTTACAAATATGTTGAGATATGTACCCTACATAAGGGAAGAAAAGGCAAAGCTACAAAGGTTTCTGAATTGTTTTCCTGTTGTATACAAAGAAAAGATCGAGTTTGATAACCCAGAAACAATGGATGAAGCTGTTAGAAAAGCTAGATTGTGCTACCAATAGTTCAAAAGAAAAACTTAACATGGGAAAAGCTGGGTCAATAAGAGTGAATTCAAAGGGAAGAAACAGAAACCTGCCTATTTGAAGAATTTTGGTAGAGATCATCAGCGAAAAAAGTTTAATAAACCCAAAGAAAGTCAAACTGCTCAGTCCCAAGTGGCCTCAAAACAAATAGATGGAGACAATAAGAAAGAGGGCACAGTGAAAATGAGAGAACCCCTGAAATGTTGGGGGTGTGGAGAACCCCATCTGTTGAGAGATTGTCCCCATCGAAACATTCAGATGATTATGAGAGATCGAGAAGCCGCTACAGTAAATGACATAGCCAGAAATATACCAACTATCAGTGCAGCCTTGGAAAATCGACAAGTAGAACATCAAGCTACCATGGTTGAAATGGAGGGTAAGATTTCTGACTAATCTGTTACGGTTTTGATTGATCCGGGTGCTTCTTTGAGTTACATTAGTCCAAAAATTGTAGAAAATGTAATCTTAAACCTGAAAAATTTCAACAGTCATGGTTGGTTCAGCTGGCCACTGGAACCAAGAGGAAGGTAACACATAAATTGCCCCGAACAACAATTAAATTAAATGATTTTCAAACAAAAGTAAATTTGAACATCCTGCCCTTAGGTTCATATGACTTGCTGATAGGAATGGATTGGCTGGAAAAGAAGAAAGCCCTGATAAACTGCTGAGATAAGACCCTACATTGTGTGGATGAGGAAGGAAAACCTTTTATTCTCAAAGGGAAACCAAAACCCATTTTGGTAAGACAAATATCAGCACTGCAATTAAAACGAACAACTAGAAAGGGATACCAAGTTTATGCAGTACATGTGGAATAAATAGAACAGAAAACTGAAGAAAATATGCTGGATGCATTGCTAGTAGTAAGGGAATTTAAAGAAGTTTTTCCAGATGAAATCCCTCATCTTCCCCCCAAAAGAGAGATTGACTTCTCAATCGATTTGGTGCTGGGTGTAATACCTGTTTCCCGAGCTCCTTATCGAATGAGTCCCCCTGAACTCATAGAACTAAAAATGCAATTGCAAGAATTGTTAGATAAAGGTTATATTAGACCGAGTGTGTCTCCTTGGGGAGCACGAGTGCTGTTCGTGAAAAAGAAAGATGGAACTTTTAGGATGTGCATTGATTATCATCAACTGAACAAGTTGACCATTAAAAACAGATACCCCTTACCCATAATTGATGATCTTTTTGACCAAGTGAGAGGGGCTTCAGTTTTTTCGAAAATTGATTTAAGGACTGGTTATCACCAGCTCAGAATTAAAGAAGAAGACATCAGAAAAATAGCCTTTCAAACCAGGTATGGTCACTACGAATTTGTAGTCCTACCTTTTGGTTTGAAAAATGCTCCTGCCACTTTTATGTGCTTAATGAACAGTGTGTTAAACAAGTACTTGGACAAATTTGTACTTGTGTTCATAGATGACATTTTAGTTTACTCAAAAAGTGAGGAGGAACATAAAGAGCACTTGAGGATAGTATTGCAAACTTTGAAAGAAAACCAATTATATGCCAAGTTCAGTAAATGTGAATTTTATAAAGACAAGATTCAATACTTGGGGCATATTATTTCTGAACAAGGCCTTGCTGTTGACCCTGAAAAGATAAAGGCTATAAAATAATGGCCTGTACCAACTGATGTTTCAGCAGTGAGATCATTCATGGTGATTGCAGGCTATTATCGCAGATTTGTGGAGAGATTTTCTGCCATAGCACATCCCATAACATCATTACAAAGGAAGGGTGTCAAATTTGAGTGGACTGAAAAATGCCAAAACAGTTTTGACCAATTAAAACTAAAAATTAATATAACCCCGATACTGAAGATTGCAGATCCTGATAAAGAATTTGTGGTATGTACGGATGCTTGTAGAGAGGGGTTGGGAGGAGTTTTTTTGCAGGAAAATTCAGTTATTGCATATGAATCTAGGAAACTGAAGATACATGAACAAAACTATAGTGTCTATGATTTAGAATTAGCAGCTGTTATCCATGCTTTGAAAATGTGGCGACACTATCTCCTTGGAAAAAAATTTACATTGATGACTGATCATATTAGTCTCAAATATTTCTTTTCCCAAACTGATTTGAATGCTAGACAAGCCAGATGGCTGTCTTTTCTAAGTGAATTCGACATGGACATAAAACATATCAAGGGGAAATAAAATAAGATTGCTGATGCATTGAGCAGAAACGCTTGTCAAATTATAGGCAACAGTGGAAGTAGTGCCCAGTTTGATTTAGAAGAGTTAGTGAAACAGGCAGCAGACCAGGATCCCAATTATGAAAACATACAAGTGAAAATCCTACAGAAGGAGATGGCTGATTTCACTCAAAACCAGAAAGGACTGATATGTTATAAAAACAGATTGTATATTCCGAATGTGGAGTCCTTGAAAAGAGAGATTTTAGATGAATATCACAAACAGCCATATGCAGGACATCCATGATATCAGAAAATGTTAACATCTTTGAAAAAGAAGTTGTTTTGGCCAGGAATGAAGAGAGATGTAGTAGAATATTTAACTAGATGCCTGGAATGTCAACTAGTCAAAGTTGAGCATCAGCATCCTGCTGGTCTTTTAAACCCTTTTCCGATTGCAGAATGGAAATGGGACACAGTTTCCATGGATTTCATAACAGGATTACCCAAAACCAAATACCAACATGATTCAGTGATGGTAGTAGTAGACACTTTAACAAAAGTTGCACATTTTATACCAGTGAAATCTACCTTTGGGACAGCTCAAGTAGCGAATGTGTTCCTGAAGGAGGTAGTAAGGCTCCATGGGGTTCCAAAGGTGATTGTTTCTGACCGAGATGCTAAGTTTACAACAGCCTTTTGGAAAGGTCTATTTGGCGGCATGGGCACTAAGCTGAATTTTAGTACTGCCTATCACCCTCAAACCGACGGGTAGACCGAGAGAACAAATCAGATTTTGGAGGATATGTTGAGAATGTATGTGATGGATAGGCCATCAAAGTGGGAATATTATCTGCATTTAGCTGAATTTTCCTATAATAACAGCTACCAATCCTCTATCAAAATGAGTCCATTTGAGGCACTCTATGGAAGGAAATACTGTACTCCTTTGAGTTGGAGCCAGCCAAAAGATAAACTAATGTTGGGACCAGATGCCTTACAAGAGATGGAAATAATTGTTAAACAGATACAAAGAAACATTAAGACAGCACAAGATCGCCAGAAAAACTATGCTGATAAGAAGAGAGTACACCGAGAATTTAAAGTGGGAGAGCATGTGTACTTGCGTATTGAACCCAAAAAGAGCACCCTTTATGCTGGAAGTTGTGCAAAAATGGCTCCGAGATACTGTGGTCCTTTTGAAATATTAGAAAGGGTGAGACCAGTGGAATACAAGCTGGCCTTACCACCCCATGTTAGATTTCATGATGTGTTTCATGTTTCGTTATTAAAAATATATGTACATGATGCTTCTCACATAGTTGATTAGAATGTTGTACAGGTGGAACCAGAAGCGGAGTTCCTTCCAGAACCGTTTCAAATCTTGGAGCGGGAAGAAATTGAATTGAGGAACCGAACGGTAGCAAGAGTAAAGGTGCAGTGGAAGCACTTTACTGCTGAAGAAGCTACCTGGGAAAGAGAAGCTGAAATGATGGAAAGATATCCATTTTTGTTTGAAAAATGAACTCTAGCAGTTGAATAACAACACCGAGGACAATGTTTATTTTCAGAGGGGGAATATGTAACACCCCCAATTTATGTGTTTGAATTTCAAATCTAGACATTTGAACTTTAATCCTAAGGGGAGTGGACCCCAAAGGACAAGTATTTTTTGAATGTAATTAAATATTTAAATTGAGGAAATGAATAAAATGATTTTGTGCAGATTGACCAAAATGAGATTTATGAGATCACTTGCTAAATCCATGAGGATGGATAAGGCAAATACTTTCCCCACAATCTTTCAAAAATCCCTGAAAGAAATTATTTCTAATTTAGATTTGTGAGGAAAAATCTAAATTCCCCAATGATGAGGAAATAGTTGGGAAGAGGTAAAAAAAGCTGGAAAAAGCTGAGGAAAATCATAAATTAGCTTTAAAGAATCCCTAAAATGGGAAGCCTAGGAAAACAGGAAGAAAAGCATCCTGATATTCTGGACGCAGAATTAGAAATAGGCTTTGGGGAATAACAGCTTAAATAAGCTGCTTTTATACAGATTAGAGGTTGATCTGTACTAAGAGGGATCTCAGCTCGGGGTTGAATTCTGGAGATAAACGAATTCTAAGGTTGGGTGGATTGGTCATCTAATTAAGTGGTATGCACAGTTCAATTTTAATCTTATGTTATGAGGTGTAGGTGTAAATTTTATGTTGCATGGAATGTGAAAGTATTGTATATGCATGCGGGGTGTGACACTATTCCATACATTTAACAGAAACCTCAGCAGATTTAGCCTTCAATTTCTGTACAGTTGTAGGAAACACATAGATGGGAAAGAATTCATCAGAATCTCTAAACCATAACTAGTTTAAAACTGAGAATACATATTTCCCAAGGGAAATTTAATGGTTTAACTTTAATCTGCTTCTGGTTTGGTAGTTAATTCTAGTATGTATACATAGTGAAAAGTAGCATGAGATGCCTGTACCCATGTCTAAAATAGAATCAGATGAATTATAAGTTGGGTTAGAAATAAATTGGCTGAACTTGACATGAGGTAATAGAGTAAATATGTCAACCATGCACAACAAAAGTAGAGACATGCAATAAATTTTCTACAGAGTTGTCCATAAATGAATGAGAGTCAAGTCACTATGGAGGGAATAAGTTAGTCCTGGTCGATATATAACAATATAGCTTCTCAATTACAGGCATAGAAATACTGTACAATTTTGTTTATATACAAAGTATATTACTTGGATTATCCAAACCATCCATTAAAATTAATTTGTGAACCCAAACTGAGGAGTCTACTTAATAGACTGATGAAAGAAATTGGGAAATTTATGTCATAAGAATAAACAATAGAATACATTCAGTTATATTAAATTAACTACAACAGAAGCTATATTCTCCCTGAAAAGAAAACTCTCTATATCAGTAAATTTTAGCAGACGATACTATACTGGAAGAAGAGTTCTAGTCAATAAATATTCCTGAAAAAAAAAATTTGGAACACGACCCATACGGATTATAAGTGATGAGGAACTAAAACTACTATAAATAACGCCTCCATCGAAATTCACACAGAAGAATCGATAGAGAACTGGGTTATATATATCTATATATATAAATCCGTATGACAGTGAATTCGGTTCCAAAATTGAAAACCAAAAATTCCCTCCCTTCTGAGGGGAAGTCAATCAAAGTTATTGCACAAAAATTATTACAAATTTATAACCCTGATATCCAAAATTCTCTGAAAGGAGATAAGGAACTATAGAGGGTAAACTAAATTATCTTTCCCTCTGATGAATTTGCACGAGGCACCAACCTATGAGTACGAGGGAAGCAAGGTTAATAGTTGAGTTGAACACATAAAACCATATTTGTTAGTAGATAATGTGATAGTTGTCATATACCTGCAACGAATAAGAGAGAGAGTACGTGACGGAAAATAAACAAAACCAGAGTAGTCATTACAACATGAACGGAAGGTTAAACCACAAAAACGAAAACAAGCACTTACAGCTTACCTGCCAATGTATTCAGGGAGCTTGGGCAACAGAGATACTAGAACAAAAAAATACACCCAGACTATTAACACTTAAGTAAAATCGAAAATTCGAAAGGTAGGAGAGATAGCCATGAAAATGTTGTGTCACCGGAAATCAATGGGATGGAAATACCTTCTCGGAAGAACATTGCAGCGCCTCTAAATCACGTTGATGGAGTCAAATACGCATGTATGCCCAGGTCACCATCGCTAACTGTAAATCGCCGAAGCGAGAGCGAACATGACACCAAGGCAAACTCAATTTTCATATAAACCATCTGATAAGCATTGTAATTGAAGCGAAAATAAAGGGGAACTGTAAAATCTGGTTGACTAGTTTCAATCTATCCTATCGTTAAACTCCAACTCTGAACTTTTGTAAATACTGATACATTGAAATCACAGAGAAAGGAGGATTGGAAAGTCGAACTGGATGAAAGATATCCATGAAAGTCGTTACCTGAGTTGAAGGGTGCGATGTCATAGTCCTCACATAGCTCCATGAGGTGTGAGTAGCGACACATATGAACGATCCTCTGTAGTAGTAGGAGAACAAAATGATAAAACGAACTCCGGAGCAACTCTGTGGAAAACCCTTAATACGATAGGCGAAAAGGAAGTCATACATTGAACACAAAAATTATATATGCCTTTGAAACCCTAATCCCAGGCCATCTCCATCGTACACGTGGCTGGAGATGCCCAATTCCGAGCACTGGAAGGTAGGGAGTCTCGGAAATCCACAGGAAATCCAGAAAGGTTAAATTTTAATGTTCAATTTTAATGCCCGCGTACCATCCAACTTGACATGGTATGAGAAATAAAGGGCAAAGTACTCCAGATCACGTTGGCAGATTTGGCCAGCAGGATAGAACAAGAGCAAAGCAAACCGAAATTGACAACTAAACCCTAGCGTATTAACAAGTGCCGAAGTGTGAAATTGAGCCCATAAAGGCAGGGTACGAATTTCTCAAATCAAATTAAATGGCATCGAAACTAGAAATGAGGCGGTAGCATGTAGGGTTGATTAAGTTGATGGTGCACAAAAGTATAAGTGTCGAGCACAACCATAGAGTTCAGCAAGAACGAGATTGTATGGATGCAAAGTCCGAAGAGAAAAACTCCTTACTAAACGTAGTGATGTTGTTGAAAACCATACAGTGGTATTACACATACCAAGTTGGACGGTACACTATTATATTAGGGAGAGGTACAATCAGGGTGTTAGTATATAAACTTAAAGCTAGGTATGTATATAAGTAATATTGCGAGTGTGAAAATTAAAATAAAAAGTGTAGTACAGGGATGTAACTAAACTTGCATTCGAAATGGAAGCGAGTATATATTGACTTGGGTATAGTTAGTATATGGAATTAAATGTGTAATTGAAAAAAAAGAAAAGAGAATTAACCAGATAGAAATCAAAGTGTGATGGTATAACAATTCAGTTGGAATTATTCTTATAGAATACTGACAAAAAAAAATTTGTATGGGAAGGTGAAGGGGAGATGTGACAAAGAATGTAGTGTGCCAGTGTATTTTTGGTCCCATCCTTTGGGTAAGTACATAGTGCAATTAAAGAAGAAGTGGCCTTCTATCTACTATTTCAATTTCAAATGTTTTTTGCAACTTTTTCTCTCATGTGTTTTTAAGAAGTTGCGTCTATGTTGTTGTCTAACATTAATGTAGAAGTGGAATATATATATATATATATATATATATATATATATATATATATATATAAAGTTATTATTATTTTTTATTATTTATGTGTTTTAAATATATATATAGATTTTAAACTAATTCTCATAAGTTGGAGATTCTTTTGGGAGATTAGATTATTATATAAAAAATATTAATAAATTTTTTAGCATATAAGTATAAAATTTATGCTTATATAAAATCAATGTGCTAAAATTTTTATTAATATTTATTTTATATAATAAAAAATCTGTCTAAAAAGGCCTCCAAAAGTACGAGAATTAGTGTGAAATCCATTTTCTAGGAATTTCTCAAAATTTATATATATATAAAATTACTTTTCTAAGAGCCTCCAACTCTATAGAAAATATCAAATACAATTTCACAATGAATATTTCATACTCCAACTCTATAGAACAATCATAATTCCACATAGAATATTCTCCACCTGATGCTATTTTTACTACCTGGAAAATTTTATGTAAAATTTTATGATTACATAAAGAATATATTTCGCGGTCAGTGTTGCTTTTTCTATAAGGAAAAGCTTTTATAAGTTGAGAGACTTTTAGCCCTGTAACATTTTACAAAAGCGTCCATATACATGTCAATATATCTTTCCCAGTTGTGAATCGTGATCATGTGATAGGAATGTCATATTTTAGATATTCAAAAGAACAAAAAATTCAGAAGAATAAAAAATGGGATATCAAACTTTATTCTGGAGTAACAAAGTAATAGAATACATGTCACGGCTTCAAGAACTCACCAGTGAGTCATCCATTAAGCACAGGGTTCCCATTTTGCACCGCATAGTTTAGCGCACCTTTTTTCACCTCACAGTTTAGTGCTTAGTAATACAAATCCCCAGAGGTTGGATACGAAGAGAAAATCTCATCCATGGAGAGTCCCACTAGAAAATCCAACAACGACTCATCTGTATACCATAGTAGCCAGCCTTCCGAAGGCCAGTGCTGTAGTATACAGAGTCGTTATGAAGTTTAACAATACTCTGCACATAGCAAAAGTTTATCAATACTCTGCACATAGAAATTCAAATGCATGAATCAATTCCAAAGCATACCACCAATTTAATAAATTTTAGAGAGAAGTAGAAGTAACAGAAGAACGAGGCGAAGCAGTTTCATAATTTGCATTATTGGCTTCGGTGCACTACAGTAGTCTACTTACTTATTTATGAATTTTTTTTCTAAAACGGTTTTCTTTTGTAACTAATTAATAATAACAATATTTAATCCTAAGGTAAAAATTATTTCAATTGTCTAACATCAAAATCAATGATGTATAATAATACATGTAGAAGTTTAGGTAAGTTGTTTTTAAATAGTAATGCTTTACAGCGTAACTATAAAAACAACCCATGATATTGATGTGGAATGTAGTTTATTTAAGGAGGGAAATTAAGAAACTATATACATATCTTTAATTACCTAATTGTAGATAAAAAATCTTACATGTTTGTTACTTTGTAGTCATAAATAGTTTTCATATTATATGATGTCAAACTTAACTTTTTATTCTGAAATTTTAAACAAAGGTTTTCACTACAAATGTTTTAGGCCACTAGATCCACAAGTAAATAGTTTTTTATAATATTAGTTTTTTAATGTTGTTATTAAAAATTTGTTAGATTTTAACCTCAATTTAACATTTTGACTATATGAAATTACACAAAAATAAAAATTAAAGTAAATTTAATAAAAATATTGACATAATGTAATGAACATTTTAGGTAGCTCAAAATACAATAAAAAATAAAAATAATAATAAACTATAAAAAGAGCCCATGGTATTCATGTGGAATGTAGTTTATTGAAAGAGGGAAATTAAGAAACGATATACACATATTTAATTACCTAATTGTAGCTAAAAAATCTTACATGTTTGTTGCTTTGTAATCATAAACAATTTTCATATTACATGATGTCAAACTTACACAACTTTTTATTCTGAAATTTCAAACAAAGTTTTTCACTACAAATGTTTTAAGCCATTAGATCGAGAAGTAAATAGTTTTTTATAATATTAGTTTTTTTTTTCTTTTTAATGTTGTTATTAAAAATTTGTTATATTTTAACCTCAATCCATGAAAAACTAGTTATCCATGAAAAATTGTAACCATCTATGTAATGATATATGCTAGTTGTTATAGTTTTATGTTGAGTATGCTGAGTTATTTTATGATTTGTTAAGTAAGCTTTCCATTTTTTATGTTTATAATAGTTTACAAACATTGATATCAATCTAATAAATTGATATTGCAAACCAAATGATGTTTGTGACACGCCTGTAGATGTTTCCATTCATAAATTGTTTACTCATTTTGTCTCAATATTGTTAGATAATGGTGAAAGGAATACAGTGTTGATCGAAGTGATCCACAGAATTATTGTTTCCATTCATAAATTGTTTACTCATTTTGTCTCAATATTGTTAGATAATGGTGAAAGGAATACAATGTTGATTGAAGTGATCCACGGAGTTATTCAAAGCCAGCTTGGAAAAGCTTGGAAAACCAGGCATGAAGATGCTTCAAATTTTCAATGGAGTTGTCTTCAAAAGTTCCTAGCTCTATTTTAATTGCATAAATGTATTGAAAATAAACCAATATTATTTACTTCAATTATTTTATCTGGATGTGTTGCTAGTTGACATTTACTGCTATACAAGTCGTGCAACAAATTATTATGTAAAAATTGTGCCAAGAAGTTTTTAAATTATTTCTCTTCATCTATATCTTATCAGTTTAGTATGTTTTCAATCAAGAGCACATGATTCTATTAAAATTTATGAAAAAAATTCATTTTCTACAACTTTTATGTTTAAATATGTGATTTTGGAAGTGATGATGGCTTCTTTAGACACTTAGTATTATGGAATAACTTTGAGTATACCACTAAGGATTGTGAGTAGTTCCTGCAGTAGTTGCATTTCTTATAACAGATTTTTATATCCTTTGTATAAGCTATTGTATATACAGTTCTAACATATTTCCCCCATATGCTACCTATATGTTGAGTAGTTCATGTAGAAATTGCATTGATTATAACATATTTTTATATCCTTTGTATAAGCTATTGTATATACAATTCTAACACATTTCCCAAGTCTTCTTTAGACACTTGATTAGTAATGTGGAAGAACTTTGAGTATATCATTAAGGATTGTGAGTAGTTCATGTAGAAGTTGCATTTCTTATCACATATTTTTATATCTTCTGTAGAAGGTATTGTATATATAGTTATACTATGATATGGATACACATTCCCCCCAAGCATTACCTATATGGTGACTATTGTCCAGTTGTTGATATCTAGAGAAATTTAATTAAATGATTGATGGTTTTTGAACATCAAAGTTACTATGATGACTTTTTATATTAGGATGACTCCTTAGTGCTGAGATTCGATTTGCATGACAAAGATGCATAGATTTCATCACAGGGAAAACCCTTTGGCCTATTGATATTATGTGGTAGTTGTACGAATGCACTTCTTATATTGTCCTCAGTGTCTTAAGATTCCAACACGGTTAATTTTTTTTTATAAGTCTATATACAAGTTATACATATTATGTAGTAAGAAATGTTCTTTAATAATAACAATCACTAAAAGGAGAAATGCTCTCAATACACCCCTCTAGATATACAATGTCTCATGATATTCTTTTCATTTGGTGACACATGGAGATACCAATACTAAAACTCTTTCACATTGTCCCTCACATTATATGCAAGTCTTGATAAGGTTTCCTACATATATTAGCCCAACATGCAGGTTCATCATTCTCATATTATTGAATCCTAATTTTTTAATGCCTCCATATATATATATATATATATATATATATAGTAGTCCTTACCCGAGTAATATTTTACTTAGTAGGGAGTACAATAATTTTGTAATCAAATAATAGGAGAAAAAAAATTCACAATATAATGTATTTTAATAATGTGTGTAAAATATTTGAATAAGAAACTAGATTTGTAATTATAAAATATAAAACGATAACCTAAATTTGTGAATTTACTTTGTAGTTAAGAAAATAAACCATAACATAAAGAACAACATCTCCTTCCAAAAAATGTCTCCATATTAAAATGAAATTCACTTTCTTGTATACCAAGACTATTGTTCTTCATATACAATTTATGACAAGCATGCAATTGGGGCTAGGATATGTAGATGAACTTGGACTAAAATATATTTTTTTAATAAAAATTCTCTTTATTTACATCTATGCTAGATAGATTGTACTTGAATGTATTTAAAATATCTTAAGTTACATGCTCATTTCATGCTTATCGCAGAGGATTGTTAATCAGAAAAGGATTTTCACCCTCAATTTCCTATTTCAATATCTATAACAATTTTTTTTATATATGTGAACAAATTATGTTGGTTTACATATATGTTTTCACCAGCAATGCTATTTCAATATCTATAACAAAATTTTCTCGTTGATAACTCTTATCATCAATATCTTTGAAACCTTCACTACCTTCTTCCATGGAAGAAAATATTTCTTTGCATTCCTCCACGATGGCTTCTTCTCTGCAACATCCAATTTCCTCTAGGCTACTCTTTCCTATGCTATTTCCTTATGGAATTTCTTTTGCAACATGTGGTTCAATTGCGAGTCTAATCATAGTTAAAATATTAGAATTTCAACACTAACTAATTGTCAAATTTGACATTAATTATAGAGTAATTTATTAAATAATATACGTTTTTGTCTTAAAAAAAGAGGACACATTTAAATTTGAAAATGTAATACTTATCAAATTTAATAATACTGATTGTATATTTTAATTTAACATTACTATTTGATAAGAAATTATAGATATGAATTCAGGATAGTATTTAAAAAACATGCTTTCTAATATATTTTAAATCATAAAATCATACAAATTAGCTAAATTATAACCTTATTTAATAATAATAATAATCAACTTTATTTTAAATTATAATCATTAATATTAATTTACATATATACATAAGAGGTAAAAATTTACACATTTAAAAAAATATGTAAAAAGAAAAATATATTGGAACCATAATCTTCTTTATTAATAATAATAAACAATTTTATTTTAGATTATAATCATCAATATTAATTTATATATATAAGAGTTAAACATTTACACATTTAAAAAAATATATGTAAAAAGAAAAACCTAATAAACCAATAATAAGTTACAAGTGTTGCATAGTAGTTTAGTTACGAGGTAAAATTTAGAAAAGTATAATGTTTATTTAAATTTCATATAACTAAGTACACTTTATGAAAAATTAATGTCTAGTTTATTGATGTACATGTGAATAAGATTGTTGTATTTAGGAATTTTTTCTATATCGTTATACTACTAAATTAAGATAGTTTTGATTTGAAGATTTAGTAATTCTAATATGCTTGGATATTTACTAATTCCAAATTTTGATAGTTAATGATGTTTTCACGTAATATGTTTAACATCTTCATTACAATAAATATTGTAAGACACTTAATAGATTTATTGTTAAGAACAAGTTTTTTACAAAGCATTTTTAGTATAATTTGAATATGGTAAAAAAAACAGAACAATTTTGAAATCAACTTTGTTACAAAGTATCATAGACATGCTCAAAATGGCATTGCAACATTTCTATATTTACATTTAGTAACATAGATATGTTCAAAATCACATTACAACATTTCTATATTTACATTAAACGACAGGTAGTAGCTACTTTGTAGCCCTTGTTAAAATCATGACACCAATACGTATTGGCATATTTTTATTAAAATCATGAAGCCAAAACATAGAGGGATCTTTATTGAAATCGTGAGGCCAATATATATTGGCTTCATCGTCGGTATTATCAACCCAACATTTTGGCACCAAAAATTTCTGACTCAAACATTTATAATGACAAGGTTATTGTCTAATTGGTTGTGAATAATGTTTTTTCTGTTTTTTGGATTTTGCATTCAATTCACTTACTATGCTTTTATATTTGACACACATATCGTACACTTGTGTGAAGGAAGCCATATCTTTGGCACACATATCACGCACTTGTGCAAAGGAAACTATGGTTTATAAGCTATATTAAGTTTTTTATATGAACATAGAAAGAGACAGAGGTGAAAGAACAAATGCGTACAAGAAATGTTGCACGAAACGAGCAGTTTCTAAATAATATGTTATTAAATGGGCATATGTACAAAGAGTGGTTTTGGACATGTATATTCATGCTTGGGAGAACAAGCCACAAACCAGAAGTTTGTGATTACAAATTGCAAAAGTATTGAATTGTTGTCAATCCCGTTCCACATTTTATTTTTGGCACTAAAAAAATATAAACCTATTTAGTGACTTATCTGTTGTCTAATTAGTTCTTATGAGAAACTGTTTCCTTTTTTGGATTTTAAGTATCATTCAATTATTTTTCATCCGTCACACAGACTAGATTTATTTCAAAGGTAAATATGGTTTTGAAGTTGTATTAAGTACCTTATACAGAAAGGTAGATGCAGAAACAAATGTGCACAATTTCTGATGTAGGGAACATGAAGGTTATGAAGAAACTGTTGTTGAATGGAAATGTATAGAAATAATAGTTTTGAACATGATTGTTTGTGATGTGCAAATAATATAAGTCAATTGGATTATGTACTTCTGCATAATAATTTGTAATATATGACTCTCTTCAAATCCAATGAAGAAATATTTGTTTTGAAAACATGCTTAAGGGCGAGGGCATCTAATTTATCAAAAACTAACAAAATAGATAGATCATGCATGTTATTGCAAATCACTAGCATGTTGGTGAACACCATTTTAATTAGTTATTTAGATGAAGGAAATCAAGGATCACCTATTGAATGCCATATTATTACATGAATATGCTTCTAGTAGCAATTATCATAGGACATTGCTTTATTCTCCTCTTTCTCCAAGATTTATTACCCTAATACCATTCCATTCTCTTCTCTATGCAATATGAAACAATAAGCCTAACAATGACAATGTTGGTTGCAATATTTTTCCTTTTTAAAGAGCTTGCAAGTTCTAAGAGAAAAGTTGGCTCTCAATTATTCAAAGATAATACCATTTCCTTGCTATGCAACTCTAAAAATTATAATAATTTATATGAATGGATACTTTTCTCTTTCGTTTACTAGTAGAGAGAAAATAAAACTATCCTAGATCTATATTAACTCGAAATCTACCAAGTGTCGAGAGGAATCAAATCCATCAATTGCAGCTTTCTGCAGAGAAACTGAAGGATAATCCTAATATTGATGAATTTAGAAAAGAGGCATTGGAACTAAATACTTTATTTACACAACAACAAGTCATTTTTCATAAAAAATTATCAAATATTCTTGAATTGTGTGAACAGAGTGATTCACTGATGAATCACATTTCATATCAAAGGATTAGTTTTGATGAGATTGATGATAAAGTTTCCCAATATGTCACATGGAAGGATTTTGCTAATGGACGAAAGGCCAACCTACCCAGGATTGAAGATTCGAGGAAGGAAATATTGTTTACAGATTGGGACATACAGTTGAAACATGTAGAATGAGCCATTTGTAGAGCAAAGGATGTTGCTACTAACATTGTGGAAACTTTTAGTCAAAATCTCATCATTGCAAACCTTTTCAAAAAATGTCCTCCTAGTGCATTTCCTATCGTGAAAGACTTGATAAGACAAAGGAAATAAGTTTCAAAGGTAAAACAAGAATACATTAGAAAGCTGGAAAAGTTGTATTGGGATAAGTATTCGAGATACTTAGTAAAGCCTCACAACCGATGGCTGATGTTGCACTATCTTACAGATACATCCTCCTACATGCTTCCTCCACTTTTTGATGTTGTTTTCAGTGGAAAAATGTGCATTAGGCCAGGACAACCTCCAAAGGTTAAGCATATGCTTAATATCCTTAAGATAAAGGAACAAATGGCTAAGGAGAGAGTGGGATAGTCGTCAAGCAAGTCACCCCTTTAATTTCTGTTTATGTTTAATTTCCACTTAGTTAAAGGAGGATTGTTTTAAAACTCCTCAACCTCTTATTGTAATAACTATTTTAAGACTTGTATTTCTATATTTAAACCCCTTCATGTCTTTGAAGAAGGGGTCCTGAAATTTTGAAAGGAATACTTTTCAGATGTTACACTTTTGTACTCTTGAATTTTTCTGAATACAAAGGGTTGGACCAAGTAATTTTTCTCAAATAGGAAGAGTGAACATATACATGATACTTTTATTGTATGTGTTATATTTTTGTTTCAAATGAGAAATGTTTATTTATATTATGATTTTTTGTTTGATGTATATATTTGAATAAAATTTGGCATTAACATTACTTTTGAACATATTATACTGTTACCTTTTGATACATATGCAATATAGACATTTAAAAGTTTTGATATAAGCTTTATCCAATTGATTTAATTAACTATTTAATTAAATAAATTACTTCAAATCATTTTCATATCTCTAAGTGTTTGTATGATCTTCATTTGCATCCACCGAAAGATGATTTTTATAGATTGCACAGAAAATAAATTCATCCCGGGATACATAGTAGATAGATATATTATTTGTTGAAAATTTTCTAATAATTCCATCTAATAAGTTATAGATAGTTATAAAACCATCCATTCACCCAATTATATTCCACTAGGAAGCGGGTCCCATAAATTCAGTCGGAGCTAGCATTCCGAATGGAAAAGGGATGGTTTTTAAGTCCTCGACAAGGTGGTTTTCCTGATGTTGTTGCACTGATTTTAAGGGCCTAAAAATTTTTGGTGCTTGAAGAAGGGCCATATTACTATGAATGGCACCAAATATTAATCCAAAAAGAAAATACCATCAAAAGAGTCATTCTCCCTCGAAGTCTACAACTTCTAGTCCTCGTTCAAGATATCCTATCCTTATATCATAAGTTGTTCAATTTTTCCCCGAATATCTTTTTTCTGCTCATAAAGAACTATCTTCATATTATACACCAAAATTACCTGATGTACAAACATTAATAAATAAATTGGAATAAATTTCAATTTCGGCAGAGAAGCCTATACTTTTTGAATCCTTAGAAGGAAGTGTTACTACAATATTTGAGGGCACTCGTGTATTAACCCATTCCAAGAGTGAAAATCTTGGAGTAATCCCTTTTGAATTTCATGTCCATTCTCATCATAGGAAATCCCTATATCCGAAACTCAATCATCTACTAGTGAGATTCAATTCTCTTCTATCCCCCAAACACCATCATTTATTCCTCCTTCTTTTACATCTTCTCAAACAATTTCTTCAGCAATTCACATTTATATTTATTCTCAGTCTAGAACTGCTGCTTTGAGTAGTATTAGTTCCATAGTTGTTTCTTCTATACCAACAACCACTACTAGAACTACTTCCTCTAATCCAAATCATTCTTCAGGGAAAACTAATTCTCCACTTCACACAATGGTAGCCAAACCTTGGAAAAATCTTGGAGCTATTCAATTACCAAGTCATATTCATCCTTTACCTAAGCATCCTGGAAGATGGTTGCCTAAGTACAATCCAGATGGTGGTCTACCTGTTGAAGAACATATTCATAATTTTATGCTTTCCATGAATCTTAATGATGTCACTAAAGAATATTGTGTAGTTATATTATTTCCTTCTACTTTTCAAGGATTAGCTCGATCATGGTATTTCTCACTACATCAGGAACTATTACTAGCTGGGATATTTTTGAAGAACAATTTCTTACTAAATTTGGTGATGATCGTGCTACTTCTACCCTTATCAATGATCTGTCCAATCTTAAAGAAATCACAGGATAAAATATCAAAGATTTCAACTCTATATTTAATAAGATACTCAGTAAGGTCCCAACCACATCCAAGCCTCGAGCAGATGTACAAATAGAATGGTACATATCCTCTCTTCCTTCTAATATTATTATTTTTGTAGAAATGGCCAATAAGGATACATTGGTAGAGAACATGAAAGAAACTATTTCTGTTGAAAAAATAATCCTTTCTTTAGAGAAGAAAATTGCACAAGAAGATAGAAAAAATAAGAAGATTTCATTTAAGGATGATCTCAAAAGGAAAATATCTAAAGATCATTATGATCTTGAGGTATTATAAAAGGTCCTCAAAACTATGTCAAATTATATGATCGAGATAAAGAAACAAGTAGCTGAGTCATCTTCGAAAATTTTTTTTAGATATTTTAAGAAAAATTAAGCTTCCCAACCTCCAAATGTATTCTCAAATGATGAATCAGATCAAGACAAAGATCAAGATGAAACAATGTCATTCACAAAAGAATATCAAGAAGAAGAATTAGTTGAAGTTCATGGACTATGGGAATTTATCATTCCAACATCTAATAATGAAGATGAATATGAGGCACTTCTAGTTAACACTAGAAGTAGAAATTATACTGACCTTCCTCGGTCTCCTCAAAAAAAAAAAATCTTCATCTCCTCTTGATAAGGACAAAGTGATTAACAAGAAAAATTCTACTCCTTAATCAAATCCAACTTCTTCTACTCTTACATCTACATCTAATAATTAGTGGTCTCTAATACTATTCAATATAATATAGTGGAACATATAAAGAAGATAAAGGCAAATATCTCCATACATGAGTTGAGAAAATTGAAGCAGAAACAAAAAAATTTACTCAAAGAACTAAATGCAGTCCCTGCTTCATCCTTACCTACTCATGTTACTTCTAACGCCTCAAAAGGAGTTGGTAAGCCTCCTAGTGATTCACCTGATAAAATTGATGCAAGTGATTTTATTTTAATCAGTGATAGATATAATTCTCATACTCCTTCCTTCCTTTTAACTTTTGAAGTATTCAACATAAATGTGCATAATTTTCTAATTTACTCTGAAGCTTCTTCAAACATCATGCCATATTTTTTTTGTCTGAAATTGAATATTTCTCCTCAAAATTATATAGTACACATTATGCAATTAGACAGAACAAAGGTTAAGGTATTAGGAGAAATGAATTTAGTTCTTGTCATATTGGCATCCAATCCAAAATTTCATCAAGTAATTGATATTTTAGTTGTTGATATCCCTGAATTTTACAGTTTAATCCTAAGTAGAGACTGGTCATAAAAGCTTCACGGTTATTTTTCCACTGATTGGTCTCATATGTGGCTTCCATATAATGGTAAACCAAATCAAATTCAGGTAGACTGTGAAGAAAACATGAAATACTAAGTAACCGAATTAGAAGATGAGAATGAGCCCATGGATTTTACTAATAAAATTTTCGCTAATTACTCTGTTGAATCCTTTTTGGGGAATTTTAATGCTCAGACATCTTCATTTCTCACCAACTCAGTTAATTCTCAAATCGGAATTTTCTCTCAGTCAGAATCTTCTAAGTGTATAAATATCATAGATAAACCTTTTATTAAACTTTGTTCTGGACATTATACTTTGATGGATCAAAATCTGGTGAAGGTGCATGAGCTACTTGTATATTAATCAATTTGCAAGGTAAAAATACAATGCTAGCATGCAGGCTTGAATTTAAATGCACAAATAACACCGCAGAATATGAGGCACTGGTCCAAGGCTTATACAAAGCAATTGATATTGGTGTCAAATATCTCCGGGTATATGGTGATTCTGAAATAATTGTTAAACGGGTATGAAATATTATACACTATATTTTTTGTCATCTTAGACATTATCACTCATTAGTTCAATCTCTTACCTCTTAGTTCAATCATTAGCTGAAAGCCAAATCTTAAGTGAACTCAAAAAACTCCTTAAGGCTAATATTATCTTCCCTATTAGGCATTCAAATTGGGTCTCTAACCTAGTACCTATTAGGAAAAAGAATGATGATATTTGTATTTGTATTGATTTTAGGAACTTAAACAAAGCTCGCTTAAAAGACAATTTCCCATTACCAGTGATGTAACAGATTTTGAAATCAGTTTTTGGTTCTGAATTAATGTCTTTCCTTCATGGATTTTAAGGATACAATCAAGTATTGGTTCATCCTAGAGATATATTAAATACTACATTTAGAACTAAATGGAGAACTTAGTCTTATCAAAAAATTCCCTTTGGTCTAATCAATGCAGGAGAAAATTTTCAAAGAGTAATGCAAATAGCTTTTAGAGGATTGATAAATAAAACTATGGTTGTATATTTAGATTATATAACCATTTAATCCATGAAAATAAATGACCACTATCATGATCTTAAGAAAATCCTTGAACGTTGTTTGAAATATGGAATTTCTTTAAATCCCAAAAAGTCTTATTTCGCTTTAAGTGAAGGTAAAATTTTAGGATTTATTGTCTGAAAATAAGGGATTTGCATTGATTGAGATAGGATAAAGGAAATTTGTGAAATATCTCATCCCCATAACAAGAAATCCATGTATTCCTTTGTAGGAAAAATAAATTTTCTCAAGATATTTGTTCCAATTTTTTCACAAATGTGTTTACCATTGCAAGTAATGATTAAGAAAAATGCACTCTTTAAATGGGGATATAATGAAAGAGAATCTTTTGATCTAATCAAGAAAGCCATCATCAATGCTCTTTCTCTAACTACCCCAGATTTTTTAATCATTTCATTTTATATACTTTTTCATCTTAAACATCTTATGTCATTGTGTTAACAAAAATCAATGATTAAAATATTCAAGCACCCATTTCTTTATTTAGTTCAAATATTCTGGGTACTGAACCAAGTTATCCAGAAGTGGAAAAACAAGCATTTTTTGTTTACAAATCTTTAAAAAACTTTAGACATTTTCTCCTTAAAACGCACACCAAGGTAATAGTTCCATTTTTGGCAGTAAGGAAACTACTTATTCAAAAGGAACTACGATAAAAGAGAGAAAATTGGGTAACTGCTCTGCAGGAATATGACATTGAAATAAGATTAGCCAAAATCATTAGAGGGAAAGGTCTCTGTAGATTACTATCTGGAGCGTCCAACATATCATACGATTAACAGTTAAGTAACACTATACACATTACTTAGGTAAGCCTGAACGAATTTGAATCACCGTATAATAATTTAATAATACAAATGGATATGTTCCTATAGAATCAATTGCAAAAGAAAAAGAGATTTAAGATTGAAATCTAGTCAATATCATATCATACACAATGTTTTGCTTAGAAATAACTATGACTATGTACTACTAACATGCCTCGAGAAATATGAAGCACAGAGGGTTTTGCAAGAACTCCATGATGGACCTGCAGGTGTACATTTTGGTGGAGATACCACCACACATAATATTATTTATGCAGGATATTACAATCCCACTCAGTTTAAATATGCTCATGCATATGTGATAAAATGAAAAACATGCCAAACAGCTACTGGAAGACAAAGAAAACCAGCCTTACCCTTGCATCCAGTCAACATTGAGAAACCTTTTGAGAAATGGGGATTTGATATCATAGGTGATATTTTTCCTAACTCATCCAAACAGCATAAATTCATTCTCACTGCAGATAATTATTTTACTAAGTGGGTGGAACCTATTACACTAAAGGTAGCTAAATCTGAAGCCATTATGGAATTTATTGATCAATTCAATATTACCAGGTTTGGCTTACCCCATGCACTTATGTTTGATAATGCTTCTTATTTTTTGGGAAATGGTATGACTAACTTTGCTCTCAAACGAGGTTTCAAACTTAAATACTCTGCTAACTACTATCCCCAAGGGAATGGTTTAGCAGAATCAACAATTAAAAATCTCATAAGAATCATAAAAAGGACCATTCATCACAACCAGAAAAATTGGCATAGTCTTTAAAATTTTCACTATCGGAAGATAGGATCTCCCATAAGGTATCTATAGGAACTTCTCTAATCAATCTAGTTTATCGGAAAGAAGTTATAATTCCATCAAATCTAGATCTTCCTTAATTAGCCCTAGTTCAATTTATTGACAAAGTACCTTATTATTCCCTACAATTAAGAATGTCTCAGATTCTTAAAATGGAAGAGGAATGAGAAAAATCCAAATTAACTCATGCTAGACACCAGCAGATATTGAAAAAATATTTTGATGCAAATTTTGTTTCCCCAAAAATATTCCAAGTTCGAGACATCATACTTAAGTGGGACAAGGCACATGAGGAAATAGGTAAGCATACCAAATTCCAAATAATGTGGCTTGGACCATTTCAAATCATTGAAAAAATTGGCCCATCAACCTTCATGTCACAATATCTTCAAGGGAGAAAAAATTTTCTCCCTGTTAATGGGTTGATTTTAAAAAATCCTTTTCTTAGAAGAATTTCTTTTTCTAAATCTACTATACCTACACTTTTACATTTCTAGGAAAATAATGCTTGATTACATACTTTTTGTTTTTCTCAACACCTCTGAATTATTTTATGTTTTTATTTTTGAAGAATAGAAATTTTTAGAGGAAATAACTACGAAACTTGAAAATCGAATGATTACTATATAGCTCTAAAATATTTTTCCATAAAAATTGTAAATTTTATAAACCTAAAGTTTGTAAAGTTTTTTTACTTTAGCATCAATCAAAAAAAGGTTCATCTTTACAAAGTAAAGACTTGTTGTTACTAAGAATATTTAACTCTAAACTTTCATCCATTAAAACTCTTAAGTAGTAAATGATTCCCCCATCCATTGAAAATTATTTTTTAGAATGTAATTCAAAAATATAAAAAACTTAAAAGGATTATAGGTCTCATCACGAGCCTACTTACTATGATCATAGGTAAAAAATAAACTGACATTACCACTACTGCATACCAAACCAAGGTAATGGCTCATGATTATTAAAATCAGAAGACAAGGGGTCTTATCATGAGCTACCTTGTTCAGTTCAATTATGAGTAGTGAATGACATTTTCATTTTCTTGCCATCAAACCAGGACAATGACTTTTTAAGAAAAAGAAAACATAAGTTATATGATTAAGGATTTATCCCAATGAATTGTAATAATAAATGGATGGGATATTGAATCATTGATGGTTAAAAGGTAACCTTGTCATGGCTATGAATGCCTACTAGTAACAATGGCTCTTCCTATGACAAAAGGAGTAAATCAAAAGGCTAAGTTACAAAAAGACACTTACTTTATTTTTTAAACTATATAATGACTCATATAGAGGAATGAAGATATTTATTTATGAATGTTTTCTAAAAGATTAACAATAAATGTGAGTTTTTTTTTATTCGGAGTAATTTTATTCATTTAAACATTTTGGAAACATTTTTTTTTCCTTAAATAATTTCTACTTATTTAAAGATACTAAGAAATTGTTCTTCAAATATAACTAGTTGTTATAGTGAATCACCATTTTTTGTGTTATTCAACTACCTCCATTATTTTAGCATTAGTTACCTTAAAAAATAATGTGGACCCTTTTTAAAAAATTTAGAGTTAAACAAATAAGACCCTTAGAGTGATTCATAGATAGAATAGGAATAAAAAAGGGATAAAACCTTGAATTTTGTCATTAAAAGCACTCAAGCAGAGAGAGATCACATTATCACAATCACAATACCACAATGAAGCACATATGACTCCTAAAAAGTCACTTAAAACATATTGTGATCTGATATGTGTAAACAAAAAGTGATTTTATAAAGGGAAAGGCATTTTTCCGAGCAAATTCTATAAGGGAAAGCCTACGGGACCCACTTCCACCACGTAGGCCATCGCAAATTGCATTTCACATTTTGCAACTTTACCGCGATGACCTTATTGTCACCCTCCATGTTTCCCCGATGCGATATACTCCATCTCATCGCATTTCTGCAAAAATAATCATTCTCCCCCCACCATATTCACCGATGCAATAGAGTCCATCACAAATCACACATCGTACTTTTGCAACACAAACACTATGCACTCCATATATTTTCACCGATGTTGCATTTACGATATCGCAATCGGAAATTTAAGTCAATCGATATTAAATGAATATTTACACACGAGCAATACTGAGACGCGACAAATCTGGTTTTTAATATTGAAATGATTATATGGGCACATCAACCCATATTACCGATTAATGCCATAACTTAACAGTTTTGTTGCCCATCCCCCCATAATGATTTAATTGTAAGAAGCATTTAATGCGTATCTTAGTAGCATTCCAAGTCTCATTCATTTAATTGTTTCTATTACTATGATACTTGTGTATTTGTAAAATCAAAGTTCCCTCTTTCCATTTATCATTTCTCATTTATTCAGAGGAAAGCCCAAATAAGCAAAATTATTTGGAGATGTCTAAAGCTCTTAAGAAAGATAAGAAATAGATGGCTCCTGTAAACCCTGCACCCACTGCAACCAAAATAACATAGATGCTTCCTCTGTTCAGAGACACTACATGTGGACCAAAAGGCAGATCCTCCTAATGGGAATCCATGTACAAGTTGTTCGAGGATGGGAAACCGCACAAAGTTCAAAGGAAATCTATTTTCGATGCTTCTGATTCCTCAAAAGCTAGTACTAAAGAAGTCACTAATTCTTTCCTGCATTTAAATGTTGCATGACCTAAAATCTTACCATACACTAATATGGTAAGATGGATCATTGATAAACTCAACATTGGGGACATGACTTTTCTAACTACCAGAGGAAAGATGATTGGTTCCTTCAAAGCCGAAGACTTGATGCTGATGTACCACATCCCAGACCTTGAAAAGGTCTATGAAAATGAATTTATTGCGTAGTTCTCTAGCAATAATGAGCTCAAATAAAATCTAATAAAGTAATGGTGAAGCAACCCCAATAAGCACAACAATTATGAAAAGGGTATGTATTATACTGACTCCCTTGCAAGTCCATATTTTTATGTTAGTACCATGATGTCTAGAATTTTTTGTGAGCCTGACACTACCAGATATTTAGTAGAATGGATTCGTCTCATGGAAGTAGTTGCAGACTCTTATGTTATGGATTGGGGAAACATTTTGTCTAATAATATTGCTACTCAGATTTTGAATATAGGAAAAATTGTTCTATTTCCTCTAATACTTCCCCCCTCATTTTATATGAGTGCCTATATCATGGAAGTTGTGTGTTTCACTTCAAATTTTCCAACCATGGGATGGAAATGGACTACCCAGGACCCTGTACCCATTCATGTATTTCATAGCATGTTATCGGAATCAAAATTTGAGAACCATTTTTATAAAATTTGCGATGGAGTCATTCTCCTTCTTTTTCAACCTATCTTTAATGAGAAAGCTCCCAGATTGTCAAAAGAGGCCCATGCTGATTTTCTTTGGAGAAGAGTTGTTCACCTATGTCGGAGTATTTGGGAGCTTATCTCGGTTGCATGTTATACCCTTGTATGTTCCTGATAAGCTTCTTGGAAGAGAAGTAGCATATAAAATTGTTGGCAATGGACTAACCAGGTTTCTAAATGAGGCTAAGAAAGCATCATGACCTTCCTTTCCAATTACTTGTGTCATTTATGGTATGGACAATTACAAGAATTCAGTTTTAGAAATCAGCCAAATTGAATGTTTGAAATTTTTTACAATTTCAAATAGACAATATGACCCAATTAAATTTTCCAATAAGTTTACTACCCAAGTTAAAATTAGGCCTTTTTTTTAGGAAGAAGATGATTTCGATGACCTTTTTGAGTCAGTTGATAATTATTATGCAGTTCAAAATTTGGCAACCGTATGCCTCCATCCACAGCAATTACCAAATTTTAAACAATATAGGAACAAGATATTGGAAGCTATTCCATTAAAAATGTTGGAAGTATCACAAACCCTAACTTAGAAGGAAAAGGGGAATGGATGAGAAACTAAGGATACTGAAGTCCTTAGCAAAACTGACCAAGACAAGTTTGTCGAGGTTCAAACTATGGTTTAGATTTTCCAATTAATCTGAACGAAATTTGGAAGGAGCTTAACTTGAAAATCCAGCAAGACCAAGGATCCATAGTTACTAATCAACAACATATTTTGCATATGCCTCAAACAAAAAGTCAGGACTCGTTCACTGCTGAGCCCTCTAACAAATTAGTAATCATAGAGAGATTGGAATTCATCCCGGCCTTCCCCACTACTAAAATTTTACTTAAAAATGAGTAAATACCTCCTTCAAAAAATTTCTACAATCCTAAACAAAAATCAGTTATGAGAAATTTATGTTCAAATTTACTTCTGTTTGAAAATCATTTAATTTTATTGCTGTTCCGGGCAATTTATGTGTTACCTTCCTCTTGGTTCCAGTGGCCAGCTGAACCAAACATGACTGCTGAAATTTTTCAGGTTTAAGATTACATTTTTCTACAATTGTTGGACTAATGTAACTCAAAGAACCACCTGGGTCAATCAAAACTGTAACATATTGGTCAGAAATCTTACCCTCCATTTCAACCATGGTAGCTTGATGTTCTGCTTGTCGATTTTCCAAGGCTGCACTGATAGTTGGTATATTTCTGGCTATGTCATTTACTGTGGTGGCTTCTTGATCCCTCATAATCATCTGAATGTTTCGATGGGGACAATCTCTCAACAGATGGGGTTCTGCACATCCCCAACATTTCAGGGGTCCTCTCATTTTCACTGTGCCCTCTTTCTTATTGTCTCCATCTATTTGTTTTGAGGCCACTTGGGACTGAGCAGTTTGACTTTCTTTGGGTTTATTAAACTTTTTCCGCTGATGATCTCTACCAAAATTCTTCAAATAGGCTGGTTTCTGTTTCTTCCCTTTGAATTCACTCTTATTTACCCAGCTTTTCCCCTGTTCAGTTTTTCTTTTGAACTATTGGTAGCACAATCTAGCTTTTCTAACAGCTTCTTCCATTGTTTTTGGGTTATCAAACTCAATTTTCTCTTTGTACACAGTAGGCAAACAATTCAGAAACCTTTGTACCTTTGCCTTTTCTTCCCTTATGTAGGGTACATATCTCAACAGATTTGTAAACTTAGTAACAAACTAATCAATACTGAGCTGTCCTAGTCTAAGTTCATGAAATTCCTTGGCTTTATCATCATAGTAACGTTGATTTAGGTAGCGGTTTTTGAACTTAACCTGGAAATCTTCCCCGGTAACTGTCTTTTCATCAATGGCATGCACCATTTTTGTCTCCTCCCACCACAAGGTAGCCTTACCTTGTAGCTGGTAAACAGCTAATCTGGCCTTCAAATTGATTTCATATTCATAGACTTGGAAGTACTTAATCATGTTCAGCAACCAGGCTTTAGCATCTTCCTCCTTCTCCCCATCATAGGAGGGAGGTTTGATCTTTCGGAATTCCCCCTGTAATTCCTTTTTCTGCTTATATTGATGCCTAACAGCATCCTCATCCTCAGACTCATCAGTCTTCCTCTTTCCGAAACCTTCGCCTTCTTGGCTGTTCCACGAAGTTAATTCTCTGATGAGCTTTTCCTGCTCCTCACTGGTTAATGACAATCTGTCATTCTGTCTTTTTATCTCAGCCAATTCTTGTTGCAACCTCCGCAACATAGCCATCATGGGCGCAATGGGATCTGGTGCATTATCCTCATCACGCAGATCAACATAAATTTCGTCACCTTCTGCCATTCCAACACCACTGTTCACTACACAATACAGATCAGTAAAAATAAAAATATATATATATATATATATTTTTTTCCACAGAAATCAATTTATACCGTGGACACACAGCCACAGTGAGCACAATGTCACCAGCCCAGTTTTATAACTTGGGCTTTGATACCATTTGTCACACCTCCCATTTACCTTCCCAATTTTTTTTTCCAAGCATTCATCTTTTCAATTATAATTCTAGTAAGATACTATACTATAATTATGTTCGTTTATTCAAATCATAATTGTTTGCCCAATTATGATTTATTTCCATATCTCAACTATATCCAAACCAATTGGATATAACAATATTAGTACTACCAAAGATAATTATATTTAAAATACAAACATAATGGATTTGTTTATCCCAATCCCACTTTTATGTCTCACGTTCGTTTGTATAGTAATGACCCTTTGATCATTCAATATATTGTTATAGTTTGATAGACAGATGAAGGATCGATTCAATTTCACATGTTAACCATATCGTTATATTTCAATAAGCCCATGTGGGACAATTTCGATTACACCTGTTCCCCACTCGTTTATAAAGTATGACCCTTAGTTGGATTTAATTTACCCACATTGCTATCTATGCGTACATGGCACTCATGGCCATTTATTGACTTCTCGTCAACATTTATATCAAGATTGGAATCATTTATTTTGGCCTCCACATAATACGAATTGGTAATTTGACTCAACGGAATTGAGACGTGAAGCTAGTTTTCCACGTAAGCCTATATATGATTTTTAGTCTCGTCGTATGGTTTGGAGTGGGTCTCATTCCATTCGCGGTCACGTGAGTTTGCTCCACGTAACTCTGGAACTCACCACGCCAGCCTACCCTGGTGCCAAGGCAATCTCTATGGCACGGCCAAGACGCTGTGACATTTATTGTATTGCTTGTCCCATTGAATGTTGAACGTATGGTGTACATAACACATCCAGCCGTTCGATCCATGGCTTCACCCTTGGGATCTTGCCATGTGGATGACAAGCATTCACCGATGCATTAGGGTTTCATTGATCTATTCCAGAAACATGGATATAAATTTTCATTGTTAATTTACTGGGCGGTTCTTTTCCCTTACTACTTGTTCGATTTGTCCCTGGCTAGTGAACTTCGACGCTCTGGAGAATTGAGCGTGATTCAGTCCAAACTTCGGCGTAGTCCCTTATTTTATTTGACAACGCAGGTATGATAATTCTGGATGGTTTGAAATTCATGCTCTGTTCTTACCACTCAATATGGGTTTTCCCTGTCTTGTTCAGAGTTACGCTCATTGACTCGAGCAGGGATTGAAGTTTTGTATTTCGATGGATAGTTTACCATTGTTTTGTCCTAGTTAATTCATGTCTGACAATTTGTTAAATTTTCTCTTTCAGAGAATTTGTTTTCTCCATTTCGACTAATTCGATTTTCTTGGTTTAAGTTCATATTTACAGTATTTCCTTACACGTATTCTCAGAAACGAGACTGAACGAATGCACTTATGGGTTTGGAGGGAGATTTACCCTCTACCTTACACCCGTCTAAGGTTGCTCCAAGGTCATTTGCATGATGATAGAGGGATTTTACCCCTCTCGACCTTCTGTTTGCTCCTTTCCTCGACTTGTGTAAGGAACAATTTCTATTTTTCATTCACAAAAGTGCTAGCTCCTTTATTCTAGTTGAACGCCCACCATCCAACTCGAGTTTATTTATGTCATGGCCCTATGTATATGACAAGTTAGTTGAAAGCTTGGAGGTTCTAGCGCACCAGGTAACTGTTCATTCCTCATTTATCACTTTTGATAGCGTTCCTCTTCCTCATCACGTTCTGCATCGTATTCATGTTGTGGTTTGTCTCTTACAGGTATTTCCGACCATCGCCTCACTTTCTCTTGAACCACGAGAGACGTGGCTTCCTTCAGAATTAAAATTGACTCCTCTTGTCATTTATAGGTCGGTATTCACTGAACACTGGTTAGAAGGAGCCAGGTCTCCTCGCATTTGTTCTAGAAATGTTTTCGACAGCTTAAATTTTTTATTGATATAGCTGTATAAGTGTGACTATTGTAATTTTTGAGTTCCGACACTGAATGTTCCCTTATATCAATTCCTAGAACATTATGATACGGTCCCATGCCACAGTGGACTTGTAATGTTTGGATTTCCGTTTATATATATATCTCTGTCGTTTCTTGATTTGCATAATATCGAGTATTTTTATGTGTCTTCAACAAAAATCGTACTTTTCTCTTTTTAGCTTGGGTCTAGCTTAATAAGTACTTATGGCATTGTTCTGCAACTACGTATACCCCACTTTTGTTTTATTTTATTATATTAATGCCTTCAGGAAATAAATTTGTTAAACTATACTCATGAACATGGTAATTATCTGAATGAATAGTTTAACTGTGCTTTTCCACAGTGTAAGTTCAGTTACATGTAGTTTTATAAATCCACATTTTATTATATCATTAAATTGATGATTATACCTCGACCATTCTTACACTCAGAACGTTAGTCGTCAAAGGCATTTGTATATGTTTATCATACTACCCTGGTTTGTAGTTTTGATCATAAAAGTTAACTAAGTCTCTTCAGTATTCTTGGAATAGTACAAATTATTACCAGCTCTTCTCTTTACATTGGTTCAGTACTTAATTAAGTATTTTATAGTTAATTTGCAAATGATATTTTTCTACCTTTTTAGCATCATCTCTCGTCTGCTTCGTGAATACCTACAGGTGAGGTGTTAATATATATATATATAGAGAGAGAGAGAGAAGAATTTTGCATTTCTAGTATTCCACTATACACTCTTGCATTTAGTTCACATGATAGAATAGAATACTTACAACTAAATATGCCCTGCTGTTGTGAAATCTGCCTGTTGATTATTTATTTAACTTTCTTTCCCATATTAATTTTAGCCTCTACAGTAAGAAAGGTTTATTGAAATAAGTATAAATGGGAAATCTCATGCTAACTGATAATTGCTTCCTTCTATTGTGGAATTAATTTCTTATATGCAGAAATAACTTCCTATTGTACTTCTGTTTATGTATGAATGATGTGCTGACCCTGGAAGTCAGTCTGTATATTTTTTTTTCTGTCTCATTTAATGCACAGTTTAGATTTCATTTCATCTATTGCTATTTTCAATTATGGTACAGGAACTCCCATATTTCTCTATCCTAATCATGTGCATAAATTTATACTAGTAGATCAGGAGCAGTTTAAAGTTGAATTATCTGTGGAGGAATATGTATCCTCAGATTTAAACCGACCTCGGTTTAGAGTTTCTGTTGGATTCTACTCTATAGATTTCTTGTCTACCACTATACATAATTATAAAGGTGAATGCCTTATGATTAATTCTGTTAAATGTAGCACTAATAAATCTAACATACAAATCAACTATTATATGTAGCCAATTCATACCACAGGAAGTAAAAACACAAATAAATTTAGAGACATACCACTCTTGCAATTGACCAACCTCCCAACCTTAGAGTCCTTCTGTCTCCTAGAACTCACCACCGAGCTGAGATCATCTCCTAGAATAGATCAACCTCTAATCTGTTTAGGAGCAGCTTATTTAAGCTATTGTTCCCCAAAGCATGTTTCTAATTCTGCGTCCAGAATCTCAGGATGCTTTTCTTCCTGTTTGCCTAGGCTTCCCATTTTAGGGATTCTTTAAAGTTGTTTTATGCTTTTCCCATCTTTTCTAGCTTTTTACCTCTTCCCAACTACTTTCCTCATCATTGGGGAATTTAGATTTTTCCTCAAAAATCTAAATTAGAAATAATTTCTTTCAAGGATTTTTGAAAGATTGTGGGGAAATATTTTCCTTATCCATCCTCATGGATTTAGCAAGTGATCTCATAAATCTCATTTTGGTCAATCTGCACAAAATCATTTTATTCATTTCCTCAAATTAAATATTTAATTACATTCACAAAATACTTGTCCTTTGGGGTCCACTCCCCTTAGGATTAAAGTTCAAATGTCTAGTTTTAAATTTCAAACACATAAACTAGGGGTGTTACATATTCCCCCTCTGAAAGCAAACACCGTCCTCGGTGTTGTTATTCATTTTTCAAACAAAAATGGATATCTTTCCATCATTTCAGCTTCTCTTTCCCAGGTAGCTTCTTCAGCAGTAAAGTGCTTCCACTGCACCTTTACTCTTGCTACCGTTCGGTTCCTCAATTCAATTTCTTCCCGCTCCAATATTTGAAGCGGTTCTGGCAGAAACTCCCCTTCTGGTTCCACCTGTACAACATTCCAATCAACTATGTGAGAAGCATCATGGACATATCTTTTTAACAACGAAACATGAAACACATCATGAACTCTAACATGGGGTGGTAAGGCCAACTTGTAAGCCACTGGTCCCACCCTTTCTAATACTTCAAAAGGACCACAATATCTAGGAGCCAGTTTTGCACAACTTCCAGCATAAAGTGTGCTCTTTTTGGGTTTAATACGTAAGTACACATGCTCTCCCACTTTAAATTCTCGGTGTACTCTCTTCTTATCAGCATAATTTTTCTGGCGATCTTGTGCTGTCTTGATATTTCTTTGTATCTGTTTGACAATTCTTTCCATCTCTTGTAAAGCATCTAGCCCCAACATCAATTTATCCTCTGGTTGGCTCCAGCTCAAGGGAGTACGACATTTTCTCCCATAGAGTGCCTCAAACGGACTCATTTTGATGGAGGATTGGTAGTTTTTATTATAGGAAAATTCAGCTAAATGCAAGTAATCTTCCCACTTTGATGGCCTATCCATCACATACATTCTCAGCATGTCTTCCAGAATTTAATTTGTTCTCTCCGTTTGACCATCTGTCTGAGGGTGGTAAGCAGTACTAAAATTCAACTTAGTACCCATCCCTCCAAACAACCCTTTCCAAAAAGCTGCTATAAACTTAGCATCTTGGTCAGAAACAATCACCTTTGGAACCCCATGGAACCTTACTACCTCCTTCAGGAACACATTCGCTACTTGAGTTGTCCCGAAGGTAGATTTCACTGGTATAAAATGTGCAGCTTTTGTTAAAGTGTCTACTACCACCATCACTGAATCATGTTGGTATTTGGTTTTGGGTAATCCTGTTATGAAATCCATGGAAACTGTGTCCCATTTCCATTCTGCAATCGGCAAAGGGTTTAAAAGACCAGCAGGATGTTGATGCTCAACTTTGACTAGTTGACATTCCATGCATCTAGTTAAATATTCTGCTACATCTCTCTTCATTCCTGGCCAAAACAACTTATTTTTCAAAGTTGTTAACATTTTCTGATATCCTGGATGTCCTGCATATGGTTGTTTGTGATATTCATCTAGAATATCTTTTTTCAAGGACTCCACATTTGGAATATATAATTTGTTCTTATAACAGATCAGCCCTTTTTGGTTTTGAGTGAAATCAGTCTTCTCCTTCTTTAGTAGTTTCACCAGTAGTGTTTCATAATTTGGATCTTGGTTTGCTGCCTTTTCCACCAAATCTTCTACATCGATCTGGGCACTACTTCCAATGCTATTTATATTCTGACAAGCATTTCTACTCAATGCATCAGCAATTTTATTTTCTTTCCCCCTGATATGTTTTATTTCCATATCAAATTCACTTAGGAAAGACAGCCATCTGGCCTGTCTAGCATTCAAATCAGTTTGGGAAAAGAAATATTTAAGACTAATGTGATCAGTCATCAACGTAAATTTCTTTCCAAGGAGATAGTGTCGCCACATTTTCAAAGCATGAATAACATCAGCTAACTCCAAATCATAGGCACTATAGTTTTGTTCATGTATCTTCAGTTTCCTAGATTCATATGCAATAACTAAATTTTCCTGCAAAAGAACTCCACCCAACCCCTCTCTACAGGCATCCGTACATACCACAAATTATTTATCAGGATCTGCAATCTTCAGTATAGGGGCTGTAGTAAGTTTTAGTTTTAATTGGTGAAAACTATTTTGGCATTTTTCAGTCCACTCAAATTTGACACCCTTCCTTTGTAATGATGTTATGAGATGTGCTATGGCAGAAAATATCTCCACAAATCTGTGATAATAGCCTGCAATCCCCATGAATGATCTCACTGCTGAACTATCAGTTGGTACAGGCCATTCTTTAATAGATTTTATCTTTTCAGGGTCAACAGCCAGCCCTTGTTCCAAAATAATATGACCCAAGTATTGGATCTTATCTTTATAAAATTCACATTTGCTGAACTTGGAATATAATTGGCTTTCCTTCAGAGTTTGCAACACTATCCTCAAGTGTTCTTTATGTTCCTCCTCACTTTTTGAGTAAACTAAAATATCATCTATGAACACAAGGACAAATTTATCCAAGTACTTATTTAACACACTGTTCATCAGGCACATAAATGTGGCAGGGGCATTTGTCAAACCAAAAGGTAGGACTACAAATTCGTAGTGACCATACCTGGTTCGAAAGGATGTTTCACTGATGTCTTCTTCTTTAATTCTGAGCTGGTGATAACCAGTCCTTAAATCAAACTTTGAAAATATTGAAGCTCCTCTCACTTGATCAAAAAGATGATCAATTCTAGGCAAGGGGTATCTATTTTTAATGGTCAACTTATTCAATTGATGATAATCAATGCACATCTGAAAAGTTCCATCTTTCTTTTTCACGAATAGCACCGGTGCTCCCCAAGGAGACACACTCGGTCTGATATAACCTTTATCTAAAAATTCTTGCAATTTCATTTTCAGTTCCATAAGTTCAGGGGGACTCATTCGATAAGGGGCTCGGGACACAGGTACTGCTCTCAGCACTAGATCGATTGAAAAGTCAATCTCTCTTTTGGGGGGAAGATGAGGGATCTCATCTGGAAAGACTTCCTTAAACTCTCTTACTACTGGCACAACATCCAACAATCTTTCTTCAGGTTTCTATTCTGTTTCTTCCACATGTAATGCATAAACTTGGTATCCTTTTCTAGCTGTTCATTTTAATTGCAGTGCTAATATTTGTCTTACAGAGATAGGTTTTTGTTTTCCCCTGAGAACAAAAGGATTCCCTTAATCATCTACACAATGCAGAGTCTTATCCCAACAGTTCATCAAGGCTTTCTTCTTTTCTAGCCAGCCCATTCCTATCAGCAAATCATATGAACCTAAGGGCAGAATGTTCAAATTTACTTCTGTTTGAAAATCATTTAATTTTATTGTTGTTCAGGGAAATTTATGTGTTACCTTCCTCTTGGTTCCAGTGGCCAGCTGAACCAACCATGACTACTGAAATTTTTCAGGTTTAAGATTACATTTTTCTACAATTGTTGGACTAATGTAACTCAAAGAAGCACCTGGGTCAATCAAACCTGTAACAGATTGGTCAGAAATCTTACCCTCCATTTCAACCATGGTAGCTTGATGTTCTGCTTGTCGATTTTCCAAGGCTGCACTGATAGTTGGTATATTTATGGCTATGTCATTTACTGTGGTGACTTCTCGATCCCTCATAATCATCTGAATGTTTCGATGGGGACAATCTCTCAACAGATGGGGTTCTCCACATCCCCAACATTTCAGGGGTTCTCTCATTTTCACTGTGCCCTCTTTCTTATTGTCTCCATCTATTTGTTTTGAGGCCACTTGGGACTGAGCAGTTTGAATTTCTTTGGGTTTATTAAACTTTTTCCGCTGATGATCTCTGCCAAAATTCTTCAAATAGGCTACTTTCTATTTCTTCCCTTTGAATTCACTCTTATTTACCCAGCTTTTCCCCTATTCAGTTTTTCTTTTGAACTATTGGTAGCAAAATCTAGCTATTCTAACAGCTTCGTCCATTGTTTTTGGGTTATCAAACTCAATTTTGTCTTTGTACACAGTAGGAAAACAATTCAGAAACCTTTGTACCTTTGCCTTTTCTTCCCTTATGTAGGGTACATATCTCAACAGATTTGTAAACTTAGTAACAAACTCATCAATAGTGAGTTGTCCTAGTCTAAGTTCGTGAAATTCCTTGGCTTTATCATCATAATAACATTCATTTAGGTAGTGGTTTTTGAACTTAACCTGGAAATCTTCCCAGGTAACTGTCTTTTCATCAATGGCATGCACCATTTTTGTCTCCTCCCACCATAAGGTAGCCTTACCTTGTAGCTGGTAAATAGCTAATCTAGCCTTCAGATTGCTTTCATATTCATAGACCTGGAAGTACTTAGTCATGTTCAGCAACCAGGCTTCAGCATCTTCCTCCTTCTCCCCATCATAGGAGGGAGGTTTGATCTTTCGGAATTCCCCCTGTAATTCCTTTTTCTGCTTATATTGCTGCCTAACAGCATCCTCATCCCCAGACTCATCAGTCTTGCTCTTTCTGGAACCTTCGCCTTCTTGGCTGTTCTACAAAGTTAATTCTCTGATGATCTTTTCCTGCTCCTCATTGGCTAATGAAAATTTGGCATTCTAGCTTTTTATCTCAGCTAATTCTTGTTGCAACCTCCGCAACATAGCCATCATGGGCGCATTGGGATCTGGTGCATTATCCTCATCACGCAGATCAACATAAATTTCGTCAGCTTCTGCCATTCTAGCACCACTATACACTACACAATACAGATCAGTAAAAATAAAAATATAATTTTTTTTTTCTACAGAAATCAATTTATACCGTGGACACACAGCCACAGTGAGCACAATATCACCAGCCAAGTTTTATAACTTGGGCTCTGATACCATTTGTCACACCTCCCATTTACCTTCCCAAATTATTTTTTTTCCAAGCCTTCATCTTTTCAATTATAATTCTAGTAAGATACTATACTATAATTATGTTGGTTTATTCAAATCATAATTGTTTGCCCAATTACGATTTATTTCCATATCTCAACTATATCCAACCCAATTGGATATAACAATATTAGTACTACCAAACATAATTATATTTAAAATAAAAACATAATGGATTTGTTTATCCCAATCCCACTTTTATGTCTCACGTTCGTTTGTATAGTAATGACCCTTTGATCATTCAATATATTGTTATAGTTTGATAGACAGATGAAGGATCGATTCAATTTCACATGTTAACCATATCGTTATATTTCTATAGGCCCATGTGGGATCGATTCAGTTTCACATGTTAACCATATCGTTATATTTCGATAGGCCCATGTGGGACAATTTCGATTACACCTGTTCACCACTCGTTTATAAAGTATGACCCTTAGTTGGATTTAATTTACCCACGTTGCTATCTATGCGTACATGGCACTCATGGCCATTTATTGACTTCTCGTCAACATTTATATCAATATTGGAATCATTTATTTTGAACTCCACGTAATACGAATTGGTAATTTGAGTCAACGGAATTGAGACGTGAAGCTAGTTTTCCACGTAAGCCTATATATCATTTTCAGTCTCATCGTATGGTTTGGAATGGGTCTCATTCCATTCGCGGTCACGTGAGTTTGCTCCACGTAACTCTGGAACTCACCATGCTAGCCTACGCTGGTGCCAAGGAAATCTCTATGGCACGGCCAGGACGCTGTGACATTTATTGTATTGCTTGTCACATTGAATGTTGAACGTATGGTGTACATAACACATCCAGCCCTTCGATCCGTGGCTTCACCCTTGGGATCTTGCCATGTGGACGACGAGGATTCACATGGATATAAATTTGCATTGTTAATTTGCTCGATGGTTCTTTTCCCTTACTACTTGTTCGATTTGTCCCTGGCTAGTGAACTTCGACGCTCTGGAGAATTGAGCATGATTCAGTCTAGACTTCGGCGTAGTCCCTCATTTTATTTGACAACGCAGGTATGATAACTCTGGATGGTTTGAAATTCATGCTCTGTTCTTACCACTCAATATGGGTTTTCCCTGACTTGTTCAGAGTTACGCTCATTGACTTGAGAAAGGACTGAAGTTTTGTATTTCGATGGATAGTTTACCATCGCTTTGTCCCAGTTAATTCATGTCTGACAATTTGTTAAATTTTCTCTTTCAGAGAATTTGTTTTCTCCATTTCGACTGATTCGATTTGCTTGGTTTAAGTTCATATTTACTGTATTTCCTTACACATATTCTTAGGAACGAGACTGAACAAATGCACTTATGGGTTTGGAGGGAGATTTACCCTCTACCTTACGCCCATCTAAGGTTGCCCCGAGGTCATTCGCATGACGATAGAGGGATTTTACCCCTCTCGACCTTCTATTCGCTCCTTTCCTCGACCTGTGTAAGGAACAATTTCTATTTTTCATTCACAAGAGTTCTAGCTCCTTCATTCTAGTTGAACACCCACCATCCACCTCAGGTTTATTTATGTCATGGCCCTATGTATATGACAGGTTAGTTGAAATCTTGGAGGTTCTAGCGCACCAGGTAACTGTTCATTCTTCATTTATCACTTTTGATAGCGTTCCTCTTCCTCGTCACGTTCTGTATCGTATTCATGTTGTGGTTTGTCTCTTACAAGTATTTACGACCATCGCCTCACTTTCTCTTGAACCATGAGAGACGTGGCTTCCTTTAGCATTAACATTGACTCCTCTTGTCATTTACAGGTCGGTGTTCACCGAACGCTGGTTAGAAGGCGCCAGTTCTCCTCACATTTTTTCTAGTAATGTTTTCGCAGCTTAAAATTTTTATTGATATAGTTGTATAAGTGTGAATATTGTAATTTTTGAGTTCCGACATTGAATGTTCCCTTATATCAATTCCTGGAACATTATGATACGGTCCCCATGCCATAGTGGACTTGTAATGTTTGGATTTTCGTTTATATATATATCTCTGTCATTTCTTGATTTGCATAATATCGAGTATTTTTATGTGTCTTCAACAGAAATCACACTTTGCTCTTTTTAGCTTGGGTCCAGCTTAATAAGTACTTATGGCATTGTTTTGCAACTACGTATACCCCACTTTTGTTGTATTTTATTATATTAATGCCTTCAGGAAATACATTTGTTAAACTATACTCATGAACATGGTAATTATCTGAATGAATAGTTTAACTGTGCTTTTCCATAGTGTAAGTTCAGTTACATGTAGTTTTATAAATCCCCATTTTATTATATCGTTAGATTGATGATTCTACCTCGACCATTCTTACACTCAGAATGTTAGTCGTCAAAGGCATTTGTATATGTCTATCATACTACCCTGTTTTGTAGTTTGATCATAACAGCTAACTAAGTCTCTTCAGTATTCTTGGAATAGTACAAAGTATTACCAACTCTGCTCTTTACATTGGTTCAGTACTTAATTAAGTATTTTATAGTTAATTTGCAAATGATATTTGTCTACCTTTTTAGCATCATCTCTTGTCATGCTTCGTGAATACCTATAGGTGAGGTGTTAATATATATATATATATATATATATATATATATATATATATTTATGTCTAGAAGACTTTTTCATTTCTAGTATTCCACTATACAATCTTGCATTTAGTTCACATGATAGAATAGAATACTTACAGCTAAATATGCCTTGTTGTTGTGAAATCTACATGTTGATTATTTATTTAACTTTCTTTCCCGTATTAATTTTAGCCTCTACAGTAAGAAAGGTTTATTGAAATAAGTATAAATGGGAAATCTCATGCTAACTGATAATTGCTTCCTTCTATTGTGGAATTAATTTCTTATATGCAGAAATAACTTGCTATTGTACTTTTTTTTATGTATGAATGATGTGCTGACCCTGGAAGTCAATCTGTATATTTTTTTTCTGTCTCATTTAATGCACAGTTTAGATTTCAGTTCATCTATTGCTATTTTCAATTATGGTACAGGAACTCCCATATTGCTCTATCCTAATCATGTGCATAAATGTATACTAGTAGATCAGGAGCAGTTTAAAGTTAAATTATCTGTGGAGGAATATGTATCCTTAGATTTAAACCGACCTTGGTTTAGAGTTTCTATTGGATTATACTCTACAGATTTCTTGTCTACCACTATACAGAATTATAAAGGTGAATGCCTTATGATTAATTCTGTTAAATGTAGCAATAATAAATCTAACATACAAATCAACTATTATATGTAGCCAATTCATACCACAGGAAGTAAAAACACCAATAAATTTAGAGACATACCACTCTTGCAATTGACCAACCTCCCAACCTTAGAGTCCTTCTATCTCCCAGAACTCACCCCCGAGCTGAGATCATCTCCTAGAACAGATCAACCTCTAATCTACTTAGGAGCATCTTATTTAAGCTATTGTTCCCCAAAGCATGTTTATAATTCTGCGTCCAGAATCTTAGGATGCTTTTCTTTCTGTTTGCCTAGGCTTCCCATTTTAGGGATTCTTTAAAGCTGTTTTATGCTTTTCCCAGCTTTTCCAGCTTTTTACCTCTTCCCAACTACTTTCCTCATCATTGGGGAATTTAGATTTTTCCTCAAAAATCTAAATTAGAAATAATTTCTTTCAAGGATTTTTGAAAGATTGTGGGGAAATATTTTCCTTATCCATCCTCATGGATTTAGCAAGTGATCTCATCAATCTCATTTTGGTCAATTTGCACAAAATCATTTTATTCATTTCCTCAAATTAAATATTTAATTACATTCATAAAATACTTGTCCTTTGGGGTCCACTCCCCTTAGGATTAAAGTTCAAATGTCTAGTTTTAAATTTCAAACACATAAACTAGGGGTGTTACAACATGGTACTTTTATCCTATGTGTTGTATTTTTTTTTTCAAATGAGAAATGGTTTTTTTTCTTATGAGGTTTTGTTTCGTGTATCTATTTGAATACAATTTGGCATTAACTCACTTTTGAACATGTTATACTGTTATATTTTGATACATATGCAATACAAGCATTTAAAAGTTGCGATATAAGATTTATCCAATTTATTTAATTAACTATTTAATTAAATCAATTACTTGAAATAGTTTTTATATCTCTAAGTGTTTGTATGATCTTCATTTTCATCCACTGAAAGATAATTTTTATAGATCGCACAGAAAATACATTTCGTCCCCGGATACATAGTAGATAGATATATTATTTGTTCCAAGCTTGCTAATACTCCCATCTACCAAGTTACAGATAGTTATAAATCCATCCATTCACCCAATTATATTCCACTAGGAAACTAGTCCCATAGATCTAGTCAGAGCCACCATTCCAAATGGAAAAGGGACAGTTTTTAAGTCCTTGGCTGGGTGGTTTCCATGATGTTGTTGCGCTGATTTTCATGGCATCAACAGATTCAAAAACAACTATTTTATCTACACATGACAATATTCAATTATTTTGTTTATTTATTTCAAAGAATGAAGAGGTAAACCATATAGCTATGCATAATCATTAACTTTAAGAAGTACTTTGTAATTTGTGAGAAGTATCTTTCTCCACTTTTTGTCTAAGAATTGATGTTTTTAAATCTAAATTTCATATACTTGGTAATATTTGGAAAATACCTATGGAATTCACCTCAAATGAAAATTTACTTGTATATATGGGATATCAAAGTTAGTTGAAATCTTTCGGACCTAACCACAAAAGGATAGTAGTGGATTGAAAATGTCCTTTAGGGAAAATGCCATTGTATTAGAACACTTCTTACATATATATTTTGAAAGGTGAATAGCCTAAGTAAGCATAGGCCTTTGGTCAACTAGATATACACATATATTACCATGAGAAAGAGTCCTTTAACTAAGTACACATTGCTCATGGAAAAATTACAAAAAACACAAATTAACAAAGTAACTATCATATTATCCATTAAATATTTAGATGAAAATGAATTTACACTTTGAGAATATCAACTAAACTGATCAGAATTGAATTGGGAACACACCTAACCATTATTACATTATTTACAACAAAAAATCTAATCAGTGAGAGTATGGCCTCTATGCCTCATTTCAATAGTTTCCTTGAGGGATGTATTCCTTCCTTAAGAACATCAAAAAACCATACATTAATATGATTAGAAAACTATTTTTTGTTCATTAAACACTACAAATAGACCCAAATTCATCTTCTCCTATCCTTGAAGATTAAATTTAGTTAATATTGAATTTATGAGACACTAAAAGTTATGGCTAGTGTAACGATTCTCAAAGTCCGACTTGTTTTACTACAAAATATTCATGTTCCATATCTACATAACTTCCGAAGATTTTACTTAATAGAAAAAGTAAAACTTAAATAGGGTGCCTAAATATTTAAAATGCAGCAAGAAATTCCTAAATTAATTTTCCCTTGAATTAAATTAGGAGAATATCAAAATTCCACATCACAAGACAACTTGAATGAGTTAACTAAGTTGTTACCACTTAGCTATCTTAGTTAATTAGAGTTGAGGGCCTAACATTAGTTGTGTACAATTATTCCTAAATTTTAGGATCCTAGGTTGATTTAATTTTATTTGTAACAATTTAATTCATTTGAATTGAGTTAAGGTCAATTAAAATAGTTCCAACTATTGGAGGAACTAGTGGGACATATAGTAGTGGGGTGTAGCTTTAGTTTTTAACTAGTTAAATAATGAATCAACCTAAATTATCTCATGCACGCATGAGATTATATTTACCTAGTTGAGATTTGAGTTCAAGGGCAGTGTACTATCAGTTGTAGAATTTTCCAAATTGTATAGGTGATGAATGTAGTTAAAGAAAGGCCTAATAGAATTGTGCAATTATCAATGATAATTTTCCCTAGTTAATAGGGGATAATTCCTCATCAAAAAACGCAAGTAAATAAGATCTTGGAGGTTAGGAAAATTGGATAAGTGTTGGCCAAAGTCAGTGAGTCAGGCAAAGGATAGAAGATTCTTGTGCAGATTGTTCTCAAGCTTGAGCAAACATATTGTATTCATCCAGATTTTTTGATTAATCCAATATAGATAGGAAGGGGTTTTGAGTAGTTTATTTCCAATAGATAAATATTTGTGTATGTCTGTTGAATCATGATGCATTTTTTCATATGTGTCTTCGAGTGAAGAACCTATACACGTTGGATGTGCCAGAATGTGTTTCTTTGAGCACAAAGTCAAAGAAGGTGCATAGCCAAGATGCCAATGAATTATGGAATATATTACTTGTCCATTTGCATCATGCAGCTTTGAAAATCATGCATTATATCACCAAAATACTCCACAATGCAGCACTAGAGAAACATAATACATGTAAAGGGTGTACCTTGGGGAAGTACACAAAATCCTACTTCAATGATCAGGATAGCAGGGTACATGCAATCCTTCAAAGGATCCCGTAAGATGTCTATGGACCTTTCTCGAGAACCTACATGGCCAACCATAGGTAATATATTACATTTGTAGATGATTTCTCACGTAAGTGTTGGATTTTATTGATGTAGAAGAAAGACTAGACATTCTCCAATTTTTTTGAATTTAAATCACTTGTTGAGAAATGAATTAGCATGAAAGTGAAGGCTTTTAGGAGCAATAACAATGGTGAATATTTGTCTAATTATTTTAAAAATTTATGTGTACAGGAAGGCATTCCACGGTATTTGACAACACCTCATAACCCACAAAATAATGGGGTGGATGAGAGGAAGAACTTTAAGATTTTGGTTCATCAGTTTACTGTCATTTTTCCAAGGAATCAAGGAAAAAGCTAGAGTCGACAATAGAGTTGGGCATATTTGTGGCGTACACTGATACACCTCACAACTATTGGGTGTACCTTCCATCTCTCAAGATGACAATTGTTCATAGAGATGTGAAGTTCGATGAGGAGAAGGAAATATTTGTTCCAAATAGAGGTAGCTTCAGTTGCCTTCAGATGAGGAGCTTTTAGCTCGAAAGGAATAACCTCAAGAAGTTGTGGAGAAAAAAAAAGTAGAGGAGAAAAGAGTGGAGACAACCACTCATGTAGAGACATCCAGAGAAGGAATGAAGCATACTAAGGAAGTTGACAGATTATTGCATGATGCTAGAGATAATGTGGGAGCACCCACATCACAATTCAGACAAAGGATTTCACCATATCAGTACATAGGCTACATGGATCTGTGATCAGAAACTAAATTGGGGATAAAATTTCCTAAAAATTCAAAGTTCTTAGAATCACTCAAAACTAGAACGAATGGATAGGTTTCATCTTTAGTAATCTGGCACACTTTGTTTCATCGAAAACCGACTCCGTATGTGAAAGTTAGACTGTCGTCTGCTTGACCAAATAGGGGAATTTAAAAAAAAAGGTCAAATAGGGTCAAAGGGGTAAAATTTATGGTTTTCCACTGGGAAATATCATGTTGACAAGTGTCAATTTGTGAGTGGCCCTAATTTTTGGGCACATGGAAGTTTATGGTTGGTTTTTGAAGAACAAATGGGATGATGACACGTGGCTAGCTGAGAGGCCACCACGTGGCCCTCCAAAATGCCAAATGTTGGCTAAGTGTGGTCAAATTCCAATTTTATATAGTGTGGAAACATTTTCTTACATGTGGAAGGGAGGATATCAGGCTTGACCCTATGACCTCCTCCAAACAAATGGAAGGTCTTACCAACTATGTTGCATGGTATATATTAACTATAGTGGCCGCCAACATATATTTGAAGTTTAAAATTGTTTTCGGTGGGGGAAAAAATGGCTAACCCTGAAGGGCCAACCCTTGCCACGTGACCTTCCAACCATGACCATCAGCAGAGGCTTATGCTAAGTGCATAATTAAGAAATTTAAACCCACTGTATTAACCCTAAACCACTGCATTAGCGCTAATTGCATTTCTTAATGCGGATTATGTTAAAATGTGCCAAAGCTCTAGCTTCAACCAGACATATATTTAATTAATATGACCTTTAGTCACATATTAATTTTGGTAGAGTTCTCTAATTTTGGTGCCACCTTCAGTTTTGTCAGGGTTAACTGGAGTTGCTCCAGTTTTAGTTGAGTTTTTTCTAGGAAAAATTGAAGAAGCCATAACTTTGGAATATTTCAACCAAATTAGGCTTAGAAAGAGTCAATGCTAGATGATTTGGATGCTCTGAGCATGATGGTGTAGGTTGTAGAGGTATATGAACTCTTTTGTAAGTTATTTTTCTACTTTTAAGATTAATAAGCCTAGGGCCACTAGGAGATGAGGCCATGTCTAGATTCCCTGAAGACCATTTGCAGAGCCAAAAGAGGCTACCTAGGGGTTTTTGGGTCTTCTGAAGCCAATGGAGCAAGTAGAAGATCTGTTAGAGCATTTTAGGTACATCTAATTAGATAATCGACCATTAATCCAAATAGGGCCAAGCCATTGAAGCAGGTCCATGGAGATGTAACCCGGGAGGGGTGAAATCTGTTATCAGCTACTATGTAATGTTATTTATGTGTATTACATGATATGTAATTTATTTTCTATATATGTGAATTTAAAAACTAATCTACCTCATGAATTTCTCATAAAAAGCAAAAACTTGACACATAAACCCTCTCATAACTGCCTATTTCAGATGATCCTTAAGCACACCTTTATTATACTAATGATGAATCTAGCATACAAAAACTAGTTTTTTAATATTCAGATCAAGTTGGTATTAGAGAAAAATTGAGCTCGTTTTAGCCCTGAGATGGTTTGCCAAGGTTATCTAGAGAATTAGCTATTGGTTTTATATTTTTGCAAGGAGAATTTAACTCTATGCAAGTTTATGTGTATCTCCTGTCTTCAAGAGAAGTTTAAGATTGAGGACCCAACTCTCAAATAACAACAAAGAATAATTTTATGCATTACTAGTGTGATGGAAGCTTCATCAAGCACTGTTTCTATCCAATCTTCCTTAGAAATACTCTTTGATAAAGAGATTTTTCATAAAATCTAATTCATGAGAGATATGGTGCAACATATGTATGAAGATAAGAAGGAGAGAACTATACTCCATGAAGGAAGAGAAGCAAGAGCTTCTTGAAAAGATGCATGAGATGGAGACTCAGCTCCATATTGCAAATGAAACCCTAGCCAAGTATGTGAATGAAAATGACGTATGAAACTCAAGCTTATCTTCAATTTCCTCTCAAGATGAATGTTTTGGTTCTTTTGAAAGACACACTAGAGGAATAGGGTCCAAATTATTGATGAAGATGGGATATGAAGGTAAAGAATTGGAAAAACATTCACAAGGAATAGTTGAGCCAATTGTTGTTGAGGAAAGGCCTAGGTATTTGGGTCTTGGTTATAGACAACATGATGGAGAATGCTCCAAAACAAAGGAGGCACATGAAGGTGTTCCAAGAAGTACTTTCAATACATGTTGATTATCTCAAGCTTGTGAAGTTTGTGTTCATGAGGAATGAAAAAATTTTATACCAACTTTGCAAGAAGATGCTCATAAGCATGCAACTAATGGAAATGGAAAACAAGAGCATGTTGAAAGCTCTAAAGTCATTGAAGCCATTGTCGGTATTACAAAGAGAGCCACTACCTCATCAAATTAACCTCCTCAAGAAGGAAACAAAGGTGAATGTGCAAGGTATAAATATGCCTTTAATCAAGTTTCTTTTAACTATGATAAACATAACAAATCCTCACATAACATTTGGAGAAATTTTACATGTTTATTTTGTGGTTTGAATAACCATACAGTTTCAAGGTGTTGGAAAAAGAAATCGATACACATGAAACTTTCAAAACAAAAGAGTAAGAAAGCCAAAAGTCCAATGGATAATTAAAACCATGTTGAAAATAAGATGCAATTATTTTTCACTCATTTCCATAAGCAGGGTCATCTTGTAGACAAGTGTTGGACTTTGCATCCAACAAGTCGTCCATGACATTTGAAGAAGGTGGAAAGAGATATTGATAAGAATGGAAACTATGATTTCATAATTGATGTGGGTCAGGATGATTCACATGATGAAGTGCAGTTGAAAAAAGCGCCATTGAAGTGGTTTGGAAAGAGATTGTCCGATTTCTTAACCAATTAATTCCTTTCATTTCTTTTGACAATTGATGAAAATATTTCCAATTGAATGAATTTATTTTCTCTTGAAAGTAGGCTACATATTGAATGAAGAAAGATGTTGAAAAATTAGAGTTATGTTGACTCACTTAGATGCAGCAAAGATGAAAATTTGTAGTTGCAATTTGCATGTGAATGCATTTATTTTTCTCTAGAATGAATGTTGCATGTTTACAGCAGGAAAGTGTTTTAAGGTGGAGTATGTTGACCAAATTTGCTGCAACAATACCAAAGGTTTAATTGGGTCTAAATTTGATCATTTCATCTCATTTAAGTACTTGTACATACTAATGGGATTCTTGTACTTGTGATTGTACCTGTGAGAGTGTTGAGAATTGTATACATGCATGAGTGTTTTTGTGTGTGAACAGTGGAATTGTTGATAGTTTCATTGTGCTTGAACATGCATGAGTGATTGCCTTGTGTTGGTGTTTGGTCAATTTAGTGTGTCCTAAATTGCTACATTTAATTTGTCAATCCGGATTCGTAAGTCGAGCGAAGTGTGGCGCACTATGTGTGCAAGATAACCTATCTCTTATTTTTTTGTCATTTTTGGATTTTTGTGAAATTCTAAAAGACAAGTATGGAGACAAATATTCAAGACAACAATGTCTTTCTAATGATTTTCCAAACTTCAAAAGAATTTTGAAAACACACAATGAAAAAATTAATTCTTCAAAGAAAATGAAATTAAAGAAATTGAAATTGCATCACTACTCTAGTCAAACAAAAAATGAACTACTGATCATGAAACTCATTATTCTTGCTGCTGTTCAAACACAAAAGAAACTATGCTGAAAGAAATCCAAAATTTGCAACAAAGTAAATCTAAATCAAATTACATCAATTTATCTTCTGATCCCTCATCATTAGTCCAGCTATGATTTTCGGAGGTAACCATAAACAACTTGAATAACCTAATATCTAACTTGCAGAAAGTAAACTAATATCAAACTACACATTCATAATTCAATCCCTCACCATCAGTCCAGCTGTGGCTTTCGGAGGTAACTGAAGATGTCATGAGCAATTTAATATTTCTAACCTGCAGAAAGTAAACTAATATCAAACTACACATTCATAATTCAATCCCTCACCATCAGTCCAGCTGTGGCTTTCGGAGGTAACTAAAGATGTCATGAGAAATTTAATATATCTAATTTGTAGAAAGTAAACTAATATCAAACTATACATTCATACTTCAATCCCTCACCATCAGTCCAGCTGTGGCTTTCAGAGGTAACTGAAAATGACATGAACAATTTGATATATCTAAATCTAACTACTGAAACAAATGTGCAAGACCGAAATAAACAAAGCAAGATCGAAATTAAACAAACTAAGAAAAGTAAATTAGCAAACAGTAATAAATATTAATTCCATGTCATTAGTCAAAAAGTTATGCAAATGCCGTGCCGCCATTTATAACCCCGAAACAAGAACACTGATCGCTAACAATAACATAAAACATGAAAGATTATGCACGTAATAAGATGTAAAGCATGAAATATTATAAACAGAAATGAAGCATATATACCATGAAAGATGCAATGTATAAACATGTGAATGAATTATGGCACAATGAGATTAAAGAAATAAAACAAGAACTATACAATAATGCACAAAACCTCAGCGTGTGCAGGGGCCCTCTGCACCAACCTCGGCAACAACATTCAAGTACGAATTACGCTTGGAAACAGAGTCTTCTTATATATTAAAATGCATTCAGAACAGAAAGGTGATATTACGGTACAGTGGCAACGTAATTACATTACAGAGCTATCTAGAAGCTAATGGAGACTAATCTAATATGCGTATGCAAACGCATTATTTATAGCAAAGGAAATATAACTAATTCCCTAAAGTTTGTGCTGATGGAGAACACGTAAACCATTACATCCAGAGATCTAGGATCATGGTCGCGTTGAGGAGTAAATCTATGCAGAGTGGATGTTGGATTCGGCTATGGAGCCGTGTACAGGTGTTGATGTGTCTCCCGCAACTCAGAAACGGCCATATGAATCTTCACGTGACAAGAAATAGAGTCCTGTCACCGTGGGACTCTACGGTTGACTTCCACTTGGCCACCTTTGACCGCAGCCTCCTTAGGTGAATTTTCTCGAGCCAATAGGACACGATCCATGTCCACATCATTTCTGACTTGCCCATGTGGCTCGTTTTTCCTTAAGACACCTGTAACATATACTTTCACAAAATGGTCAAGGAAAGTTGCGAAAGCAGTCGTCTCAGTGGCAAGATTCCTAACAATCGAGCAAAAATCTAAATCAAATAGCAAACAAAAAAATATAGTTAAAAACCACGTTAGATGCTCTTTTGCAATTAACATACAATGATATTGACAACTTGTGAGGTTCAGGTGAGTGAAAAAGGTATAGAAAAGTGTATGGAAAAGATGTAGAATTGAGACTCAACATACCCCCACTATGAAGGTGTTGCATGTCCTCATGCAACCAAAATTTTGATATTCCTTCCTTAGTTCATGTGCCTTGACACTTCAGCCAACACGTCTAATCCTCTCCTCCTCTTCCTTGGAGTTGCCAACATTCTGGGTTTCTTCATTAAGCACCTAAATTTGATATTAACCAGTGCTCTACTCAACTTCTGGCATTTCCTTTTCAATTTCTTGTTCTTTTTCTGCCATATTCCCAGATGTAACATGGTATTATCATGAATGATTTTGTCCAATTTACTTTGTTCCTTCAATGTCTCATTTTCATTTTTGATGTCTATTTTAAAGCTCTAGCTCAAAGACTTTTGTTTTAGTGATTGGACGAAATCATCTGTACCGTGTGAGGCCGAATGGACTAAGTACTCGGGACCCGTAGCTGATTTTTTTATAAAGATTCTATATAATCATATACTTCCCCGTCGCTTGGGGTCTATATCGTGTCATTTTTATCGGCTGGGTCCCCAAAATGCCGTGAAGGAGAGTTATCTTCAAAAACTGGCCGAGAAGGGCTCACATCAACATCTTGTCGAGAGTGAGATGGACTATGGTCAGCTGGGGATTGTTCATATGTTTCTTCTCCCAAATCAATGAAATGGGGTCCCTTCGTTTGCGTTTTCCTCAACTTCCCCTTAAGCCTGGAAATTCTTCTCACACGCTGTAGACCACTGTCTTTTTGCTTTTGTTTTCCTTTCTCTTTCTTCTTGGCTATAGATATCTGTTCTTGAAGATGAACCAACCTTTCAGATAACACTTGATGATCTTCTTCTTCGGAAGAAGGGGTTTGATGTATAGCCTCAATAATTTTTTTCTCTTTTGGTGTTATTGGCTTTTTACCCTTGGTTTCTCTCTTCTTCCTTTTTGACAACCTCTCTTCCCTACTAGTTCTTTCAATTGTAGTAGTAGGAGTACTTTGAGTTTCATCATTTGTTCTTTTTCTCCTACTCCTTCTTGATGTGCTACCTTCAGGAATTTCTTGAGGTTCTTCAAAGAAATTTCTAATAAAAAATTGTTCCCATGTGTCCTTCTTCTCTTTTAACTGTTTTTCAATCAAAATTTTCACAAGACCATGGTGATATAGATGTGGTTCTACATCCCCTAAATGCTTCTGAACAGTCACAGAAATCTTCTTCAAACTATTTAATAAAAAGTATGGGAGATTGAGAGTTTAATTATCTAGAAAATTCATCAGCAATCTGGTATGGTGCATATACATGGACCTAAAACGGCCTTCACAGGTAATGAATTTTTGAACAACTAGCAGCAAAGTAGCCCATTCCACTTTCAAAGCATGAACATGAATTCCTCTTTTAAAAATAGTTATGTCCATACCTTGGTTTCGTAAGATTATTCCCCAGGCTTCATCACTAATGCTTTTATTCTTAAACCATCGTTCACCCTCTTGAGGAAGTTCCGTGGCAATTGCTATAGATGCTTCGTTCACCGCAAACTTAAGGTCTCCAATCTCTACTTCCAGGCCATTGAACGACCTTGCAAATTCTTTTGTCACTTATTTATGATAGCCTCTAAACTTTTGGATAAAACGTAGCCACTTTTCTTTCTTCAATATATCCCTGACTTGCGGATACCCTTCCATGAACTTAGGTCCTTCTGGTTCTGCTCTTAGCAATTTACCCATTCTTCTTTCTGGTCTTCAAAAACTTGCCTCGCGTGAGGAGGGTTCATGGAAGTAGAGTTCAGTCAATGTGTACGTAAATGAGAAAAATGACTGTAGGTAGATATCAAAGAGTGGATATACAAGCTGTAGCATAATAGAGAACGAAGTGGAGTGAGACAGAACAGAGAGGGGTTTCGTGAGCACGACAGAGATACGGCTGTGAGATTAGCAGAACAATAGGAGGAGTATAACACATCCGACAGTGTTTTTAAATTTGGTGGCTGCACAATAAATGTGAGCACGTTTAAACAATGGCTATGGATTTATGCGGCTGTAAGAGTCCGTGGTCAAATCAACTACGTCTCATTGTCACCGGTAGAATATCGGAGTATGAGTGAAGATCGAGGGTTTAATTATGGAACCGTTTGAGAATGAATGTGGGAGGATCATATGGAGATCGTAAAAGGGTTACGGAATTTGTCAATATAATCAATGCACATAATGGATGGAGCTAATGGTTTAAAACTATATAAAATGTGTTTTCAATGCTATTTGAAATGAATTTTACTCATACCTTGGAATCTTTACCTTTTTCCTTGGTCTTCAATTAGCTGCTCTTCATTGGTATCTTGAATGCTCCATGTCTTCATTTTTGGTCCTCTCACCTGCATTTAATTTCATGATTATGGAAGTAACATCTGGCTGTAAATTCTTTTGAAAATCGTAGCAGTAGCCGCGAATCTCGCTTCGGCTATGGAAACTGAGTCACCATGAAATCGTATGTCACTGCGAAATCCCATTACGCCTATTATTTGGGTGAATAAAAATGAACAGATGACAAATGACTAGATGGAAATGGTCATGAAAAAGAATTTTAGTGGTGAAAATGGAATGAAATAGATAAAATGAAGTGGAATGGAGTGAAATGAAGTGGAATGAAATGGAGTGGGTGGTGACAAAGTTTGTGAAATGAAAGAGAGATTTTTTTTTGGAAAATATAGAGTGTCAGGTGTTCCTGATTTTCACCCTATATTTTCTGCATAAGACTGTCAATCAATGATTGGTTTTCAGGCTTATAACTTTTTTTTTTTTTTTTAAACCGAAAGAACAAAGCTAGGCCGGTGGAGAAGAAGACTCTTCTCAGACTGTACTCGATTCGTTAATTTTCTTGAAACATTTTGAAAAATTCCTCTTTTGAGAGTGGCTTATGATAAACTTTCAATTTGTGGCCATTCACAATAAGAGGAGTTTGAAACTCATCAATGGTCTTGATTCTTACCGCTCCATTGCTAAAGATTTTGTCAATCTCATATGGCCCAAGCCAATGAGTCCGAAATTTCCCTTGAAAATCTTTAAACTTGAATCAAATAACAATGCCCAATCTCCTTCTTGAAACTTCTTCTCTTTGATGTACTTGTCATGCCATTTAGCTCTTTGATATTGAACTAGATCAGTTCTTAAATTTGCTTCTTGTCTAATTTCATCTAGCTCATTCAATTGCTCCATTCTATGCTTTTGGGCTTCTGATAAATTCATTCCAATCAACCGTTTATCTTGAATGTTTGAATTTGGAACTCTATGGGAAACAAAACTTGCTTTCCATAAACAAGCTCATAAGGAGTATGGCCTGTTGTGTTTCTCCATGTAGTTCTATAGGCCCACAAGGCTTCAGAAAGCCTATCTACCCAATCTCTTCTATGTAAATGAACAGTCTTTGTTAGGATTCCTTCAATGACCTTATTAGTAGATTCCACTTGACCATTTGCTTGTGGATGATAAGGAGTAGATTTTCTATGCCTGATTTTGTACCTCTCCATCATTTGCTCCACTAGCCTTGATGTAAATTGAGCTCCTTGATCTGTAACAATTTCCCTTGGGACACCAAAGCAAGTAAAAATATCCTCAAAAAGAAAAGTAACTACAGATGCTTCATTAGCAACAAATAATGGCTTGGCTTCTACCCATTTAGTAACATAATTAGTACAAACCAGTATATACTTCTTTTGCTTAGATGGTGGATTAATAGGTCCAATGAAATTTAAAGCCCATTTTTCACAAGGTTTGATGAGAACCTGTGGTTGCAATGGCATTTCATTTGAAAGGGTAGGTTTCCCTACTCTTTGGCAGCTGTCACACCTTTGACATATTGTTTTGCATATTTGAAGAGGGAAGGCCAATGATATCCTAAAAAGAGGATTTTATAGGCTATCCTTTTGTTAGCAAAGTGTCCGCCGCATGGTTCATCATGACATTGGGGATATCAGGCATTTCATCCTCCCTGACACATCTTCTGATCACAAGATCTGACCCTGTTTTGAACAATTCGTTAGAAATCCATGAATATTTTGAACTTTCCTGAATAATCTTTCTTTTTTCGCTTAGAAATAAATGTGGAGGCAATTTCCCTGTAACCAAATAGTTAGCAATATCTACATACCAAGGAGTCTTAATAGTTACTGCAAACAAGTATTCATCAAGAAACTTATCCTCTACAGGAGAATCTTCTTTAGTATTCTCAATCCTAGATAAGAAATCGCCTAATCGTATTTTGTTTTCCTAGTCTATCCAACACAAGAATATTGAATTCTTGCAAAATTAAGAGCCATCTTGTCACTCGCCCATTAGTACAGTTTGTCTTACAAATATCTAATTGCATCGGTCGTTACTCTAATAAAAGTTTCATAGCCTGGTTATGTAATGTCTAAACTTATTAATTGCATGAACAACAAACTTAAAAACTCTTTTTCACTACAAAAGATAGTTTAACTCGTGGGAGTCACTTTTACCGGTATAATAAATTGCATAAGGAACTAAATATTTTTGACCCAACACAAACTCTCCTAGAGTCAGATTTCAAGCATCCGTAGAAACATGGAAAGGGAGTTTCCAATTTGGTCCTCTCAAGATAGGTCCTTCAGATATTCTTGTTTTCAAAGTTTCAAAGGCTGATTGACAATCAAGATCCCATTTAAATTCATAGTATTTTGTAAGCAATTTGAAGAGTGCAGATGCTATTTCAGTGAAGTTTTCTATAAATCTTCTATAGTACCCAGCAAATCCTAGAAAACTTCTAACATCTCTTTGACAATTTGGAATAGATAAGTTAGAGATGACTTCAACTTTTGACTCATCAACTCTAATCCCATCCCCTGAAATGTGATGCCCTAAAACAATACCTTTAGTAAACATCATAAAACATTTTTCATGACTAAGTGAAAGATTTGCTTCCTGACATCTCTTTAAAACTTTTTCCAAGTTTTCTAAAGCTTCTTCAAATGAGTTTCCATAAACTGTGAAATCATCCATGTACACCTCTACACAATCATGTATTAGATCTGAAAAAATTCCTAATACTGCCCTTTGGAATGTTGCAAGTGCATTACATAACCTAAAAGGAAGTACTCGGTAGGCAAAAGTTCCCCATGGACAAGTAAATGTGGTCTTATCTTGATCTTCAGGTGCTACCTGAATTTGATTATAGCCACTAAAACCATCCAAAAATGAAAAGTACTTTTTACCTGCTAATGTGTCTAATACCTGATCGATAAAAGGGAAAGGAAAGTGATCCTTCAAAGTTTCTTTGTTCAATTTCCTGTAATCAATGCATACCCTCCATTTACCATTATTTTTAGGTACTATAACCAGAGGAGAAACCCATCGGCTATCTGAAATTAGATAAATGAAGTTTACATTGAGTAGTTTTTGGATCTCTTCTTTCACTATCTCCCTAAGATTTGGATTCATCCTTCTTTGAGGTTGTCTGATTGGTCTACTGTTTTCCTCAATATAGATATGATGGATGCAAGTCTTAGGATCAATACCTTTCATGTCAGTATACTCCCATGCAAATGCGGTAGAATGTTTTTGCAAGATTTTGGTTAGTTCTTCTTGTTGTGACTTTTCCAAATGTTTGTTGATATTCAATGTTTTTCCTGGAAAAATCTCAATGGTAGAACTACCAAAATCTTCCATAGAGTAAAGAGACATTTGTCTTGATGATAAATATTCTATGTCAGATTCCATCTGAAATTGTGTGGGGTCATATTCTGAAGATATCTCAAAATTTTCTAATGTGCTCAGAATTTGACTATCCTCACTAATTTCTGAAATGGTAAAGACGGGTTGTATAGTGTCCTCATCATCAACCCAGTCATTGTCTCCTACTTCTGTGATTGCTTTTGCTGGAGGATACAAATTGAATTTCTTTGTCGAATTACCATTAGAAATGTACATATCCCCAGATCTACAACTAATGAAAGCATCAGCTGTGGCTAGCAAAGGTCTTCCTAAGATAAGTGGGTGCCCTCCTAGATTACTCTTGGGAGTCAAAATCATAAAATCTACTGGATATTCCCAAGAATCTAAGGAGACTGAAATATCTTCTAATACACCATCTGGTTTAATAATTGATCGATCTGCAAGTTGCAGTAAAGTAGGTGTAAAAATAAGGTTAGGAAGTTTTAGCTGGTCCATAGTCTATCTACTCATAATGTTAATAGCAGCCCCTAAGTCAATCAATGTGTTTGGAATTTCTATCCCATTTATATGTGTCTTGACAATTGGACTTCCTGGATCTACATACTTCTGCATGGTAATTTTTCCCATCATAATATCTACAATTTTTCCTACCAGGTGGATTCTTCTTGTGTCTTTTAGTTTCCTTCCTGGTCTTTTGAAACTCAAATCTTTTATTGTTTTTGCTAGAATAGGAATCTCTCGAATGGCTTGTAGCAAGGGAATCTTGATACAAACATTCTTCAATTCATCTAGAAAATCATAGTTAGGCAACAAGATTTGTTTTTCCACCCCCTTGTCAATTTGTAGTCTTTCAAGAAAAGGAGGTGTAGATGAAGATGCAGGTTGCTCAACTATAGGAGTTGTGGGTGTTAAATTTTCTTTTTCTTTTTGAATATTTGAGTTTTAAAGAGATGCTTCCTCGGAACCCTTATTGGCTTCAAGAGAGTCCTCCTCAGAGGTATCCTGCTTTAGGTCATCTATAGAAGGTTTTTCTAAAACTCTACCAGATCTGAGTTGTACATCATTGAGAGGAACAATCATATAGGTAGGAAATTGTTGTCCTTCTATCATGTAAGTATTCTGAGGATTTTTATTATTAGGATTTGGCAATGGTTGAGCTGGAAGTTGATTTGTCTTTTGTTGGTATGGGAGCATGAGTTGAGGATTTGAATTTTTTTGAGAAGGTTGTTGTTGTGGAAATGGCAATGAAAGTTGTGGATTTGTGTTTGGAAGTTGTGGAGCTTGTTGGTTTTGAAAAGATGGAGGATATTGATAAAATTGAGCAAATCTCCCATAAGGATTTTGCATTCCTTGTACCCATGGCTGATATGGATTTTGATGTTGGGGCCAAGGTTGTTGCCAATGATTCCAATTTGGTGGGGTTTGAAGATTCATAGGGTTGTTAAACCCTTGAGTTTGTTGTCCCTGCCAAGGTCTTCTTGCAACAAAACAGAGAGATTCTACTAAATTTGGGTCTTCTTGAAAAACATCTTTGAGTCCAGGAATTGAAGGACAATCCTTGATCTCATGATTCTCTGAGAAAATCATACATGTTTCTACAAATTTTGCATCCAAGGGACATTCCCTTAAAGCATGTTTCTTCCTACATTTCAGACAAAAGATAGCTAAAGCATATGTTTTTGCTTTCAGCTTGTTTTGGATTTTAAGGGTGTCTATTTGTTCACTAAGGCTCCCTAAGATATCAATTTTGAATTCATCAAGAATATTACCAATCTCTTCCCTACTAACTGATCCAGTTGCAGATTTGTTAGCCCTAATAAGAGAAGGATCCCTAGGCCCTTTTCCTGTTTTAGATTTTCCTCTTGAGAGATGGACACATAGTTCTGTTATGTCACGAAGTGGAAGTTGAGAAATGTCTCCTTTCCCCATCATGTTTAAATATCTATCCATTCATCTCTAATGGCTTTTAATATGAGGGCTTTCAAGGTTTCATCATCTAAGTTGCTCATCTTTGCTCTTTTCAAGTTGTATTGAAATCTTTCAAGTAAGTCTTCCAAATTTTCATCTTCTTTTTGCATCATTTTGAATACCTCATCTTTGTGATTGGTGGGCATACAATAGTCCAAGTATCTATCCAAAAATGTTTGTTTCATATCATTCCAAGTCCTAATAGATTGAGTGGATAATCCCATGAACCATTTCAAAGCAGCTCCCTTCAATGTTGAAGGAAACAGTTTGAGTTTTTGAGAGTCTTCCATATAGTCATAGGTTCGGCACACGACTTCAAACTCAAACAGAAATGTTTTAGGATCCTCACTTCGCAATCCATAAAAGTTAGGAAGGACGGATGGTGAGATATTTTTCATTGTTGTATGAGTTTCCTCATCAACTATAGGGAATCCAAACAAGTTGTCTCCTTCCCTATTTCTTTCATTATTTCCTTCACCATTGTTGTCTCCATTGTTTCCTCCTCTTCTACCTCTACCTCCAAATCCATCTATTATTTCCTTTGCCATGATAGTTTCTTTAGAGTCCTTAAAGTCCTCTAGTTCTTCTATCAAGGGAGGATGAGAGGGAGTCTCTTCCTTTTCTAAATGAGATTTAGTAGGTGGTATAGGAGAATCCTCTAATTCAGTTGCTCCTTGAATTCAAAAAATCTTAAGGCTAGGGGTAGATGGTGGTGATTCTTGTCTATGCCTTGAAGAAGATGGGGCTGCAAAAATCGAAATCTTGGCTTTAGCTATAAACCTTCCCCTAGAATCTCTTGCTCTATGCATGTCATTTTTTTTTTTTTTTTTTTTTTAAGTTGGGCTAATAATTCTCTTTCTGATCTTCCAGATCACACTAGGTGCAAGAAGAGAGCATACTTAAGAAATTACTAAACCAATAATTCTCTTTTCTGATCCTCCAGATCACACTAGGTGCAAGAGGAGAGCATACTTCAAGAAGTTATCAAGTTTTCCCTTTTTTTGTTATTTTGTTTTTTTTTTTAAGAAATTGGCTACCTAGTTACACTTCCCCGGCAACGACGCCAAAATGTTTGGTCAATTTAGTGTGTCCTAAATTGCTACATTTAATTTGTCAATCCGGGATTCGTAAGCTGACGAAGTGTGGCGCACTATATGTGCAAGATAACCTATCTCTTAATTTTTTGTCGTTTTTGGATTTTTGTGAAATTCTAAAAGACAAGTATGGAGACAAATATTCAAGACAACAATGTCTTTCTAATGATTTTCCAAACTTCAAAAGAATTTTAAAAACACACAATGACAAAATTAATTCTTCAAAGAAAATGAAATTAAAGAAAATGAAATTTCATCACTACTCTAGTCAAACAAACAATGAACTACTGATCATGAAACTCATTATTCTTGCTGCTGTTCAAACACAAAAGAAACTATGCTGAAAGAAATCCAAAAGTTGCAACAAAGTAAATCTAAATCAAATTACGTCAACTTATCTTCTGATCCCTCATCATTAGTCCAGCTATGATTTTCGGAGGTAACCATAAACAACTTGAGTAACCTGATATCTAACTTGCAGAAAGTAAAATAATATCAAACTACACATTCATAATTCAGTCCCTCACCATCAATCCAGCTGTGGCTTTCGGAGGTAACTGAAGATGTCATGAGCAATTTAATATTTCTAACTTGCAGAAAGTAAACTAATATCAAACTACACATTCATAATTCAATCCCTCACCATCAGTCCAGCTGTGGCTTTCGGAGGCAACTGAAGATGTCATGAGCAATTTAATATATCTAACTTGTAGAAAGTAAACTAATATCAAACTATACATTCATAATTCAATCCCTCACCATCAGTCCAGCTGTGGCTTTCGGAGGTAACTGAAAATGACATGAACAATTTGAAATATCTAAATCTAACTACTGAAACAAATGTGCAAGACTGAAATAAACAAAGCAGTACTGAAATTAAACAGAAACTAAGAAAAGTAAATTAGCAGCAGAACAATATTAATTCCATGTCATTAGTCAAAAAGTTATGCAAATGCCCAGGCTTCCTATTTATAACCTGAAACAAGAACACTGATCAGTTAACAATAACTTAAAACATGAAAGATTATGGACAGAAGCAAGATGTAAAGCATGAAAGATTATAAACAGAAACGAAGCATATATACCATGAAAGATGCAATGTATAAACATGTGAATGAATTATGGCACAATGAGCTTAAAGAAATACAACAAGAACTATACAATAATGCACAAAACCTCAGCGTGTTTAGGGGCCCTCTACACCAGCCTTGGCAACAGACTTCAAGTATGAATTATGCTTGGAAACAGAGTCTTCTTATATATTAAAATGCAGTCATAACAGAAAGGTGATATTACAGCACAGTGGCAACGTAATTACATTATAGAGCTATCTGGAAGCTAATGGAGACTAACTAATATGCGTATGCAAACGCATTATTTATAACAAAGGAAATATAACTAATTCCCTAAAGTTTATGCTGATGGTGAACACGTAAACCATTACGTCCAGAGATCTAGGATCATGGCCGCGTTGAGGAGTAAATCTATGCAGAGTGGATGTTGGATTCGGCTATGGAGCTGTGTACAGGTGTTGATGTGTCTCCCACAACTCAGAAACGGCCATATGAATCTTCACGTGACGAGAAACAGATTCCTGTCACCGTGGGACTCTACGGTTGACTTCCACTTGGCCGCCTTTGACAGCAGCTTCCTTAAGTGAATTTTCTCAAGCCAATAGGACACGATCCATGTCCACATCATTTCTGACTTGCCCATGTGGCTCGTTTTTCCTGAGGACGCCTGTAACATATACTTTCACAAAATGGCTACGGAAAGTTGCAGCAGCTACGGAAAGTGGCAAGATTCCGTAGCTAAATGAGAAAAAATATAAATCAAACAGCAGACACAAAATATAGTTAAAAACCATTTTAGATGCTCTTTTGCAATTAATATACAATGATATTGACAACTGCGAAGGTTCAGGTGAATGAAAAAGGTCTAGGAGGATGTATAAGATCAATGTAGATTTGAGACTCAACAGTTGGTTGATTTCTTTGTTTATCATGTATTTTTGTCAACTTGAGAGTGTTGATCATTTGCACATGAATTTGTGTCGACTTGTGTTGGTCAATTGCGTGTTACATGCATATCATATCGACTTGGAAGAGTTGATTTTTTCTCCAAAGATGAAAGGGATATGTTGACAAATTGTCTCATGAGATGTGAATTTTTTTTTTTTTAGAAAAGAATAATCAAGTGTTGTACATGATTTTGTTTGAATTTAGAGTCAGTTGTTTGAAGAGGCATGTTTTTTCGACTTTTATTTGTTCGATGAATTTGTACACCAAGATGTAAGAATGAATTGCGATGTTAACAGGATGTGACATTTGTTGCTTTGAAGGAGCACAAGGAAGAGGTTGTCGAGTTGTATTTTTTGCATGATGTGTTTTTTAGGTTAATGTTTTTTCTTGTGACAAGATGTCTCAAAATTTTGGAAGGTCCACTCTTAAGTGAGAGTCTCATGATTAGCCTTCATTCTCAAACCATGGCATGAGTGTCATTTTAATACTAAATGATGATGGAATCAAGAAGCGGAAGGTGGACATTATGCCAAAATGTTTGTAGCGAAAACAACATCCATTATAGACCATTTGATGTGCTGAGGCCAAAAAGTGAAAGAGATGGTGAATGCATCATTCCAATGTGGAATTTGGAACCGTGGAGGTAAAAATAATGTTCAATTCTTTTCTTCTGATTTATAATATTGGAACTCATTACTGTAGTTCACTCAGATGGGCTTAACTTATAAATGTGTTTTCCAAGGAGAAGCTTGCATCAAATGCATGTGTATTCAAAGGAGGAACAAGATTTTTAGTGCGAAGGCCATCAATCAGGTTTCCAAGCATCGAGGGATATATTTGGTACAATAAGGTGTTTTATTAGTGAGCAAGCAACCATCAAGTGTTGGATTGGGTGAGTAACGGAAGGAGGATATTGGATGAAGTGTCAAGCCATTTTCAAGCAAGGCATGTTAGTGAACCCAAGTGGTTTTCATAGATATTTTCCCAAGTATTATCAAGTGGATAGAACTTGGGAAAGAGAATAGTATTCAAATCTCATCAGATAACCATATTTTGTGGGTCCAAAAGCTGGTCAGTGGGAAAGTGTGATCAGAAACTGAATTGGGGGCAAAAAATTTCTAAAATTTCAAAGTGATCAAAATTTATACAAACCATAACAACCGGATAAGTCTCGTCGCCAGGAATCCAGCACACTTCATTTCATTGAAATCCGACTTTGTATGTGAAAGTTAGAGCCTGTTGTCTGCTTGACCAAACAAGAAAACTTTAAAAAAAGAGGTCAAACAAGGTCAAAGGGGTAACATTTATGATTTTCCACTGAAAAATAGTGTGCTAAGAAGTGTCAATTTATGAGTGGCCCAAAAATTTTGGCACATGGAAGTTTATGATTGGTGTTTTGAAGAACCAATGGGATGCTAACACATGGCTAGCCCGGAGGCCGCCACATGCCCTTCGCAAAGGCCGAATTTTGGCTAAGTGTGGTCGAATTCAAATTTTATATAGTGTGGAAAAATTTTTATATAGGCGGAAGGGTGGAGTTCAGGCTCAACCCCACAACCTCCCCCACACAAACCGAAGGTATTACCAACTATGATGCATGGTAGATCTTAACTATAGTGGCCACCAGCATATATTTTAAGTTTAAAATGGTTTTCGACGGGGGAAAAAGGGGCCAACCCTTACCACGTGACCTTACAACCATGACCATCGGCAGAGGCTTATGCTAAGTTCGGAATTAAGACATTTAAACCCAATTTATTAACCTTAAACCACTACATTAGCGCTAATCAAATTTCTTAATGCGGATTATGTTAAAAACGTGCTTAGAGTGCCTAAAATCTAGTTTAAAACACACTTCTATTTAATTAATATTACCTTTAATCACGGATTAAGTTTGGTGGAGTCCACTAATTTTGGTGCCACCTCCATTTTTGTCAAGGTTAACTAGAGTTCCTCTAGTTTTAGTGGAATTTTCTAGGAAAAATTGAAAAGGCCATAACTTTGGCATATTTAAACCAAATTAGGCTTAGAAAGAGTCAATCCTAGATTATTTGGATGCTCTGAGCATGATGGTGTCAGTTGCAGAGGTAGAGGAGCACTTTTGTAAGTGATTTTCCCACTTTTAAGAATAAATAATCCTAAGGCCTCCATGAGAGGAGGCCATGTCTAGATCACCTGAAGACGATTTTCAGAGCCAGAAGAGGCTACCTAACGGTTTTGGGTATTTTGAAGCCAATGGAGCAGGTTTTAGAGCCATTTTAGCATTGAAGGTGCATGTAATCATAGAATTCACCATTAATTCGAAGAGGGCCAAGTCGTTGAAGCAGGTGCATGGAGATGTAGCCCAAGAGGGGTGAACTCCATTATCAGCTACTGTGTAATGTGTTTGATATGTATTACATGATATGTAATTCGCTTGTTTTGTATGTTATTTTAAAGCTAATTTACCTCATGAATTTCTCATGTTATAAACTTGACACATAAACCCTCTCATAACTGGCTATTTGAGATGATCCTTAAGCACACCTTTATTATACTAATGAGGAAGATTGCACAATAAAACTATTTTTTCCACATTCATATGACTCTGATGAGTGATATAGTAGATACAAAAACATCCTCATTTAAGGAATAAGTGTAGCAAAAAATGTGCATTGATTCTAGGGTAGAGGAATATGATTCCACTGTTAGAAATAATGGTTGGGAAGTGGTCCCAAGACCAGAGAACAAGTCATTGGTATGTTCGAGATGGATCTACAAGGTTAATAAAGAAATAGAGGGAAGCATTGAGAAACACAAGGCGATATTTGTTTCCAATGGGTTCTCTATAGTGGAGGGACTTGACTACGTGGAGACCTTTGATCCAATAGCAAGGTACTCTTCTATCAGATCCATTCTAGTAGTTGCAGTGTATATGGGATGGAATATCCATGAGATGGATGTGAGGACATCATTTATCAATGGTTTGATTAAGGAGTAGGTGTACATTGAACAACCAAAATGATTTTATACCTTTGACAGAGAGCTTCATGTGTGCGAACTCAAGCGACATTGTATGGATTGAAATAAGCATGTAACACCCCCAATTTATGTGTTTGGAATTCAAAGCTAGACATTTGAACTTTAATCCTAAGGGGAGTGGACCCCAAAGGATAAGTATTTTGTGAATGTAATTAAATATTTAATTTGAGGGAATGAATAAAATGAATTGTGTAGATTGACCAATATGAGATTTATGAGATCACTTGCTAAATCCATTAGGATGGATAAGGCAACTATTTCCCCAAAATCTTTCAAAAATCCTTGAAAGAAATTATTTCTAATTTAGATTTTTGAGGAAGAATCTAAATTTCCCCAATGATGAGGAAAGTATTTGGGAGGAGGTAAAAAGCCGGAAAATCTGAGGAAAAGCATAAAACAGCTTTAAAGAATCTCTAAAATGGGAAGCGTAGGCAAACAGGAAGAAAAACATCCTGATATTCTGGACGCAGAATTAGAAACATGCTTTGGGGAACCATAGCTTAAATAAGCTGCTCCTAAACAGATTAGTGGTTGGTCTGTTCTAGGAGGTGATCTCAGCTCAGGGGTGAGTTCTGGGAGACAGAAGGACTCTAAGGTTGGGAGGTTGGTCGACTGCATGAGTGGTATGTCTCTAATTTGATTGGTGTTTTTACTTGCGGTGGTATGAATTGGCTACATATAACAGTTGATTTATATGTTATTAGATTTATTAGTGCTACATTTAACAGAATTAATCATAGGGCATTCACCCTTATAATTTTGTATGGGTGTAGAGAAAATTCTGTAGAGTAGAATCCAACAGAAAGTCTAAACCAAGGTTGGTTTAAATCTGAGGATACCTATCCTCTAAAGATAAATTACTGTAAATTACTTATGATCTATCAGTATACAATTGTGAGCATGATTAGGTAGGTTTAAGAGAAATTCTCCTAATCCCTAACCCAATCCTTAAGGTAAAAGCTGGAGATTTCTAATATCTAATAATTCACAAATTTGTAACCTTAATCTGCTTCTGTGAGAAATAGAGGAGTGAGAAATTTAGTGCATAGAGTGCAGAATTAATTAATTAGTAATTACTTAGTGAAGAGCAGAGAGGTATAATAATTTCAACAGCTGTACATGTTAACAGTTAATACAATTACTATTCCCTTTAGCAGGGATTGCATGGAAGAGTAGTAAACTGTAATGTTGAAAGAACATTACTTAAGTAGCAAGGGAATGAATCCCAAAACATGATCAGTTCTGCAGAAACAACTAGAACAAGAGATCTATGTATGAAAGAGATGGGAGTAGCTATAAGGAAATGAAAAGGAGATCTAACTAGAAATATATATAACCTGGAAAACTGGAAGAGCATGGGAACCTACAATAATATTATACTTGTATCTCATACATTTTTAAATGGATATATATGAGAATGGACACATAAACCTATGCATACAATTATATGTATAGACATATATCAGTAAAGTAAATTAATTTAAACATGAGTATGGGGAGACTGTTAGCTCATGACAAATATATATATAGTACAAGAAATTAGAAATAGCTAGCTACAGAAAAAAATTTACATGTGCATATAAAAATTAAACTAAACTATAACTCTCTAGAAATCCTGAGAGTCTCTTGTAAGAGTCATACAAAACATAAATAGCTAAGAGGCCTTGTACAATTAAACAACATTATCTATAAAGAGATTTATATCAGCTACAGTCACTGCTATGATAAGCAAAGTAAAAGAGGAATAACTCATTGGATCAAATCGTATCAACTCATACTACATAAATCATTCCATGCGAGGAAGCATGAGGCAATCCATAAAAATTAGAGTTGTAACTCGTTGAAATTTAGGCAACCAAGAAAATAAGTGACAATATATACAAAGGTCCTGATACACACCACAAAAATATCTGAGCCTGTTGGGCTAGAGTCTGGTAACCGAAACCATATTCCCAATTTAAAATTTTAAAACCACTAAAGAGTACCAACATACAAATGCAGGATATAAGCATTCTAACTCTGACAGAGTCTAGTTCTTTAAAGGACACTATGTAAAACCCTACAAGAGCTAATGAGTCTGCATAATTAAGACAGAACAACGCAACGAGAGGGTGATATTATCCCCACAGGTACATACCGACCTGAAACGCCAAGGGAGGTGAAATTAATATCCAGTGAAATGAAAGGGCATAGCTGCCTACAAAGGAATACGAATGAGTCTGCGTTACCTATGGGAAAACACAGTCAGGACAGGAAATAATTTAATAGAGTATTTGATAGCAAATCGCTCGAATAGAGAAATTACTCATAAAAATCAAGGAGTTACCTGTAAATCGAGACTCTCGTACCTTACGAGTTCTCTGCATCAACGTTGGAAGCAGAATGTCAGCTAAATTGAAAATCTGAAGGTTAATAGTGGATTGAAACAAAAATATATGTACATAATGATAAAAAAAACAAACCTCACGAAGTCAGGAGGTATGACTCTCGCTCTAATGCGACGGGGCGAATGAAGGAATTTTTAACTCTGCACGGCATTAACAATGTGAGAAAAGTATCAATTAACGAAATCGGCAAAGGAGCCATGTCGACAATAAAATAGAAGAGAGAATACAATGAAAAATTTGCTCAGAAGATATAACATGAATGGTTCCAAATGAAACTGAACCATACACGTAACCTCCAGAACGAAATGCATTCGCATCATTAACATTCAAAGACTTCCTTAGGAAGAAGTATGACAAGTTCCGAGCGATGAACTTGATCTCCAATCACAAATTGCTAAACGAGTGTATAAAATTAATACCTGATAGCGTTGCAGTGGCGTAGATAAGCCATGAAACTCCTTCATGAGCTGGGGTGAGTAAACCATACGAATGCTAAAGACCTTGCCTTCAACCCAACTTTCAGAGCTGCAAGGCGAAAGGATAAACGAACAAACGATGGACGCAGAAACTGGCTCCAAACAAAAACAAAGACTTATATAATCATTCCAACAACCTCAGAAACCCTAATACAAAAAGATCGCAGACATCCACTTCGTGCAATCATAAGGGAAGAGCCACGGATCGAATGGTTGGCGGTTGTAATTACACCAGCCGTGTAACATTAATGGTGCCAAAATATGAAATTAAAATTCAGACGTCCTGATCGTATGAGTAAGATTGCTTTGTAAACCAAGTAAGATCGAATGGTGTTTGACAGATTGATGTGGATCTAACCTGTGAAGGGAGGAATGGGACGAAACCATCACAACCCATACAATGCAACCGTAAATAGCATACAATATGACGTGGAGAAGACTTATCCCATCTCAAAATACATATCACCACAAGGAGATTTGAACCATATGCCTTACGTGGAAGCCAGTACATGTATTCAAGTTCACATTTAAATTGGATATGAAACCTTACATACAAAGAGAGGTGAAGATATCAACGCAGGTTTGAAAACAATGATGAATGCCACCTCAGAAGCACGAAATCAACGTTCATATAACAGTATGTAAATTTTCTTCAATTATGCTCAATCCAAAGGTATAGCTATATACGTGATGGGAAAAAAAATCGAGGACATATAAGTTGCCAAGGGTCCAGAACGCCTCGTGGGCATAACCCATTCGAATCCATTGTGTATAAGGTATGAATATGGGCCGAATGGCCAAGCGCCAATGACCACCAAAGTGAAGTTAACTATAGGTGCTCGGTGCGACCTTCATAGAAAATAAAATGATATTAAATCACTCCACACTTGGAGTTAGAATGAAATACAAACAACTTAAATACGAAGTTGATAGATATTGACTTGGGGTATATTAATATACTAAATTAATTCATAAGGGGGAAAATACAATATGATTTCACTAGTTGGGGAGTCAATATTTTTATGGTGAACCTATTTTTGAAATCATGAAAGGCTGGGAGAATTTTTTTTTTTTTTTGAGTAAATGGGAGATGTGACAAATGGTATTAGAGCCCAAGTTATAAAACTGGGCTGGTGACATTGTGCTCACTTTTGTTGTGTGTTCACTGTATAAATTGATAAAAATTTTATTTTTATTTTCACTGATCTGTGTTGTGTAGTGTACAGTGGTGCTGAAATGGCAGAAGGTGACGAAATCTATGTTGATCTGTGTGATGAGGATAATGCACCAGATCCGAATGCGCCCATGATGGCTATGTTGCGGGAATTTCAACACGAATTGGCTGAGATAAAAAGCCAGAATGACAGATTGTCATTAGCCAGTGAGAAGCAGGAAAATCTCATCAGAGAATTTACTTCGCAGAACAACCAGGAAGGCGAAGGTTCCGGAAAGAGGAAAACTGATGAGTCTGATGAGGAAGATGCTGTTAGGAATCAGAATAAGCAGAAAAAGGAATTACAAGGGGAATTCCAGAAAATCAAACCTCCCTCCTATGATGGGGAGAAGGAGGAAGATGCTGAAGCCTGGTTGTTGAACATGATTAAGTACTTCTAGGTCTATGAATATGAAAGAAATTTGAAGGCCAAATTAGCTATCTACCAACTACAAGGTAAGGCTACCTTGTGGTGGGAGGAGACAAAAATGGTGCATGCCATTGATGAAAAGATAGTTACTTGGGAAGATTTCCAGGTTAAGTTCAAAAATCGCTACTTGAATGAGCGTTACTATGATGACAAAGCAAAGGAATTCCATGAAATTAGACTAGGACAACTCACTATTGATGAGTTTGTTACTAAGTTTACAAATCTGCTGAGATATGTACCCTACATAAGGGAAGAAAAGGAAAAATTACAAAGGTTTCTGAATTGTTTGCCTACTGTATACAAAGAGAAAATCGAGTTTGACAACCCAAAAACAATGCATGAAGCTGTTAGAAAAGCCAGATTATGTTACCAACAGTTCAAAGGAAAAACTGAACCGGGGAAAATCTGGGTAAATAAGAATGAGTTCAAAGGGAGGAAACAGAAACCAACCTATTTGAAGAATTTTGGCAGAGATCATCAGCGGAAAAAGTTTAATAAACCCAAATAAATTCAAACTGCTGAGTCCCAAGTGGCCTCAAAACAATTAGATGGAGACAGTAAGAAGGAGGGCACAGTGAAAATGAGAGAACCCTTGAAATGTTGGGGCTGTGGAGAACCCCATATTCTGAGGGATTGTCCTCATCGAAACATTCAGATGATTATGAGAGATCGAGAAGCCACCACAGTAAATGACATAGCTAGAAATATACCAACTATCAGTGCAGCTTTGGAAAATCGGCAAGCAGAACATCAAGCTACCATGGTGGAAATGGAGGGTAAGATTTCTGACCTATCTGTTACTGTTCTGATTGATCTGGGTGCTTCTTTGAGTTACATTAGTCCAGAAATTGTAGAAAAATGTAACCTTAAAACTGAAAAATTTCAGCAGTCATGGTTGGTACAGCTGGCCACTGGAGCTAAGAGAAAGGTAACACATAAATTGCCCCGGACAACAATCAAATTAAATGATTTTGAAACAGAAGTAAATTTGAACATTCTGCCCTTAGGTTCATATGACCTACTGATAGGAATGGACTGGCTGGAAAAGAAGAAAGCCTTGATGAACTGCTGGGATAAGACTTTGCATTGTGTAGATGAGGAAGGGAAACCTTCTATTCTCAAAGGAAAACCAAAACCTATCTCTGTAAGACAAATATCAACATTGCAATTAAAAAGAACAGCTAGAAAAGGATATCAGGTTTATGCAATACATGTGGAAGAAATGGAATAGAAAATTGAAGAAAATCTGCTAGATGTATTACCAGTGATAAGGGAATTTAAGGAAGTTTTTCCAGATGAGATCCCTCATCTTCCCCCCAAAAGAGAGATTGATTTTTCAATCGATCTAGTGCCGGGAGCAGTACCTATTTCCCGAGCCCCCTATCGAATGAGTCCCCCTGAGCTTATGGAACTGAAAATGCAATTGCAAGAACTGTTAGATAAAGGGTATATCAGACCGAGTGTGTCTCCTTGGGGAGCACCGGTGCTGTTCGTGAAAAAGAAAGATGGTACTTTTCGGATGTGCATTGATTATCGCCAATTGAACAAGTTGACCATTAAAAATAGATACCCTTTGCCGCGAATTGATGATCTTTTTGATCAAGTGAGAGGAGCTTCAGTCTTTTCAAAGATTGACTTAAGAACTGGTTATCACTAGCTTAGAATTAAAGAAGAAGACATCAGCAAAACAACCTTTCGAACCAGGTATGGTCACTACGAATTTGTAGTCCTACCTTTTGGGTTGACAAATGCCCCTGCCACATTTATGTGTCTAATGAATAGTGTGTTAAACAAGTACTTGGATAAATTTGTCCTTGTGTTCATAGATGATATCTTAGTCTACTCAAAAAGTGAGGAGGAACATAAAGAACACTTGAGGATAGTATTGCAAACTCTGAAGGAAAACCAGCTATATGCCAAGTTTAGAAAATGTGAATTTTATAAAGATAAGATCCAATATTTGGGTCATATTATTTCTGAACAAGGCATTGCTGTTGACCCTAAAAAGATAAAGGCTATAAAAGAATGGCCTGTACCCACTGATGTTTCAGCAGTGAGATCATTTATGGGAATTACAAGCTATTATCGCAGATTTGTGGAGATATTTTCTGCTATAGCATATCCCATAACGTCATTACAAAGGAAAGGTGTCAAATTTGAGTGGACTGAAAAATGCCAAAACAGTTTTGACTAATTAAAACTGAAACTTACTATAGCCCCCATACTGAAGATTGCAGATCCTAATAAAGAATTTGTGGTATGTACGGATGCCTGTAGAGAGGGATTGGGAGGAGTTCTTTTGCAAGAGAATTCAGTTATTGCCTATGAATCTAGGAAACTGAAGATACATGAACAGAATTATAGTGCCTATGATTTAGAATTAGCAGATGTTATCCATGGTTTGAAAATGTGGCGACACTATCTCCTTGGAAAGAAATTTACGTTGATGACTGATCATATTAGTCTCAAATATTTATTTTCCCAAACTTATTTGAATGCTAGACAAGCCAGATGGCTGTCTTTTCTAAGTGAATTTGATATGGACATAAAACATATCAGAGGGAAAGAAAATAAAATTGCTGATGCATTGAGCAGAAATGCTTGTCAGAATATCAATAGCCTTGGAGGTAGTGCTCAGATCGATGTAGAAGATTTGGTGAAAAAGGCAGCAAACCAAGATCCAAACTATGAAAAACTCCTGATGAAATTACCGAAAAAGGAGAAAACTGATTTCACTCGAAACCAATAAGGGCTGATCTGTTATAAGAACAGATTGTATATTCCCAATGTAGAGTCCTTAAAAAGGGAAATTTTAGATGAATAGCACAAACAGCCATATGCAGGACATCCAGGATATCATAAAATGTTAACAGCTTTGAAAAAGAAGTTGTTTTGGCCAGGAATGAAGAGAGATGTAGCATAATATTTAACTAGATGCATGGAATGTCAACTAGTCAAAGTTGAGCATCAGCATCCTGCTGGTCTTTTAATCCCGTTGCCGATTGCAGAATGGAAATGGGATACAGTTTCCATGGATTTCATAACAGGATTACCCAAAAAGAAATACCAACATGATTCAGTGATGGTGGTAGTAGACACTTTAAAAAAGCCTTCACATTTTATACCAGTGAAATCTACCTTTGGGACAGCTCAAGTAGCGAATGTGTTTCTGAAGGAAGTAGTAAGACTCCATGGGGTTCCTAAGGTGATTGTTTCTGACCCAGATGCTAAGTTTATAGCAGCTTTTTGGAAAGGACTATTTGGAGGGATGGGTACTAAGTTGAATTTTAGTACTGCTTACCACCCTTAGACAGATGGTCAAATGGAAAGAACTAATCAAATTTTGGAGGACATGCTGAGAATGTATGTGATGGATAGACCATGAAAATGGGAAGATTACTTGCACTTAGATGAATTTTCCTATAATAACAGCTACCAATCCTCCATCAAAATGAGTCCGTTTGAGGCACTGTATGGAAGGAAGTGTCGTACCCCTTTGAGCTGGAGTCAACCAGAAGATAAAATAATGTTGGGACCAGATGCTTTACAAGAGATGGAAAGAATTGTCAAACAGATACAAAGAAACATCAAGACAGCACAAGATCGTCAGAAAAAATATGCTGATAAGAAAAGAGTGCATCGAGAATTTAAAGTAGGGGAGCATGTGTACTTGCGTATTAAACCCAAAAAGAGCACACTTTATGCTGGAGGTTGTGCAAAACTGGCTCCTAGATATTGTGGTCCTTTTGAAGTATTAGAAAGGGTGGGACCATTGGCTTACAAACTGGCCTTACCACCCCATGTTAGAGTTCATGATGTGTTTCATGTTTCGTTATTAAAAAGATATGTGCATGACGCTTCTCACATAGTTGATTGGAATGTTGTACAGGTGGAACCAGAAGGGGAGTTTCTGCCAGAACCGCATCAAATATTGGAGCGGGAAGAAATTGAATTGAGAAACAGAATAGTAGCAAGAGTAAAGGTGCAGTGGAAGCACTTTACTGCTGAAGAAGCTACCTAGGAAAGAGAAGCTGAAATGATGGAAAGATATCCATTTTTGTTTGAAAAATGAACTCTAGTAGTCGAATAACAACACCGAGGACGGTGTTTATTTTCGGAGGGGGAATATGTAACACCCCCAATTTATGTGTTTGGAATTCAAAGCTAGACATTTAAACTTTAATCCTAAGGGGTGTGGACCCCAAAGGATAAGTATTGTGTGAATGTAATTAAATATTTAATTTGAGGAAATGAATAAAATGAACTATGCAGATTGACCAAAATGAGATTTATGAGATCACTTGCTAAATCCATGAGGATGGATAAGGCAACTATTTCCCCAAAATCTTTCAAAAATCCTTGAAAGAAATTATTTCTAATTTAGATTTTTGAGGAAGAATCTAAATTTCCCCAATGATGAGGAAAGTAGTTGGGAAGAGGTAAAAAGTTGGAAAAGCTGAGGAAAAGCATAAAAAAGCTTTAAAGAATCCATAAAAATGGGAAGCCTAGGCAAACAGGAAGAAAAGAATCCTGATATTCTAGACGCAGAATTAGAAACAGGCTTTAGAGAACCATAGCTTAAATACGTTGCTCCTAAACAGATTAGTGGTTGGTATGTTCTAGGAGGTGATCTCAGCTCGGGGGTGAGTTCTGGGAGACAGAAAGACTCTAAGGTTGGGAGGTTGGTCGACTGCATGGGTGGTATGTCTCTAATTTGATTGGTGTTTTTACTTGTGGTGGTATGAATTGGCTACATATAACAGTTGATTTATATGTTATTAGATTTATTAGTGCTACATTTAACAGAATTAATCATAGGGCATTCACCCTTATAATTCTGTATGGGGGTAGAGAAAATTCTGTAGAGTAGAATCCAACAGAAAGTCTAAACCAAGGTTGGTTTAAATCTGAGGATACCTATCCTCTAAAGATAAATTACTGTAAATTGCTTCTGATCTATCAGTATACAATTGTGAGCATGATTAGGTAGGTTTGAGATAAATTCTCCTAATCCCTAACCCAATCCTTAAGGTAAAAGCTGGAGATTTCTAATATCTGCTTCTGTGAGAAATAGAGCAGTTAGAAATTTAGTGCATAGAGTGCAGAATTAATTAATTAGTAATTACTAAGTGAAGAGCAGAGAGGTATAATAATTTCAACAGCTGTACATGTTAACAGTTAATACAATTACTATTCCCTTTAGCAGGGATTGCATGGAAGAGTAGTAAAGTGTAATGTTGAAAGAACATTATTTAAGTAGCAAGGGAATGAATCCCAAAACATGATCAGTTTTGGAGAAACAACTAGAACAAGAGATCTATGTATGAAAGAGATGGGAGTAGCTATAAGGAAATGAAAAGGAGATCTAACTAGAAATATATATAACCTAGAAAACTAGAAGAGCATGGGAACCTACAATAATATAATACTTGTATCTCATACATTTTTAAATGGATATATATGAGAATGGACACATAAACCTATGCATACAATTATATGTATAGACAGATATCAGTAAAGTAAATTAATTTAAACATGAGTATGGGGAGACTGTTAGCTCATGACAAATATATATATAGTACAAGAAATTAGAAATAGCTAGCTACAGAAACAAATTTACATGTGCATATAAAAATTAAACTGAACTATAACTCTCCAGAAATCCTGAGAGTCTCTTGTAAGAGTCATACAAAACATAAATAGCTAAGAGGCCTTGTACAATTGAACAACAATATCTATAAAGAGAGTTATATCAGCTACAGTCACTGCTATGATAAGCAAAGTAAAAGAGGAATAACTCATTGGATAAAATCGTATCAACTCACACTACATAAATCATTCCATGCGAGGAAGCATCAGGTAGTCCATATAAATTAGAGTTGTAACTCATTGAAATTTTGGCAACCAAGAAAATAACTGACAATATATACAAATGTCCTGATACACACCACAAAAATATCTGAGCCTGTTGGGCTAGAGTCTGGTAACCGAAACCATATTCCCAATTTAAAATTTTAAAACCACTAAAGAGTACCAACATACAAATGTGGGATATAAGCATTCTGACTCTGACAGAGTCTAGTTATTTAAAGGACACTGTGTAAAACCCTACGAGAGCTAATGAGTCTACATAATTAAGACAGAACAACGCAACGAGAGGGTGATATTATCCCCACAGGTACATACCGACTTGAAACGCCAAGGGAGGTGAAATTAATATCCAGTGAAATGAAAGGGCATAGCTTCCTACAAAGGAATACGAATGAGTCTGCGTTACCTGTGGGAAAACACAGTCAGGACATGAAATAAGTTAATAGAGTATTTGATAGAAAATCACTCGAATAGAGAAATTACTCATAAAAATCAAGGAGTTACTTGTAAATCAAGACTCTCGTACCTTACAAGTTCTTTGCATCAACGTTGGAAGCAGAATGTCAGCTAAATTGAAAATCTGAAGGTTAATAGTGGATTGAAACAAAAACATATGTACAGAATGATAAAAAAAACAAACCTCACGAAGTCAGGAGGTATGACTCTCGCTCTCATGCGACGAGGTGAATGAAGGAATTTTTAACTCTGCGCGGCATTAACAACATGAGAAAAGTATCAATTAGTGAAATCAGTAAAGGAGCCATGTCGACAATAAACCAGAAGAGAGAATACAATGAAATTTTTTCTCAGAAGTTATAACGTGAATGGTTCCAAACGAAACTTAACCATACACGTAACCTCCAGAACGAAACGCATTCGCATCATTAACATTCAAAGACTTCCTTAGGAAGAAGTATGACAAGTTCTGAGCGACGAACTTGATCTCCAATCACAAATTGCTAAATGAGTGTATAAAATGAATACCTGATAGCGTTACGGTGGCATAGATAAGCCATGAAACTCCTTCATGAGCTGGGGTGAGTAAACCATACGAATGGCAAAGACCTTGCCTTCAACCCAAGTTGCAGAGCTGCAAGGCGAAAGGATAAACGAACAAACGATGCAAGCGGAAACTGGCTCCAAACAAAAACAAAGACTTATATAATCATTCCAATAACCTCAGAAACCCTAATACGAAAATATCGCAGACGTCCACTTCGCGCAATCACAAGGGAAGAGCCACGGATCGAATGGTTGGCAGTTGTAATTACACCAGCCGTGTAACATTAATGGTGCCAAGATATGAAATTAAAATTCAGACGTCCTGATCGTATGAGTAAGATTGCTTTGTAAGTCGAGTAAGATCGAATGGTGTTTGACAGATTGACGTGGATCTAACCCGTGAAGGGAGGAATGGGATGAAACCATCACAACCCATACAATGCAACCGTAAATAGCATACAATATGATGTGGAGAAGACTTATCCCGTCTCAAAATACACATCACCGCAAGGAGATTTGAACCATACGCCTTATGTGGAAACCAGTACACATATTCAAGTTCACATTTAAATTGGATATGAAACCTTACGTACAAAAAGAGGCGAAGATATCAACGCAGTTTTGAAAACAATGATGAATGCCACCTCAGAAGCACGAAATCAACATTCATATAACAGTATGTAAATTTTCTTCAATTATGCTCAATCCAAAGGTATAGCTATATATGTGATGGGAAAAAAAATCGAGGACATATAAGTTGCCAAGGGTCCATAACGCCTCATGGGCATAACCCATTCAAATCCATTGTGTATAAGGTATGAAGATGGGCCGAATGGCCAAGCGCCAATGACCACCAAAGTGAAGTTAACTATAGGTGCTCGGTGTGACCTTCATAGAAAATAAAATGATATTAAATCACTCCACACTTGGAGTTAGAATGAACTACAAAAAAGTTAAATAGGAAGTTGATAGATATTAACTTGGGGTATATTAATATACTAAAGTAATTCATAAGGGGGAAAATACAATATGATTTCACTAGTTAGGGAGTCAATATTTTTATGGTGAACCTATTTTTGAAATCATGAAAGGCTGGGAGAAAAAAAAAAAAAAATTTGAGTAAATGGGAGATGTGACAAAGCACCTCGCGCTCAGTACACTAGGATTGACAATTATTTGACCAGATTAGGATTGAGAAAAAGTGAAGGAGAGCAAACCTTTACCATATTATTGTTGAATATAAATTATAAAATATAGTATTATATGTCAATGATTTGATTTTAACCAATGATAATAAGTTGATCAAATCTTTCAAAGTGGATCTTGCAAGAGAATCCAAGATGAAGGAAATGGGATTGATGCCTTGGTTTGGAAATATGACAAGGAGATGAGGAAATATTTTTATCTTAGGGAAATTATGCCAAAAATATACTTAATAAGCTACCCATGGAGAGAATAAAACCCATGGACACTCCTCTAGCATGCAATTGGAGGAAGGAGGATGCCAGTTTAGGTGAGGAAGTGGAGGCCACTATTTACAGGCAGTTTGTGGGTTAACTTACGTATTTGGTGAACACACGAACAAACATGTGTTACGAAGGTAACCAACTTATTCAAGCAATGGTAAAGCTAACCAAACTATATTGGAAGGGAAAAAAACATGTGTTGAGATACTTCATAGGCACTACTTAGTATGGTCTTTAGCAAATATGAACAAAGGGAGTGAAGCTTCAAGGCTTCATAAAAGAAAATTTGGTGGGAAGTCCATCAGATCGTAAGTCCACTTCAGGAGTAATTTTTAGGGCTGGGTCGACAACAGTTTATTTGAACAATAGGAAGCAAATATCACTTGCACTCAGCTTAGAAGAAGTAGAGTACATGGTCGCGAGTCAAGCAACATGTGAATCTTTCTAAATGAAAAATATTATTTTTGGGCTATTTGGTTAGATGATGGATACTACCATGATTTACTGTGACAATAAAATTTGTAGCAAACTCTCTGAGAATCCAGTTTTTCACGATCGATCCAAGCACACTGATATTTAGTTCCACCATGTACGAGATTGTGTGTAGAGGAATATCATGTTGTTCAAATACATTCCTATAGAGGAACATGATGCAAAAATTTTGACAAAATATTTTTCAAGAGGAAAATTCAAGTTCCATAGAGGCATGATTGGGGTATCTGATAATCCCTTTCTTGCTAAGAAGGAGTGTTGAAAATGCACCAATAAATTCCTAATTTAATTTTCCCTTCAATTAAATTAGGAGAAAATCAAAATTCCATATCATAAGACAACTTGAATGATTTAAATAAGTTTTGATCACTTAGTTAGACTAGTTAATTCGAGTTGAGGGCCTAAATTTAGTTTTGTACAATGATTCCTAAATTTTGGGATCCTAGTTTGAGTTAATTTCAATTGTAACAATTTAATTCATTTAAATTGAGTTAAGGTTAGTTAAACTAGTTCCATGTGTTGGAGTAACTAGTGGGAGCTCTATTAGTTCTGTAAATATTCAGCTTTAAACCATTTAACTGCTCAATCAATGTAAATTAACTCATGCATGCATGAAATTCGAGTTATGCAGTTGAGATTGGAGTTGAAGGGAAGTGTAATATCAGTTGTATAATTTTCCAAATTGTATAGGTGGTTCATGCAGTCAAAGAAACTACTAATAGAATTGTGGAATTTTCAATGAGAAATTTCCCTAATTAATTGGGGGATAATTCCTCATCAAACAACACAATGAAATAGAAGCTTCGAGGCTATGAAAATTGGATAAGTGTTGGCCAATGTCAGCTAGTCAGGAAGAGGACAGAAGATACTTATGTAGATTGTGCTCAAGATTTTGCAAGCATATTGTATTCATCTATATTATTTGATTAATTAAATACATATATGAAGGGTTTTTGAGCATTTTATTTCCCCTCTATAAATATTTGTGTATGTCTGTTGAATCATGATGCATGTTTTGATATTTGTTCTCGATCGTGAATTTTCTTCTGCATATTAGTAGAGTAGATTTGGGTCTTATGTTTTAGTACATTGCATGAGAAGTTTCAAATCTACAATTAATTTCTACACTACCTATATTAACAGAATAGTAACTTGATTTCTAATATTTCCATGTGACATGCCCATGAAAACGTCTTCATTGTTTAGAATATGGCACTATTCAAGAAGCTATATTAGTAGTAGTTTTGTTCCTCCTTTACCATTTTTAATAAAGGAAGAAAGCACATCCATTTTCAGATAAAAGGGATAATTTTTCAATTACTTACACCTAACAATAATATTGTTATAACTAAGAATAATTCATAGCATACATTTCCTTATTTCAACCTTTCCTAACTACCTAGTTCCATGCTTTTTTGCAAACTTAAATTTCGTATGTTGCTTTGTTGTAATTTATGAGAACTAGCCACCAATTTTATTTAAATTTAAGCTTATGAAATAGTTGAAGGTGAAGCTTAAAAGAAATAAATATAGAGGAAATCATGTATAATAGAAACCGTATAGATTTTATCTAGAAACACATTTTTTTTACATAACTACATACAATAAGGAATAAGGAACAACATAGAAAATGATCTCTCAGAGAAATTCATCTATCAATAAACACCTAAAGATAAAATTTGAAATTCAAAATATTGTAAGGACAACAATCATTAAGATCACAAAAAAAATAAAAAAAAATTGGAAGAGACACATATGTTATCTCTCACTTGGAACATACAAATGTTCATTCAATAGTTTCCAAAAAATTGATTTATAAGAAATCCATTTATCCAATATAATGGATAAACCCTTTTTGTTTGACCCTAGATGAATATATATGTCCAATTTGTTTCTCACTTCTGAAAGAGCATCCACCATCTGAGGCCCTGCAACCACCCCCTTTTGAATGTTCGAGACACGGTCACTCTATATATCTTAGTTATATTACTTCTAGAGTTTGGATTAAATTCCAATCCATTGACATGTGATTCATAATCCAGAAGCTCCAGTTCATTTTTATCATTAAATACTCCCTCTGTGTTTCTTCATTGCTCTAACTCAGCTAGAATTTAACTCACATGAATTTGAGGGATTTCTGATACACTTTTTTTTATCTCCATTTCCCTCCACAAGATAATTATCCACTTTCTGAGTGTTATAAATTTCCATGAAGAAAACACCAAACCATTTTTGTGCATTATAACACTCCCATGAGATGGCACTCCATAGCAAAAATATTGAATACTATATGAGTTTCATGTTCATGGAATTCCACATGAAATCAATGTTTAGAATATAATTCTTGACACATCTAACCACGTGAGTTTTCCAAGAGGAAATATAGCCTTGAGTTTCAGATCAGTTCAAGGACACCTAAAAAGAAAAACATTTTTTTCTAAAAGAGTTAAACAATTAGGATATTTACTTTACATATATAAGATACACTATTCACTTGTTGGACATTTTAGGAATCATTAAAATAAATATCAAATTTATTGGGATAAATTTTCCACACATCAATGCCACATCTTCTTCCAATCACTCCTTTAGTTGAGCTCCAACATAAGCTTGCATTCAGGAGACCCAAATAGATGAATTTAAACCAACCCTGATTGGGAAATTTGAACTAATGATATTTCTCATGCTCCATATAGTCTATGGAGAGTACCTTTCGAGAAATTCAGTTTAGGGCATTAGCATATTGGATATCCATAGTATTCATTATCAAATATTCATTTCTTATGATTGAATAGATTTCATGTAGAGCATCTAGACTAGTTTTCTTTCTTTTGTCTGCATATAAGGAGAACTTTGACATTTGCATAAACCTAAGGGATTCATCTACATCACCTTGAGCCACTTTTTATAAGAACCTAAGCGGACCTAGGTCCTCTGAACAATAAATCCAGAAAAATAAACAGAGACATAAGCTTTTGTCAATAAATGATTTTGTGAGATTAAAAGGCCAAATTTGTATTAATTTTATTTCTTAGACACAACTCCACTCTAGTGTTGAAAAAATGACAACTTTAAAAGTCATTTCTCCTAGAACCCACACCTAACACTAGGTAATTTCACAAAGGAGCATATAAATTACCATTGAGATGTGAAAAATAATTAGAAGTGTTTTGGAAGTGGTGTAAGAATGTGGTGCATGAACTTTTTCTTACACTTGTCTTGTGTAAGAATAAGAACTAACAATATATTCAGTGAGGTATTTAGGAATATAACGTGATACACTTCTTGCAGATACTATTTAATCTCTAGAAAATACTAACCATCAGAATATTACAAACTACTCATCATTATATTACGATAGTTTAAGCATCAATATCTAAAGAAGAGGTGAAAATGACCCACCTGAGGATGGAAGACTCGAGAGGAGTAAATTGTAAAGTTTGTGGATGACACTTTTGATTCATGTATACCAAGTGTCTTTCCATTTAAAAATTACTATCCATATTGGATTTATCAAGTATCATCAACAACAGGTCAACATGAGAAAGAAATGTTAGAAGAAGATTTATATTCTCTGCAATTGTTCTCATAGATCATACTAACCTATGTGATAATGAACAATATAGTATAAAAAAAAACTCAGAATTAAAGTTCCATCACAGAAGTAGGATATGGTGTACACTAAAATACTAGAAATAAAACATGAGCCATACACTCCTTTCAAGTGAAGAGTATATAAGTGTTGTCACTGCGACAAACACCCTCCAAAAATTTTCTCTCACTAAAAGTTTAGAGCCTACTGAGGATCTCATGATCTATTGCTCTATGGCCACTCCATGATCACTTCATGTTTTGAAAAACATTTAAGTCGTCAAGTCACTTGCACTCACATGCATAGTTTTTGATTAGTTCATGAGAGCACTTCCTTTATGAAATATTGAATAGGTGCAACACTATCCATTAAGATATTTCTTGTGCAATTTTCAACTCAGGAATATATCTAGTGCACACTTTCGTCGAGAGTCTCCCTTACATTGGTTACGTTTGTCTTGATATTACATAGAGTTTTCTCAACTGAAACGTTTTCGCACTTTCGCTTTTACAAGTATCATTTTCATATTTGTGACTTTCTATTTTTCCTATTTTCACTTTGATATGTGGAATTTTCATTTTATATTCACTCTGACATGTGTTGATTCCAAGTTCATTCGCATTTTTTAAGTGTCATCTTTTGTTTCCTCGTGTGATAGGTGTCGCTTTTGTGATTTTCACTCCTCTATGTGTCACATATTTTCACATCACCAAATCTAGTTCTTGTGCACTCTTATACATTAGATGGTCTTACATATCATTAGAATATGTGCTAGACACATTCCTATCGATTAGTGCACCATTTTTCCATAATCGTCATAGTTGTCATAAATTGTGTTCATAGTATTGTAGTGTGTCAATTCAACTATCACACTTAGAGATAAGTGTCTCTTCAATGTCTTTTCAAGGTGTGATTTTTATTCACAAGTCTTGTGTATTTATTCTTACTTGTGCTGATGGTTTTATATGAGTGATCCAAGTTTGATTCATGTTTGGATGTATTTCTCACTTTTAAAAAGTCGATGCCACACTTGGCCATTTTAGAGCCCTTCTTGGTCATGTATCCTAGTGCAAGTTGTGAAGTATTTTTCGCTCTTATTGAGTGTGGATCTCAACCCATCCATAGGCCTCAATGACATAATACTACACCCAAATATTGGTGCAATAATTTTCTCTCAATATTACACAAAATCGGTTGGACATTATGAACCTCCCAAGGGAATTCACTTGACCCTTCTTGCTTATATTAACTCACTTCACTGATTTTTGGTCAACTACATGACACTTAGATAATTCCTATATAACAATGTGTACCTCTTTGACACGTTTTCAGTGTCAAAACTTGTAATTAAAATATCCTCCTGTCCTTCCAGTGTAGTCAAAATCATCCTAGGCTAAGTGGATTCATCCCAATGGCTTCCTCAATGAAAAGAGCACTCTAAATGGCCATGCACCCAATATTTGGTCAAACTGTGCTATCCTATGATGAAAAGTGCAATAAAAAGAAACAATGACCCATTTTTGAAGAAAATTTCACTCTCTCTCAACCCTCCTCTTCCTTTGAGTGCATGAAGCACTACCAAAGGTTGAAGCCCCACCCTTCCCGCTTACCCAATGTGCTCTATGCCCAAGCTTGGATTAACATATTCCTCTAGAGTGCATGGAATAGTAGGGAATGTTGAAGGAATCTTTCTGTTTTTCTTTACCATTCAAACTGCACCCTCCTTGAAGTTTCCCTTCCCTTTTACCGCATAGCATAGTACTAAAGGTTGAACCTTTCACCTTCACTCCTTCCCAATGTGTTCATTCACTCTAATACCTCCTTCGAAAATTCCATTGATCACATTCTATAGTAGGGGAAGTTGAAGGATTCCTCCCATCACATTTTACTAGTCAAATTGGGCTTTTAGGCTTCCCTCTCTTTTCTTTGGAGTGCATGGCGCAACCATGAAGCATGAAGCTTTCAACCTTGTCCCTTTGGCTTCCCTCACTAGGATGTACCAAGGAAATATCTTCCTCTTAATGCATGGTGCAGTAAAAATGGATAGTGGATCTCTCCTAAGCCACTAATGAATTTTATTGCACTGTCTTGGTCAAGCCTTCCTTTATTGACCCTTTCACGGGATTATCATAAGAAAATTATTCCATGGGCTAGGTAGTGAGAGAATACATGTTTTTAAGACTAATATTTCCGTGTCATGAATTATTTTCATTGGAAGCAGTGCCTTCTAACCATGAAAAAAAATGGAAAAGCATGAAGAAACACCTTTAGAGGAGAAGCACTAAGAGAAATATCATGAGAACCTGAAGAAAATTGTGGACCAAAAGAGAAAGAAGACACTTCAACATGACTGAGAGGATTCCAATATTGATCAAGGACCCCTTTGTAATGTCTCTCTCTTAACATTTTTTTTTTTCTTCTGATAGACAATCCTATTTAAAATCGTCATTTCCTTTATAACTTTAACTCTATAATGAGATTTTATTCCCCTCGAATATTTTTTTTCCCATGTCTTGTCTACATATAGAGTTAAGAATTTAGACCATAGTCCATGTAGATTTATTATAAAAAAAAATTATGCTTCCACCTTATTATATCGTCTTTATTCTTTTTTCTAACCTACAAGTTCCCCTTTTAATTTTTTTGTTAAATTGTTTATTTTTATTTTATACTCGAACGGAGATTTTATTAATCATTTACCTTTCTCACTATTCAATATTATAAACCCTTTACCATAAAAACTCTCATATAATATATATCCTTTATACACCTAAAATCTTTTAAAGAATTATTACACCTTCAAAGTTCTTTCAAGTACCATTAGGATTTTTTTCATGGTTAATGTAACTCCATTTGAACCAAACGAGTTTTCAACCAATACAATGTACACATCGTAAAATCTCATGGCTCGATGTAACGTTACAAATCACCTTAAGGTACTCCACAATCATACCTCGGCTTGATAAACATTAATACGTTAATAAATATCTCGGGATACAACTTCCTTTTGTTTCTTGTTTCGAAATTTCATCGTGAGCTACATTAAATTCTGGAAAATTAGGTGATACGATTCATTATTTTATTTCTATTCCTACCAGTGCTATGTACCTTGCATTTATTTCGTTGAATCAATCATTTTACATAAGGTATTTTTCCTGTCTAGTTGCTATAACTTGGCTTGGGTTCTTAAGACATCCCATATCGATTTAACGTTTCAATTGGGCATCTCCTGCCACATGGACGGTGGATATACTAAGCACATTAGGGTTTTTATAAAGTAATTATCACTGGGTTTCTCAATGATAAACTTCATTTCTCCTTTTCCATTTTCGAGAGGTCTCGAGTTTGCTCTCTGTGTCTCCGCTTCTCCTCGACTGGAATGGCTCCACCAATGTTTCCACGGTGTCCCCACAGAGCTACGCTCATTGCCTCAGGTAATACGAATGCCTCTCATACCAATTTCATAATGTTTTCCACCTTGTTTCTTATTTCATTCCAGGAAGGAAAATAATGCGCTGTTGATTTACTGTTATTAGTTTTTTTTTTTTTTTGGTTGCATTTCCTCATTCATATTTCGACTGTGCTAATCTCATGTTTATCTGAGATCCTTATTACTAAGTTTCTAACGATAGGGAATGGCCATCATTGTTTCAATTTTGTTGTATGGAAAATCTCTTTTATGTATCATTAAAATGGTTACCGCATTTTAGAATTCCTTATTGGATACTTTCAGTGCGACTCCCCAACGTTTCGTACCTATAATTTTTTTTTTCTGAATTATACTTTGTTTCTTAATTTGGTTTCATTTCAGTTTTTCCACCAAATGACTTAAGGAGCTGGTCGGCTTCATCTCTTTTTCTGCGTCAAGGCTCCTAGGATTTCCACACCATATCTTCCTTAGGAGACATTATGGTGCGACGTTACCAAGTTCGATGGTGTGATTTATTCAAAATGTGTTTTCATTGATACAAGTATTTTACACCAATTTTGTAGATTATGTCTCTTATATTTCCACATTGAAATTTATGCCATGAATAACCCACTTTAATTTATGAATTGTAGGTAGTCTATTTTGCAGATTTGAATTTCTGAAGGTAAACATTTATTTCCTTACAATAGATAAGTTTATTCTTCATTATTTTGTTTTCCTCATTTAGCTTGGTCTCTAAATGGTTTCCATTCAAATCTTGCAAGTATGGATGTGTCTACAGTTCATTCTTTGGATTTCTTATGACTCATCCTCTGCACGGTCAAGCTAGTTGACATAATAATTAGTTTTATTGTACTTCACAAGTCGGTATACTAGTATTTTCGACCACATTACCTAGATAGCCAGAAAGAAGTCAAAATGTCGTCTTCACATAATTTTTATTCATGATGAATGTCTGGACTTAACTATTTTAAATCTTTTGTAATAAAATTTTTTCTAAAGGAAATTATTTTAATTTCCAACTAGACTGTGACTAATTCCGCATATATTCAATTTCCTTCAACACAGTATCTCGTATTTTTTTTTTTTGTACTTATGTATATACTTGGAATTTTATTGAGAAACTCATTTAAATATATTTTCAAATACTCCTACTTCTATTTTCACTGAAGAATTTACATATATTTATAATTCAATGAAATATGTTTTTTTTTAACTTCTGTTTTATACTACCTCACTGGTTTTAATTTAGTAGTACTGATTTCTTGTATACGATTAGCATTAGAAGTTCATGAATTAAACCTGAAGTTCTAATTATTTTACACTAGTAACATGTTGAGATATATTAAGATGTATTTTAGCTTTCTTGAATACCTTCCACTTGTTTAGCTAATACTTTGCAGTGAAGGATATACTGATATAAATTAATGAACTTATTTTACTTCATGTCACTCTTTCATATTTGCAGAATGCCCAAATTTCAGGTGTATATATATATATATATATATATGTGTATATCAACTGTATTTAATCCCGTTGTTCCCAAAATTTATTTAGTTATCGTAATAAAATAAATGTTTATTTCTAGTCAGCATTTGGATAATGGTTTCAACCTTGTTATATAAGGATTTATATTTATTTAATGCCACTTTAATCCTACATTGTCTTTATGATACATTCCAAGGAGTTCCATTTATACAAGCGAGTATGAATTCCGAAAGTTATATATATATATATATATATATATATATATATATATATATATATATATATATATATATATATATATATATATATCATGATAGCTGCATGTTCTATCCAACATACAAGAATATTTTCTATTGTTCTTACTTTTCCATTTATGTCATTTGTTATGTTGAAGTTTCCCGGTTCTGTCCTATATCAATACTATAAAATTATTATGTCGCCTCGATAGTTAAATGTTGTATCACCTAACTAATTATCATGACAAAAAACTAAAGACTCTAAGGTAAATTGGTGCTTATTTACATATAATTGAATTCTGTCCATCATATGACGTTAATTTTCACATGGAATTATGCAGAAATTGTTAAAATAGTGCTACTTGCAGTTTCTTTTCTTACATAGAAATTAAACTTTCAGGTGCGACACTAATCTCTAGATTTAAACCCATTCTAGGTTTAGACATTTTGGCAGATGGGTCTCTCCTTGATTCTCCCATACAACAATACAGATGGGAGAAATTTTGTCTAACTAAATCTATTAAATGTATGAGATTTTTAATACTTCAATACAAAATAATTTAATTCTAACCAATTATAAACAAGAGTATGTCTACACATAATTAACTCTATAAGATTGTGGAGTAACTTATTCCAGTGTGCATACCAGTTTATATGACCAGTCCTCCCAACCGTAGAGTTCTATCTCCTTAACTCACCCCTGAGCTGAGATCCTTGCTTCCTTGGATAGACAACCCTTTGTCTGTCCTGGAGCAGTTTATTTAAGTAGTTATTTCCCAAGCTTGTTTCTAATTTCTGCGTCCATAAATTCCAGGATGCTTTATTCCTATTTTTTCCTAGGCTTCCCTCAATGAGGTACTTTAAAGCTATCTTTTCCACTTTTCCAACTTTTCTTCCTCTTCCCAATTACTTTCCTCTTCATTGGGGAAATTATATTTTACTCCCCCAATCTAATTTAGTAATATTCCTTTCAACATTTTTCTGAAAGGTTTTGGGAAAGTCTAACCTTATCCATATCCTCATAGATCAAGGTTTAGGATCTCCATATCAATCTAGTCATATTGCATGCATAATTATTCCATTTATATTTATTGATAAATATTTAAATAAATCCACACATTGTTTCTCCATTGGGGTCCACTTCCCCTTTGGATTTGTTCAAATGTCAAATTAAAAAGAATAGCAATTTGGGGTGTTACACATTCCCCTTCTAAGAACAAACACCATCCTCGGTGTTGACCAAATAACTTTAAACAGTTCACTTTGAAAACAGTGATGGGTACTTTTCCATCATTTCAGTTTCTCTTTCCCAAGTAGCTTCTTCAGCAGCAAATTGCTTCCATTACAATTTTACTCTGGCTACCATTTGATTCTGCAGCTCAATTTCTTCCCACTCCAATATTTGAAGTGTCTCGGGAAGGAATTCCCCTTCTGGTTCCACCTGAATCACATTCCAATCAATAATGTGAGCAGAATCATGTACATATACTTTCAATAAAGAAACATGAAACACATCATGAACCTTAATATGCATGGGTAAGGCTAGTTTATAAGCCACTGGTCCCACCCTTTCCAGTACTTCAAATGGTCCACAATATCTAGGAGCTAATTTTTCACAACTACCAGTGTGCAAAGTGCTCTTCTTGGGCTTAATCCTCAAATACACATGATCACCCACACTGAACTCTGGGTGTACTCTCTTCTTGTATGCATAGCTTTTCTGCTGATCTTGAGCTGTCTTGATATTTTTATGAATTTGTTTGACAATTCTTTCCATTCCCTGCAAAGCATCTGGCCCAAGCACTAATTTATCTTCAGGTTGGCTCCAGCTTAATGGAGTGTGGCAATTTCATCCATAGAGTGCTTCAAATGGACTCATTTTTATGGAAGTTTGATAGCTATTTTTACAGGAAAATTCTACTAAATGTATATAGTCTTCCCATTTAGTTGGCCTATCCATCACATACATCCTCAAGATATCTTCCAGAATTTGATTTGTTCTCTCATTTTGACCATCTGTTTGAGGGTGATAGGCAGTGCTAAAGTTTAATTTAATTCCCATGCCCCCAAAAAAACTCTTCCAAAAGGCTACAGTGAACTTGGCGTCTCTATCAGAAATAATCATTTTAGGGACCCCATGTAGCCTTATGATTTCTTTCATGAACACATTTGCTACTTGGGCTATTCCAAAGAGAGATTTAACATGTATGAAATTTGCAGCCTTTGTCAAAGTGTCTACCACTACCATCACTGAGTCATGATGATATTTGGTTCTTGGTAACTCGGTTATAAAATCCATAGAAACAGTTTCCTATTTCCATTATGCAATTGGTAAAGGATTTAGCATTCCAACTGGATGTTGATGTTCAACTTTTACCAGTTGACTTACATCCTTTTTCATTCCTGGCCAAAATAACTTCTTTTTCAAAGTTGTGAGTAGTTTCTAATATCTAGGATGTCTAGAATAAGGCTATTTATGATATTCATCTATAATTTCCTTTTTCAAAGTGTCTACATTGGGGATGTACAATCGTTCTCTATAACAAATCAACCCTTTCATTTCCTTTTGCAGGAATTGAATTTGCAGTTTTTCATAGCTTGGATCTTGATCTGCTACCTTTTTAACTAGTCCTTCTAAGTCAAATTTGGCACTAATCCCAACATTGCTTATGTTTTGGCAAGCATTTCTGCTTAGCGCATCAGCAATTTTGTTTTCTTTTCCTTTAATATGTCTTATTTCCATGTCAAATTCATTCAAAAAAGACGGCCATCTAGCTTGTCTAGTGTTCAAATCTGTTTGAGTGAAAAATACTTTAGGCTGATGTGATCTGTCATTAGAATAAATTTCTTTCCTAGAAGATAGTGTCATCACATCTTCAAAGCATGAATTACAATAGCTAACTCAAGATCATACACACTGTAATTATGTTCATGTTTCTTAAGTTTTCTAGATTCATAGGCAATAACAGAATTTTCTTGCAATAATACTCCCCCTAATCCCTCTCCACATGCATTAGTATATACCACAAACTCCTTAATAGGATCTGCAATCTTCAGAATAGGCGATGTAGTAAGTTTCAATTTTAGTTGTTCAAAGCTATTTTGGCATTTTTTAGTCCACTCAAATTCTGTACCTTTCCTTTGCAATGAAGTTATAGGATAGGCTAAAGCGGAAAATATTTCTACAAACCTTTTGTAGTACCCCGCAATCCCCATAAATTATCTTACCAATGATACATCAGTAGGTACAGGCCATTCTCTAATAGAATTTATCTTCTCAGGGTCAACAGCCAATCCTTGTTCTGAAATTATATGCCCCAAATATTGAATTTCATCCTTATAAAATTCACATTTGCTAAACTTGGCATACAACTGATTCTCCTTAAGAGTTTGCAACACTATTCTAAGGTGTTCCTTATGTTCTACCTCACTTTTTGAATAGATTAAAATGTCATCAATAAATACTAGTACAAATTTATCTAAGTATTTATTCAAGACACTATTCATTAAGCACATAAAAGTGGCAGGTGCATTTGTCAACCCGAATGGTAGGACTACAAATTCATAGTGTCCATACCAGTTCGAAATGCTATTTTGCTAATATCTTCCTCTTTAATTCTCAACTGGTGATAACCCGTCGTTAAATTAATCTTGGAAAACAAAGAGGCTCCCCTAAATTGATCAAAGAGGTAATCTATTTAGGGTAACGGATACCTATTTTTGATAGTCAACTTATTTAGTTGACGATAGTCAATACACATTTGGAAGGTACCATCCTTCTTTTACATAAACAGCACTGGTGCTCCCCAAGGAGATACACTCAGTCTGATGTACCCTTTGTCTAGAAATTATTGTAATTGCATTTTTAACTCGAGTAGCTCAGGTGGGTTCATTCGGTAAGGAGATCTAGAAACTGGTGTTGCCCCAGGCATTAAATCAATTGAAAATTTGATTTCTCTCTAGGGGGGGAGATGAGAAATCTCATCCAAAAATACTTCTTTAAATTTTCTTATCACTGGTAAAGTCTCTATCAATTTTTTCTCTAATTGTTGTCCTAATTCTTCAACATGCACCACATACACTTGATATCCTTTTCTAGTAGTTCTTTTTAATTGAAGGGCTGAGATCTGTCTCATAGAGATGGGTTTCGGTTTCCCTTTCAGTATGACTGGTTTTCCCTCTATATCAATGCATTGTAAAGTTTTGTCTAAACAATTCATCATGGTTTTCTGTTTTTCTAACCAGTCCATTCCTATCAGTGCATCATATGAAGCCGATGGTAGAATATTTAAATTTTTCTCTATTTGGTAATCATTCAACTTCATGGCCATTTGAGGTAACTTATGAGTTATCTTGCGTTTGGTACCAATGGCTAGCTGGGCCAACCAAGACTGCTGAAACTTTTCTGTTTTGAGTTTACATTTTTCTACTACTTGCAGACTAATATAACTCAAAGATGCACTCGGATCTATTAAAACTATAACATATTAGTCAGCAATCATACCTTCCATCTCGACCATAGTAGACTAATGTTCTGCTTGTCAGTTTCCTAAGGCTGCATTGATGGTGGGGATGTTCCTTTCTACGTCATTTACTGTAGTGGCCTCTCATAATACTTGCACTGTCTGAATATTTTGATGAGGACAGTCCCTCAAAAAATGAGGTTCTCCACACCCCCACCACTTTAAATTCTCCCGCATTTTAACGGTTCCTTCCTTCTCGTTATTCCTCGCTATTGGTTTTGAATGAGTTTGAGATTGAGCAATTTGATTTTCACTTATTCTGCTAAATTTCTTGTGCTGATGGTTCCTACCAAAATTCTTCAAATAAGCTGGTTTTTGTTTCTTTCCCCTGAATTCACCTTTGTTTGACCAGCTCCTTCCTTGCTCAGTCTTACCCCTAAACTTTTGGTAGCATAATCCGGCTTTCGTCACAACTTCGTCCATTTTTTTTGGATTATCAAACTCTATTTTCTCCTTGTACACCGTAGGCAAACAGTTCAAAAACCTCTGTAACATTGCCTTCTCCTCTCGGATATAAGGGGCATATCGTAACAGATTTGTGAACTTGGTGACAAACTCATCTATGGTGATTTGTCCCAATCTGAGTTCATGAAACTCTTTTTCCTTGTCATCATAGTAGCATTCGTTCAAATATCATTTTTTGAACTTGACTTGAAAATCTTCCCAAGTCATTGTTTTCTCATCAATGGTGTGAACCATTTTTGTTTCCTCCCACCATAATGTATCTTTACCTTGCAACTGGTAGATAGCCAATCTAGCTCTTAAATTACTTTCATATTCCTAGACCTGAAAGTACTTTATCATATTCAGCAGCCATGCCTCAGCATCTTCTTCCTTCTCTCCATAATAGGACAGAGGTTTTATTTTCCGGAATTCACCCTCTAATTCCTTCTTCTTTCTAGACTGTTGTTTAGTGGCGTCATCTTCCTCAAAATCATCTAAGGAATTGACTCTCCCTTTTCTCTTTCTTCTGGAACCTTCACCTTCCTAGCTGTTCCGTGAATTCATTTCTCTGTTGAGTTTTTCTTGCTCCTCACTCGCCAACGATAGCCTATCGTTGTGGCTCTTAATCTGTGCCATTTCTCGTTGCATTATATGCAACATAGCCATCAACGAAGCATTTAGATCTGGCATGTTTTCTCCACCATCCAGATCTACATACAGCTCGTCCCCTTTAGTCATGGTTCACAGCTGTACTTTCCAACACTATTCACTGTTCAACATAACAACATTTAGTAAAACTTAAAATATATACAATTTTAGAGCAGCATATCATTTCTGCATGAGCACATAAATTTCCCAGTATTTGTTTTTCCAAAAGCTCTGATACCATTTGTAATGTCTCTCTCTTAACAATTTTTTGTTTTTTCTTCTGATAGACAATCCTATTTAAAATTGTCATTTCCTTTATAACTTTAACTCTATAATGAGATTTTATTCCCCTCGAATATTTTTTTTTCCATGTCTTGTCTACATATAGAGTTAAGAATTTAGACCATAATCCATGTAGATTTATTATAAAAAAAAATTATGCTTCCACCTTATTTTATCGTCTTTATTCTTTTTTCTAACCTACAAGTTCCCCTTTTAATTCTTTTGTTAAATTTTTTATTTTTATTTTATACCCAAATGGAGATTTTATTAATCATTTACCTTTCTCACTATTCAATATTATAAACCCTTTGCCATAAAAACTCTCATATAATATATATCCTTGTATGCCTGAAATATTTTAAAGAATTATTACACCTTCGAAGTTCTTTCAAGTACCATTAGGATTTTGTTCATGGTTAATGTAACTCCATTTGAACCAAACGATTTTTCAAACAATACAATGTACACATCGTAAAATCTCATGGCTCGATGTAGTGTTACAAATCACCTTAAGGTACTCCACAATCGTACCTCAGCTTGATAAACATTAATACGTTTATAAAAATCTCGGGATACAGCTCGCTCTCGTTTCTCATTTTGAAATTTCATCATTAGCTACATTAAATTCTCGAAAATTAGGTGATACGATTCATTATTTTATTTCTATTCCTATCGGTGCTATGTACCTTGCATTTATTTCATTGAATCGTTCATTATACTTAAGGTATTTTTCCTGTCTGGTTGCTATAACTCAGCTTGGGTTCTCGAGACATCCCATATCGATTTAATGTTTTAATTGGGCATCTCCTGCCACATGGATGGTGGATATACTAAGTTATTTAGGGTTTTTCTAAAGTATATATCACCGAGTTTCTCAATGACAAACTTCATTTCTCCTTTTCCATTTTCGAGAGGTCTTGAGCTTGCTCTCCGTGTCTCTGTTTCTCCTCGACTGGAATGGTTCCACCAATGTTTCCACGGCGTCCCCGCATATCTATGCTCATTTCCTCAGGTAATACCACTGCCTCTCATACCAATTTCATAATGTTTTCCACCTTGTTTCTTATTTCATTCCATGAAAAAGAAGAATGCGCTGTTGATTTACTGTTATTATTATTATTATTATTATTTTATTTTATTTTATTTATTTATTTATTTATTTATTTTTTTATTTTTATTTTTTTTTATCGGGTTGCATTTCCTCATTCACGTTTCGACTATGCTAATCTTGTGTTGGTCTGAGATCCTTATTACTGAGTTTGTAACGATAGGGAATGGCCATCATTGTTTCATTTTGTTGTATGGAAAATCTCTTTTATGTATCATTAAAATGGCTACCGCATTTTAGAATTCCTTATTGGATACTTTCAGTGCGACTTTCAAACATTTCGTATCTATAAAATTTGTTTTCTAAATTATACTTCGTTTCTGATTTTGGTTTCCTTTCAGTCTTTCCACCGAATGAATTAAGGAATTGGTTGACTTCATCTCTTTGTCTTCATCGAGGCTCCTGGGATTTCCATGCCATATCGGCCTGAGGAGACTTTATGGTGCGACGTTACCAGGTTCGATGGTGTGATTTATTCAAAATGTTTTTCATTGATTTGAGTATTTTACACCAATTTTGTAGATTTTGTCTCTTATATTTCCGCATTGAGTTTGATGCCGTGAATAACCCACTTTAATTTATGAATTGTAGGTAGTCTATTCGGTAGACTTGAATTTCTGAAGATAAATAGTTATTTCCTTACAGTAGAGAAGTTTATTCTTAATTATTTCGTTTTCCTCATTTAGCTCGGTCTCTAAATGGTTTCCATTCAAATCTTGTAGGTATGGATGCATCTACAGTTCATTCTTTGGCTTTCTTATGACTCGTTCTCTGCATGGTCTAGCTAGTTGACATAATAATCATTTTTATTGTCCTTCAGAGGTCGGTATACTAGTATTTTCAAGCACATTACCTAAATAGTGAGAAAGAAGTCAAAATGTCATTTCCACATAATTTTTATTCGTGATGAATGTTTGGACTTAATTGTTTTAATATTTTGTAATAAAAAATTTTCTGAAGGAAATTATTTTAATTTCCAACCAGACTGTGACTAATTCCGCATATATTCAATTTCCTTCAACATAATATCTCGTATTTTTTTTTTGTACTTATTTATATACTTGGAATTTTATTGAGAAACTCATTTACATATATTTTCAAATACTCTTGCTTCTGTTTTCACCAAAGAATTTACATATATTTATAATTCAATGAAATATGTTGTTTTTTTTTTCTAAAGCTTCTCTTCTATACTACCTCACTGGTTTTAGTTTAATAGTACAGATTTCTTGTATACGATTAGCATTAGAAGTTCATGAATTAAACTTGAAGTTCTAATTATTTTACACCAATAACATGCTGAAAATATCAAGATGTATTTTAGCTTTCTTGAATACCTTCCACTCGTTTAGTTGATACTTTGCGGTGAAGGATATACTGATATAAATTAATGAACTTATTTTACTTCATGTCACTCTTGTATATTTACAGAATGCCCAAATTATATATATATATATATATATATATATATATATATATATATATATATATATATATATATATATATATATATATATATATATATATATATATATATATATATATATATATATATATACATATATCAATAGTATTTAATCCTGTTGTTTCCGAAATTTATTAAGTTATCATAATGTTATTTAATGCTACTTTAATCCCCTGCTGTCTTTATGTTGTTCAAGAAGGTTCCATTTATACAAATAGAGTGTGAATTTCTGAAAGCTAGATTAATATATATATCCAGTCATGATAGCTGCATGTTCTATCCAGCATACAGGAATATTTTCTATTGTTCTTACTTCTCCATTTATATCATTTGTTATGTTGAAGTTTCCCGGTTCTGTCCTATATCAATACTATAAAATTATTATGTCACCTCAATAGTTAAATGTTGTATCACTTAACTAATTATCATGATAGAAAACTAAAGACTCTAAGCTAAATTGGTGCTTCTTTACATATAATTGAATTATGTCCATCATATGAATTTAATTTTCACATGGAATTATGCATAAATTGTTAAAAATAGTGCTACTTGCAGTTTCTTTTCTTACACAGAAACTAAACTTTTAGGTGTGACACTAATATGTAGATTTAAACCCATTCTACGTTTAGACATTATGGCAGATGGGTCTCTCCTTGATTCTCCCATACAACTATACAGATGGCAGAAATTATATCTAACTAAATCTGTTAAATGTATGGGATATTTAATACTTCAATATAGAATAATTGAATTATAACCAATTAAAAACAAGAGTATTTCTACAAATAAGTAACTCTATAAGATTGCGAAATAAGTTGTTCCAATGTGCATACCAATTTATATGACCAGTCCTCCCAACCGTAGAGTTATATCTCCTTAACTTACCCCTAAGCTGAGATCCTTGCTTCCTTGGATAGACAACCCTTTCTCTGTCCTAGTGCAGTTTATTTAAGAAGTGCTTTCCCAAGCCTGTTTCTAATTTCTGCGTCTAGAAATTCCAGGATGCTTTATTATTTTTTTTTCCTAGGCTTCCCTCAATGAGGTACTTTAAAGCTGTCTTTTCCGCTTTTCCAGCTTTTCTTCCTCTTCCAAATTACTTTCTTCTTTAATGGTGAAATTAGATTTTTCTCTCCCAATCTAATTTAGTAATATTCCTTTCAAGGTTTTTCTGAAAGGTTTTGGGAAAGTCTAACTTTATCTATATCCTCAATGATCAAGGTTTAGGATTTCCATCTCAATATAGTCATATTGCACACATAATTATTCCATTTATATTTATTGATAAATATTGAAATAAATCCACACATTGTTTCTCCATTGGGGTCCACTTCCCCTTTGGATTTGTTGAAATGTCAAATTAAAAATCATAGCAATTTGGGGTGTTACACCTTTTGAGGGTGAATATGACTGAAAAAGTATATATTTTGTAAATATTACCCATATACCATATCTATCAACAAGATGCAATAAGAAGTAGCAATCAAGACAACTTGGCATTGCAACTTCATCATGAAGTGTATGTAACTAATCTCTAGTTGTAACTTGTACAAGTGTCTTCATAATAGTCAATGTGTGTCCATGTATCACGTCACATAATCATGTGAAAATTAATGATGTATATTCCAGTAAAAGGAAACAATGTAATGTGTGGAAGTCCAAAAATCACATGTGGAATATGAAGAATCACTTAGTCATATATGCAAAAAATGTCTTTCAAAGAAGTCCAAAAGTCATATAGAGAAGTCCAAAAGACACATTAGAAGTCCAAGGGTTTTGAGGGTAGTCCAAGAGTCATGGGGATATGAACTATTATTCCAATTAAAATAAAAGAAATATCATAACTCAAAAAAGAGGATTTTCAAGGCTTAATTTTTGGAGATCTAGTCTTGGCTTCGCTACTTGGCATAAGAGAGGAAAAAACATTCTTTTGAGAATCAGGAAGTGATTTAATGTTCCACTATTGGAAATTGCGCTCACCATTTTAATTGATGTACTCCGATCTTTGACATTATAATTGAAGCTCTATGAGCCAACACCTTTCCATGCATGTATCAAAAATGTTTTAAGACTATTATTGGGATGTTTATGGTATATGTTATGTTCATATTTATTAGAGAAATTGATCTATTTCAGTGGCTTCGATACTTATCTTGTTAAATGAGTGGTATTCTCCTTAATATCGTTGTGTGAACTATTTCACTAACAAATATTTTCATGCTCTCGTGTGCCTATTGTAGTATAGTACTATTAATTTCCTCTTAAATACTCGCTTTTTGTCTCGCTTCATGAATGTTTCCTTCTACATCCTACAATTGATGCTTCACAATGTCATCTTACTTGCTTATTCAAGTTTTATGTATATAATTTATTTTTTTATGTATTGAAACTAATATGAACCTTTGTGTTATCATTTTTGGTTTGATACTCTGGATGGGGCTCCTACTCCAAACATTGTGAGGTATAATTGGGACTTCAGATCACAGAGACCCCATGTATGTTGATGGTATCAAGAATCATCAACAATAAGGAATTGTTAATTATCCATGGAAATAAAAGTAGGAAAATAAAGTTGAGAACACTATAGATGTTAAATATTAAATAAAAAACTACTAATTGAAAACAAGTAATGTAAAAGAAAAATTATCTAAGAGCAAGGAAACAAAATCACGGTAATAGTGGATTAATATTTTTTTACCAATTCAAATTCCTAAGTAGGATAAAAATTTTGGGCACTAGGATATTTTTGTAAGTCAATATAGGATTTTAAATAGGTTTCAAATTTATCCATCCTCCAATGTATCCTAATGCTTTACAACTCCAAAAATGAAAACCTACCTCATATTTTGAATCCAAGATCTAGAACTGAAGAGAAAATAACAACTTTAACAAGGTAATGTTAGAATAAAAGGCACACAAAAGCTTTAATTTCAAAAAAAAATAGATGAATGAACCACCCAATAATCACAACCTTCCAACTACATATCACTTCTATAAAATCATTGATAAAACAAAAGCATTTGATTCTATATAGGACACCTTCCGTGCATCCCACTAGGTTGACACAAATCCATGAGATCTATCTCTAGAATTCAGGACATTTACAAATTCATATTCATGGTAGGACCTCATATGAAGCTACCTTGAAACTGAATGATAATAATACATCCTAGGTAGGATTAGCAGACACAATAATAATCATTTGTGCATTTAGAGAGGTTTTTATGCCCACCTTTGCAATGCTAACAGTTTGTGGCTCCATCACTTCATGAATAAAATACATTTTGTCTCATACATATTATCAAATTAATAAATAACACATATACCCATGTCGACAAGTCCTTGTTTCATCACATATAAGATCGATTATTTCGGCCACTGCTCTGATGGTGCCCAAATTTATATGTTCGTAAAACATCTAATGCATTCAGTTTAAAATAAAACAATTCCCAACTCCAAATAAATGAATAACTTAAATATTGAAAAGAATAAAGCTCATAAACGTACTAGTAACCTGCCTTTAAGTACTGTTTCGTTCATGACCGAATCCCTATAAATATTTCTTGTCATACCAACACCACTGCTTCCCCGAAATGTGGTGTAAAATCCTCGAGGTGCCACACTGATCATGTTTTCTAACAATTGAATATTTTCAAATCCAACATCTCCCATAAAACATACATGGAAATGACCTCTTATCTACAAGTAAAATAGAAATGTGAGCCATAGATATAAATTTTCCTTTGTAGACAGAGTCTAGAGACTAGATAAGTGACAATAAGAAGGAATTTTTCTTGAATATTCATCGATGGGATAATCAATTTTCTCTGTAATATCTCTTCGGTAAATTAATTATTCCTTCATTGAATCATTGAGTTTTCTAGGCAGGGAACCAACATGAAGCAAAAGTAGGGCTTTGTTTACATCCTTGTGTCCAAATATTTCTAGTGCTAAATAACGCACAAGCTTGTTGTAGATTTCCCCATCCACAATAAGTTATTCTATGTGTTCTTGTTCATCACCTTGTAAAATTTACCTACGGGTGTTTGAAATAAATGAATAAAATAAAAAATATAGATAAAACATCGATAAAACATAAATCCTCCATCCATAAAATCATTATCAAATCAATTATGAAAGTAGTGAGTGGATTGTATTCATTTTCATTGTTAGATTATTATACCAGTTTCAAACTACAAACCTTTCGAATTAGATTTTGACAAATGAGGCGTAGTGACAAATAATCAATAAATGCTAATGATTCAAAAAGGAATGATTCACAAAGAATTTGGACTTATTTCACTACTAAGGCACATAATTTTATATGAGAATACCAAAAATCTCTAATTAGTGCTTAATGTTTGGCAATCACAAAACCCTTCACTTTGTCTTTAAACAAAACTAATTCTCATTCATGAAAAATGAAATCAATAACGGTCAAAATAATAAAACAAAATTGTAGCTAGTCTTAACCTTAATTCAAATAAAATATTAGACTCTCATGTCTAGAAGTTGAGGCATATCAAAATTCTACTTTAACTACAAATGAATGAGGAAGATGCTTTTACAAAAGAGGAAAAGGTACAATAGAACTTACTCTTCATATATTTTCTTAAAACGAGTAATCATCATTGCATCAAGATATGTATCAACCAAAAATTTTTCTCGCAATGCTCGAAATCATGTTTAAGGAATATGAAGAAATATTCTAGAGATTTGCACTATGTCATCCAAACCAACCTCAGGAACCCATTTTCATTTGTTAATGGTTTGCAATGTTTTTAATTGTAACAAAATCGAAATCTCATGAAAACAATAGAAAAAATGAAAATCCCTCACAAAAAAAACACACCTTCCTTATAATTTCTCCTCTTACGTGTATTTTCATTGATATAGGTATATTCCCTTTTGTCACATGCTCTCACAACTTGTTGGGTAATTTAATTGTTAGTTAAATTACTTGTCATTAAATTTCGAACCCAATGTTCATGAACTTGCGAAGTATACTTGCACAATATATGCTAGGAATAAAATTTCAATTTCAAAAGGGAATCAAGACTTGCATCTTTTGAAAACGTATTTTTTATCTGAAATATATCTAAGTGGCATCTCTTATAGTTGGTTCTTGTGTGGAAACCATAACTATTTCATGTGTTGGTTCTTGTGTAGCAACACTTTTCTTTTTTATTCTTCTTCTTGCTACAACAAAGAATAATTAAGAATGTATTCAAAATGAATATCTATACATATCTATCAATCCTTTCTCATAATTTTAAACTTTTATAAATCATATCCATATTTATAGAACAAAAAAATTAGCAACAACATTCAGTTTGGAGAAGCATATTAGTCCAGAATGCATGAGGTTATGGAATGTGGAAATAAAAAATGGTAATTAATATCCTCTCCCAAACTAAAGGTGTTTTTTCATCTGAAAATAAGAAAATAAATTTCACACAGGAAATTTCCAAACATGTGTCTTTTAACATTCAAAGAATTAATGATTAAATATTAGAAAACAACATACCTTCACCTACCTGAAAATTCAATAACCTATGTACTTGTGAGATCTTGGTTGCTATTGTTGGATCGTGGAAGGTGAAGTGAAAAAATTTTATTTTCTTCTTCATTGCTTGGTTGCATGAATGGTGTTTGAAATATTGAAAGAGGAATGAGGTTATGGAATGTGGAAATAAAAAATGGAAATTAATATTCTCTCCCAAAGTAAAGGTGTTTTTTTGTCTGAAAATAAGAAAATAAATTTCACACAGGAAATTTCCAAACACATGTCTTTTAGAATTCAAAGAATTAATGATTAAAGATTATAAAACAACATACCTTCACCTACCGAAAAAGTCAATAACCTATGTACTTGTGAGATCTTGGTTGCTACTGTTGGATAATGGAATGTGAAGTGAAATAATTTTATTTTCTTCTTCATCGCTTGGTTGCATGAATGGTGTTTGAAATCTTGAAACAGGAATTTTTTTTCCTTCTTATTGTTGGAACTTTTGCTACTTTTTCTAAGATTTGAAATTGAATCTTGTTTTATTGGAACAATGTTGCAAGTTGCTGGAATCATAAATTCTTCATTCATATCTGCATCATGGAATAATTCTTTTCTATTTGAATAAATTTTGTTGATGTCAAACATAGAAAGAAATTGTTGGATTACCAACCATTAATAAATGTTGTTAACCAACAAAAAACTACTCACCATTAATGTCAATGAGAGTTAATATTCCGAAGTACATCTCACTAGGTAAGAATAAATGAGATTAAGTTGAGTCACCTAGAAGATCCAACAAATAGGGGACATTAATGTATTCCCACTATTCATTGGCAAGAGAGCTTGTCATTAATGCATGCAGACCTCAAGGTACTAAAAATAACTTGAGTCCTTAACCCAGATAATGTGTTGAAGTAGATGGCTCAAGACTTGCAAGAAGGAGGGTCTTAATGAATCCCCCATCATCTAACATGATCATAAAAAAATTATTTAGAGGACCATAGATGAAAGAATTGCATTTATGAAGCATGTTTTATTTTGGAAAACGAAAAGTACAATGAGGAAACTCAAGATTGTAAGTGAGCTGAGTGATTTTATTCATGGGTTAGGGATGAAATGTGAGGCATGAAAATGTGAAATTTTCAAAAGAAAAATGGTTTTGCAGTCATAATCTAGTAATAGGAAGATGGAAATTCACGGATGGGTTGTAAGCTTAGAAAGAGGAAATTGAATAAGTAAAAATGGAATTATGGATATGATTTGATATGGACTTGACTTCTTCATGTTCTTCTTGAAAAATAAATTGGTCTTTGAGAACCACTTGTGAATAAATTGATCTTCTTTGATCATCTGGGAACCTGTAAAAGCTCAGCACTAATTGGAAATAAAACATAATATTCTCAATTGGGAGAGGTGACCAATCTCTCTTCATAATATATATACACAAAAAATTCATGAATAGTGTTAATAAAACAAATTCAAGGAATATAAAAATGAAATGAACTTTTTACCTGGCATCAAGTGCTAACTTAGAAAACCTATCAGTATTTTTTTCATAATTTCCTTGTTTGATGCCCAATTTCAATGATTCAAAAACAATGTTAAAGAAAATTCATATTAGAAACATGTTTTGATGATCTCATGATGTTTTACAAGTCCAATTGCTGTAAAATTGCATAGAAAATAACCATTTTTTCTTGTCTCAAATGTTAATCAAATCCTTCTTGTTACGTATATCTTGTCTATATATTTCCAATGACACTTGAATCACCTCAAACATACGTCGTATGAGAAAGTTATGTTTTTTTGAAGTTTTAGAAAAAAAATAAAAAATGGGGTGCATGGGTGCCATGTGGCAATGCCAGGGAGTGCCACGTGGCAGCAGGATGCTCATGTGGCATGATCAATTGGAAAAATATGTGTAAATTTGACGTTGGACAATTAGACAATTGAAATGGACCAATGATATGTTGCCACAGGGACCAATCACAAGCTGCCATGTGGCAACAAATTGTTACATGGTTAAGGTCAAAATGTTGCATTGTTAAGAAAAGAAATGCCCCAAATTTGAACTCATGACTTATAACACCCAAGTCATATGACTTACAATTAGGTTAAATGAACCACTCGTGAATTTAAATGAAAACAACTTTATTTATGTTTTCATATTCTAACGGTGCAACAAAATAACTAACAGTGTAACAGAATGCAAACCGTCTGCTAACTAATCCAAGATGTGTCGGAAGAAAACAAACTTTCCACCTGTTGTACTCCATGCATCAAACAATTATGAGTCCATTGAAATATTTGACATCAATTTAAACTCATCCTCTCCCGTGCAAAAGTGGATCTACAAAATCAGAGCCTCCCCCTTATCACTCTATTAATCGATATCAATCAAGCGCACACACTGAAGTTTTTTATTTGCAAGTTTTAAGGCTAACACCCAAACGGTTAATGGAACCCATGTTTCCCTTCGCCAAAAACACACAGTTCCCCACCACCGCCATGGATTTTCCAAAGCTTCGCCTCATTTTTATTCCTCCGTATTTGTTTTATGTATGCCATGGATTTTTTAACATTAGGCTTTTGTTTTTAATATGTATCTATTATCGTTTATTGTTATCATATTTTTTTATATATATATTTTGTTTTTTTTTTTTATGTTTTATTTTGTGGGTACATTTGGTTGGTTTTTTTAATCTATTTTTTCAATTTTTTTTGTTTTGTTTTTAGAGTTGTATTTTTAAAATTTTGTTTACTTTTATTTATTTTTGTTATTGTATTTATTCATGTTTTTTTAAAATATAATTTAATTGAATTACCTTTTTATTTAATGGTTTTTTAATATATATATACATAAACTTAGGATAGAACTATGTGTATTTTTGAACTTTTGAGGTCTAAAAATTTTTTTAAAAATTATTTAAAGAAAACTGTTTTTAGAAGTTTGTAGAGAAATCTATTTGGGAACTAGAGATCAAAATTAAAGTATTTTTTTAAGAATGAATAGTAAATTTACATCTCCTTGTCATTTTTTGAGATCTATGGATTTTTATTATGATATTCCAAATCTAATTGATCCAATTTTCCTTTTTGATATTTCAGGTCGTAAATAAGTACAAGAAGAGAGAATCACAAGAAGAGAGCATACTCAACAGTTCTTTATGTAATTGAAATCTTATATTTGAAAAGAAATATAAGAAGAATTTGATTTTAGACCTCAAATTGTAGCTTTTGACACTAATGGTTCTCTTTATTCACATGTCTCTCTTCTAGTGTAAATATTCCTGCCAATGGTTAGTGAATGAGGTGGCTCTTACTGCACAACCAAATGAAAATTCTCAAGAAAATGAAAAAAAAAAACATGGTTTTATTCCTTTATTCTATCATATTCTATTTTGAGCAAGAAAACATTTATCAAGTGTAAGAATATTTCCAATGGAACCATGTGCATAATAGGATGACATGTTTAACGAAATGTCTGTCATGGCTAGTAGGGGTCCAGTCAATTCATTGCTTAAATTTTTGCACTAGTACCTTTGTATCAATGTTATTTATCATTTCTTAAGCTTTCACGAAGTCATGGGTAGTGGCCTATGTCCTAGCCTTGAAAAGTGGCACAAAACTCGCTGAAGAATTCCACAGTTGTTGGCTTTCCCTTGTTGCAGGAGCAACTGGAGTCCTACAGTCGCATGCATGGCTTTTCAAGGGATAAATTGGGGAGTTATATCAATGAAAAGCTAAGTTCCCTAAGGGGTTGGTCACCTGGAAAGGTTGGTTCACACTTGGAGGTTCTGTAGCATGTGTGGAAGTTTAATTTGGTTTTTTTTTTTTTCTTTTCAAATTCCTTAAATGTAAGTGGGGTGTCCGATCTCATCATAGTAGCCCCTCATCACATGTTTACCCTAGTGGAACCGGTAGCTTGGGTAAATGTGGGAGGAGGGTGTTACATCATGCATCATCCATCACATCATATTTAAGAGAAAAATGTATGGTTCAAGTAGTGGAAGATCACATCGCGCATCAACAACAAGTTATCCAACCCTTGAATGATGACCTCACTCTAGCACAAAATCGAATGAAATAACAAGCATATCGACATCATAATGAAAGAAGTGTTGACATAGTCAATTGGGTATTTATATAGCTACAATGATACAAACAAATATCCCTCAAGAAAGCTAAGAAGGATAATAAATTATCACCCAAGTACTATGGTACTTACAACGTGTTGCAAAATATTGGTATTATGGTATACAAATTAGAGATACGTGCATCTTCCTCAATAGACCTAGCTTTCTATGTTTCGTGCTTAAATAAGGTTATTGGTGACAATATACCAATTCAAACAATATTTCCAGAACTTGATGAGGAAGGAAAAATCATATTTGAGCTTGAAGCAATCATGGAAATAAGAACCTGATAGCTAGAGTATCATTCAATTTAAGAGTATTTCATTAAGTGGAAGAAATTACGCGCTCAAGATTCCACATGGGAGGATGGGTATTATAGATAGAAGCATATAGAACTAATCAAGCGTAGAGGAAAATACTTTTTTGAAGGAGAGGGGCATGCTAGGCCCTTATAATACTAGTGTAGCCCCGATATTGTTATTGTTGTGCCCCATGTAGACCCCATAATGTTATTTTTGTGATCCATAGAAGACCACTATTGTTATTATTGTGCCCTTAAATTATTATTGTTATGTAGGCCTTGATTATATTATGACCCTTTAGACTCCGATATATACCAAGAAGGTCATGTCATTTATATCATCCAAGAATTATTCATTTATGTGATGTTAAAGGAGGGTGCCCCCTCGAAGAGGCTTATTTCAATCCATTGGTCTATCTATTCTTTTGTTTTCTAATATGGTTACATAACATTCTATGATGTCACCACAATCCCTTTTTTGCTTGTGATTTCCAAAGGGGTTAAGTGCAACCTCACTAGGATTTAATTCCTAAGGTGTTGCGTCGATGAAATTCCTACTCGCACAGGTGTGAAAAGCATGTGATCGTGTAACTGGTTAGGATAAATTGAAGGCAGTGGGTTAAACGGTGGCTTATCCACTTAACTTGGGTAGTTTGAAAGCCTCACAAATGGATATGGACTAGGAAGATGTGGTGTGCTAGATCCCATGCAAGAAATTGTAGCAGATGGAATTGGGACATGTGGAGGAGGGACAACTAGTAGTCCACATAACCGTGACAAGGTTTTCCCCAATAGTTTTAATGGGGGACTACAAAATTTCCTATTGGGATTCTATTCCCAAGGTGATGTGGCCTTAGAGGGACCCACGCCTGTATGCAATTTCTATATTATCCATAAGTTGTGTTTGGCCTTACGAGTTGTAAAGAGGATATTAATATGTGGCACAACATGAGTGGGTCAACAACTGTGTGGAACTAAAACGTGGCTAGTGACATGGAACACAACTAAGGTAGCCATGTGAGCATCATGTGGGGACGATGTGGGTGTTATGCGGCTAATCAAGATGATGTGGCCTTCTCTCATCAAAAAATATTTGAATGACAATATCTTTTGATCTAGGAGTCAATGGTCATATATAAGAAAATTTATATTAATGGAAAGGTATCACCGAGACGAACGCAACAATTTCATCTATTTTCGGTTTGAGAAAGTTGAAAAAGGTAAAAAATAATTAGACACCATTTCCATAATTGGACTATTAAGGTTGGGTCAACCTAGTAACTGCCCCCTTCTACCCTTATTTGAGGCTAGGGATAATTGGGAGTCATGTTACAAATATCAAGTTATAACTTTTAGTTTTTCAAATGTAGTGACTTGATTAACATTTATACTTTCTTCAATCATAGTTGTTAAATTGAATTTCATTCTTTACTTAAGACATTCATTAAAATGCATTTTTAGTCCATTGTACCACATTATTAATGCTCATTTACAATTCGGTAGAATATTCATTTTTAGTTAAGCTTATTATTAGTTAAAAATGAAACAATAGAAGAATCTAAACTAATTATTTCGTATATATATTAAGTGTTCAACATTATACAAATATCAAATTAATATAATGATATCTTTGTTGATATGAGTAAGTTATGTTTGACACTTAGTTTGAGTATTGTGATTTATTTAGGAGATGGATTGTGGATTCAATTTTTTTTACATATATTTCCTCGTATTAGCCAGTTTGAAATCGAGAGCATATTCGTGAAGAAAATTCAACAATTGGTAATTTTGAGTATAGTGGCATGCATTTGTTTTAAGATTTTGAGGATATTGATATGGATGTCATTTTGATGTATGGTTTATCATTTTTGGATTCATAAACCTATTGTAGTTTTATGATTCACATAGTTTCTTGTCCTTTGTAATCAAATAGATTTTTGAGGATATTGATATGGATGTCATTTTGATGCATAGTTTATCATTTTTGGAATTTGAAGATTCATAAACATATTGTAGGCTTATTATTCGCATAGTTTCTTGTCCTTTGTAATCAAATAGTTTATTTTCTTAGACGTGAGGCAATACTGGCATTTCACTTGTTCATTTCAATTTCACTGGTTCATTTCAATAGTTTATTTCCATCGTGTAAAAAAATGAGTCGTAAAATAAAATATTAAAAAATCATTTAGAAACCATTATTCAAATCATGAAACCAATACATATTGTCATCTTTACCAAAATCATGAGGCCAGGACAGATTGGCTGCATTTCATTGTCCGTACAACATTTCTAACATTAGCGCCGAAACATTTTGACTCACTTAGACAAAAAAAAGTTTTGATTTATCAACCTTTCGGCTCCCAGCTACGATGAAGCCTGAATCATGAAGCCGAAACGTAGAGGGATCTTTATTGAAATCGTGAGGCCAATATATATTGGCTTCATCGTTGGTATTATCAACCCAACATTTCTAACATTTCGGCGCCGAAACATTTTGACTCAATTAGACAAACAGTTTTGAATTATCAACATTTCGGGTTCCAGCTACGATGAAGCCTAAACATTTGAATCAAGCAGCGAACTTCATGACATCGACAATGAAGTCAAAGATATTAGTAATTGTTTTCCAATGATGCGATCCAACATGCAGTGCGGGGGAAATGGTGAATCGCGGTTTACCGATAAAATCCCCATCCCGGTCCGCTTTTATCTCAGAAGACTTTGAGTGAGCATTCTTTGGTTTGTAATTAGATGAGTGATGCGGTATTTTGGTTTCACCATTCGTTTATTAAATGCGAATCGCAGGACAGCCATGGGATATAAATACGATGTTTTTCCGAGCTTTAGAGGGCACGATGTAAGAAAAGGGTTTGTGGATCATCTGGACCGCGCCCTCACAAGCGCAGGCTTCCGTGCCTTTCTCGACACCGTGATGTGAACAGTGGGGACGACATCTCTGTAAGCCTTCAGCTCGCAGTTGAAAGGAGTCGCGTCCTTATTCCCATATTCTCCCCTAATTACGCTCAATCTACTTGGTGTCTGAGAGAATCCTGGCTTGTTGCAGGACGAGTACGAAAGGGGTCGGCCATCGCCATACCTGTGTTTTACGACGTCACTCCTTCGCAAGTTCGGCGGCCGGACCGATGCGGTGGCCCATTTGCTCTTGCATTCGAAGAGCATGAGAAGAGTGGGAGGTACAGCGCAGAAGAAATCGGGGAATGGAAGGATGCTCTCTTCCAAATCTGTCGTCTCTCTGGCTACTCACTTCAGGATGACTTCAATGGGTCCGTCATTCACTCTTCCCATTCATCTCTTATTTATTTCTCTGTTTCTGTTTCCCCTACGTCTCAATTCTCAATAGTTATACTTTTAAAACTCTGAGCATTCCAGGTATGAAGCAGCCCTGGTGAAACGTGTGGTTGAAGAGGTGGCTAAACATTGCAAGATGGGCCGCCAGTTGTGGCTTCCAATTTAAAACCACTGCTCCACCGTCGTTGATTAAGTAAACCTCTATTGTAATTGTGTAATTAAAGCTCAACTCCATATGCAGTTTCTCTAGTTTGATTGATTGATGTTAAAGAATTAATCATTCGGTTAGTTTAGAAGTAGTTCTAGATTAGTTACCATTCAGTTTCCAGATTCAGTTTATGCATAACTGTTTCTGAGTTGTATAAATATACATTTCTCCTTTCAATAAAGATGTATGTAGTTCCGCTGTGCTCTGCAATTCTCTGCTGTCTCCTTTGTTAATTTGACATGGTATCGAAGCTGAGAGTCAATGACGAAGGTCTGTGATGAGACCCTCGGGAAACTATATCACAATGCAATACAATTCGAATTTAAAACAACAATAAAATAAATGTGTGTCCACGTAGGGGTGCCAGCTCAGTCGTGTGGGTTCCAAATGTGCTTTAACTTGCGGTCTCTCTACACGTCAACAACTTTTAATGTGGTAGATGTACATCTGACCTTTGGATTCCGCGACAACCACTTCACATTTATCGCTCCTCCGTTCGATGCCTGGTGTATTGATTGTGCTCCGGTTTGTGTGCTCTCTTTCCTGTTTGTAAACTATACTCCGGCGTTTTTGTTCTGCTCTGTCGACCGACAATGCGGAGGAAGGGTTTCTTGGCCTGTCACTGGTTTTCTGAGTTTGGTGAAAATGCCTGTGCAAATTTGTGCGTCTCCTCTGGCAAGGTAAGTATTCTCCTGCTCATTCAATAATGTGTCTTTGTTTCGGTTGTTGGCTTCATTCCTGTTTCGTTCTCCTCTGTCAGTGTCTCACATTCACGAATCCTGTGTAAGGATTTCTCCCTCTGACAACTCTTCAGTTTCTAAGCGCTTTTAGCTGTGCGCTCACTGTTCTTCCTTGAGTTTTTCCGGCTAACATCGATTGTCTGTCGATTTCATTTACAGGTGTGACCAATCCAAGCTTTCCTACTCGGCTCTGCGATCAATGGAAACAAACAGGTATTTTTCCTCTTCCAATTTCAAGATAAGCCGCTTTTCTCCACGGTCCTAACCTACTTTGCCCCTTTGTGAGCAGGAATTATGGTTTGATGAAACCTTGGGCTCTCTCTGTCTTACCCAGTTTCTCGGTGAGTTCCTCTTCGATGTTCCACTCCAATAATTTCACAGTTACACGTTCCTCCTTTGTTAACTTAAATCATGTTAACTTGTTTTAATTCATATTGTTTCACTCTGTGCAGGTTTCCTCTTTCTGTCAAAACCCTGGCTCGTTCTCTCAGAAGACCAAACCCTCCGGTAGGGCCGCCTCCTTTTGCATTCATGTAGCTAGTCTTATTCTCTGAGTTCTTGTCTATTGGTTCTGTTGTTTCGTTGCCAAGCCCTTATGGCGGCAAGTCTTCCACTGTGATGTAATGTCAATATAAACTAGGTGGTCGTAGGGTTTTGTTTTGCAACTGTGTTGTTTTCAGTTTCAAACCCTAGCTTGGGTTACGCTATACTCGTCCTTCCTGGACTGTTTGACTCCTGGATGAACTCTGTCTCTATATAATTTATGCAAGAACGTTTTTCTTTAAGTCTGTGAAAGAATTTAATAAATGTTTCAATGTGACGTGGACTCACCTGGTATCTATAGAATATATCTTCTAGTTTTACTTTGATGGTGATGAGTGGTAAATAGCTTCGTGTTATGTTTGGCTGTAAATCTCTGTTCCGATTTCTTGCACCTGTTAATACATAACACAAGGCAAAAAGAAAATTTCTTTTTCTTCCTACATGCAATAATACATTTGCTTGGTTTCAAATCTCATATGAATCATTTTGATTATCACGCTCACACACGGCTGTTACATATAATTTGAACTGGAAATTCACACAATAATTTCTTAGTACACAAAAATAGACTAGTTAAGTCCCGGCAGATAAGTAAATACTGGTTGCAATTCTTGTTCTTCAGTTTGTCTTCGTTCTCTGTTCTCTTGAGGGAAGAATCAAACCCCCCTTATGATTGTACTGCTGTTTAAATACTACAAGTGAAATTCAGTTCTAAGATTCAGTTGAAACTGTCAACCAAATGCACCTAACTTATTTTGCCAATTCATTTTTTTTTGTAAACAAAAGCAAACTGCTAGCTAATTAACTAACTACAGAAACAGTTTATTTCCCTAGTCTAATTGTCCTTGTGTAACTGACAGTTAATAAAAATAATTAAAAGGAAAAGAACACAGGTTTCTCAACCTGTTCATAACCACGTGTTAGTCACTAAGACAGTTAACCATTCTCCGCCTCCTCTGAGCTGGATGCTCCTGAATCAGGCTCCCGAGGTGGCAAAAAGTCATGGCTCCGCTCCATGAGATCCTTGACTGAATAACCCGCTTTCTGTATCTGCGTCGCGTCAAGCCATGAGCTGTCCTCAATTGGATGGTTCTTCCACTTGACCAGATATCGCAGATACTCTTTCCTACGTGTGCGCCTGGCTACCTGTGTGTCGAGAATACTCTCGATCTCAAGGGGCTGTGCCGTAGGCATCTGTCTCATCCAAGAACTTCCATCGAATTCTGTGTCCCGTGCTGGCCTCGTTGTTGCGTTATCTTCAGGATCAGCCACATAAGGAAATAGATCCGCCACGTTAAAAATGGGTGAGATACCTATTCCTGGTGGCAACTGCAGTTCATAAGCATTTGCAGAAAACTTGCGAACGATTTTGCAGGGGCCAATCTTCTTGTATTTCAGCTTATTATATTCCCGTTTTGGGAAACGTTCCTTGCGCAAATGTGCGAGGACTTCGTCCCCAACATTAAACTGAACTTCCCGTCTTCTTGAATCAGCTCGCTGCTTGTATTTCTGACTGTTGTCCTGTAGCTTCAGCTTCACCTGCTCATGTAAGTCGCTCATTGCTTGGGCGAAATCTTCCCCGTCAGCACTTCGTTTTTCAAGTTTCCCCAAGTCCCGTAGCTCATGCACTCCGCGAGGATGCATGTCATACAAAATCTGGAAGGGACTGTAACCTGTGCTGCGATTCGGTGAATCGTTATATGCGAACTCCGCCTGAGCAAGTATGCGGTCCCACATCCGTGAATTGTCACATATTAAGCTCCGTAGCAGGTTTCCCAAGCTCCTGTTCACCACTTCAGTTTGTCCATCAGTCTGTGGGTGGTAAGCAGAGCTGAACTGCAACTGCGTGTCCAACTTCTTCCACAGGGTTCGCCAAAAATGTCTGGTGAACTTTACATCCCTGTCGGAAACGACGGACCTCGGTAGACCATGCAATCTAACAATCTCTGTGAAAAACAAGTGTGCTACGTGAGTAGCATCACTGGTTTTCCTGCAAGGTATAAAATGTGCCATTTTCGAAAACCGATCCACCACTACCATCACTGAATCAAAACCCCGCTGGGTCTTAGGCAAACCCAAGACAAAGTCCAAACTGACTGAATCCCATGGTCTGCTCGGAATGGGCAGTGGCATATAAAGACCCGCATTTTGACTGTGACCCTTCGCCAATTGACACGTTTTTCACCTGCTTACATACCTCTGCATGTCTCGTCGCAACTTCGGCCAAAAATAAAAATGTTCAACTTGTGAAAATGTTTTGTCTATTCCGAAATGTCCGGCTAGACCTCCACTATGCTTCTCCCGAATAATGCTTTCCCGCATTGAACAATCGGGAATACACAACTGTCCTCCCTTAAACAGTAATCCCTCCTGTAGATTGTAATCCAACCACGGACTACTATTCCTCAACAGGGAATTTTGGCAGGCCTCATAGGCCTCCTTAAATTCTGCATCTGTCTGATACAGATCCTTCAAGTGCTCAAAATCCAGCACCTGCACCATACTCTCCTGCAAGAGCAAAACTCCTCTGCTTAATGCATCTGCCACCTTATTGGACTGCCCGCTGATATGCTTCAATACAAATGTAAAGCTTTGCATATATTCCACCCACTCTGCATGCTTGTGGTTCAACTTATGCTGCTGCATAACATACTGTAAAGCAGAATTGTCAGAAAATAACACGAATTCATTACCTAACAAATAATGTCTCCAGTGCTTCAAGGCTTGAACAACCGCATAAAATTCCTTGTCGTAAGACGAATACTTCTGCCTGCTGTCATTCAATTTTTCACTGAAATAAGCAACCGGTCTGTCCTCCTGACTAAGTACTGCCCCAATGGCTGTACCACTGGCATCACAACGAACTTGAAAAAGTTTGTTGAAATCCGGCAATCTCAAGATCGGCCTCTTAGTGATTTTTTTCTTCAGAGTCTAAAAACTGCTTTCTGCCGCTTCAGTCCAGCAAAAAGGCTGATTTTCCTTCTTGATTGTGTCCAACATGGGTGCACAGATCCCGCTAAAATTTCTGATAAATTTCCTGTAAAAGCTTGCTAAACCATGAAAACTTTGAACTTCGAATAAGTTCTTTGGAGATGGCCAGCTTACAATTACTGCTATCTTTTCCGGATCCATCTTCAACTCATTTTCTGCAATCACGAAACCTAGATAAACTAATTATTTTTGAAAGAAAGTACATTTTTTTCAGGTTAATCAGCAGCTTGTTCTGCTGCAAACTTCTCAATACACTTCGAACATGTCGAAAGTGTTCCTCCTTCGTTCTACTGAAAATTAGTATATCATCTAAATACACGATCACAAATTTTCCAATGAACTCCTTCAGTACTTCATTCATTAGGCGCATGAAAGTACTGGGAGTGTTGCTTAACCCGAATGGCATCACCAGCCACTCATACAGCCCTTCATTTGTCTTGAAAGCTGTCTTCCACTCATCCCCCTCTCGGATTCGAATCTGGTGATAGCCACTCTTCAAGTCAATCTTCGAAAAATATGCTGCCCCACTCAAATAGTCCATCATGTCATCCATTTTCGGTAGTGGAAACCTATACCGAATAGTAATCTTGTTAATAGCTCTCGAATCTGTACACATACACCATTCGCCACCTTTCTTAGGAGCTAATACCGTTGGAACTGCACAAGGACTCATGCTCTCTCTGATCAGCCCTTTATCAAGCAATCCCTGTACCTGTTTCCGAATTTCTTCATGATCTTTCAGGCTCATACGATAAGCTGCCTTATTTGGTAAGCTAGCCCCTGGTATAAAATCAATACAGTGGCTGATACCTCTCTCTGGGGGTAGCTCATCTGGAAGATCATCCACTATGATGTCTCCAAATTCCTGCAACATGTCTTGAATCTCCTCAGGTAGATCTGAAATCTTCGTGTGCAGTACCATTGTTCTTGGTCTCCTCACAACAGCAAAGTTCACATCGTTGTTTTCAATCTGTTTTAAGAACTCTTTTCCTCCCATCAGCAGTGCTTTCACCCCACTAGCTTTTGCTGTACCTTCCTCTTTAATGGGTACAAGTGTGTGCTTGATCCAATCTTTAACAAACTTATAACAGTTTGTTTTCCCGTCATGAACTACCTTTCTGTCAAATTGCCAGGGCCTTCCTAGCAGTATATGACAAACATTCATCGGCATAACATCGCAAACAATCTTGTCTTTATACTTGCCTATCTAGAACTCCACCTCGCACTGTTCATCAACTAACAGTTGATGTCCTTTCTGCAGCCACGACACTTTGTAGGGAGTGGGATGTTTCAGCATTTTCAGTCCCAACTTCTCCACCATTTCTGTGGCCACCAGATTATCCGTACTCCCGCTGTCAATAATCAGCTTGCAGCACTTACCCTGTGACTTGCAAATTGTCCGGAACAGGGCCTTTCGTTGATCCGGTTCCACCACCTCCTTTGCTGGTTTTAATAGCACTTTATTCAGCACCAAGGCTTCACCGGTTTCTGGTGCATTCTCCACTTCATGTGGCGGTGTCTCCGCTTCCTCTGGCTGGGCAACATAAGCTCCTCTCCCACCTGTTGGTTCACCTTCAGGACATTCATACGATTTGTGCCCCCACTTGTGGCACCGATGGCACTGGATAGTTCCTCTGCCCCGACCATTTCCTCTCCCTCGCTGGGCTGGTCTTCCCCCTCTAGTGCTGTTGTCCTTTTCTGCTGTTCCTGCAGACTTGGAACCACTGCCTTCTTCATTAGAACCTGTACCTTTGCCCCTGCCAAAGGCCTTTCCCTTTCCTCTGCCAGATCCACCTCCTCTTTTGGCATTCTGTTTTCTGTTTATTTTCTCCTCTACCTTCAAAGCAAACTGGTATTCTTCATCCAAAGTTCTGGGCGAGAGAATACCAATTTCATCCAGTATTTCCCCTCTCAGCCCATTCACGAACTTTGCTGTTTTCTCTGGGATATCCTCCATATACCCTGCCCTCAGATTCAATTTATAAAATTCTTTAGTATACTCCTTGACTGTCATTCCCCTTTGCCTCAAGTTCTGTACCTGCCTGTACAGCATAATCTGATAGTCTTTCGGCAGAAATTTCTCTTTCAGCTTTGCCTCCATTCTGGCCCACTTCCTTATAGGCTGTTTGTGTAACCTTTTTCTTTCTGCCTGAATGCTGTCCCACCACAAGGACGCATGTCCTTTCAACTTTGTGGCAGCGAACTTCACCTGCTTGTCCTCACTGGTTTCCTCAAATTCGAAGTATTTGTTTACTTCACTCAACCAGTCCAGCAACACATCTTCCGACAGACTCCCGTCATAAGTGGACAGTTCATGTTTTGGCTTATGACTGGACAGCAAAACCGATTTCAACAACCTGAGTTCAGGTGTCACCCCTTCGAACTCATCTTCTGGTTCTGCCACATCTTCATCACTGTCATCTGCGGGGTCTCTTCTTCCCCCAGCTTCTACTACTGCCAATCTTTCATTCAAAACTCGAATTTCTTCCCTCAGTCCGTCTTTCGCTGCTCTGCGGATGGCTCTTCCTCTTCCTCTTCCTCTTCTGCCAACCTCCATTTTTTTCTGTCTCCTGCAACCTTCTCTGATACCAAAATGACGAAGGTCTGTAATGAGACCCACGGGAAGCTATATCACAATGCAATACAATTCGAATTTAAAACAACAATAAAATAAATTTGTGTCCACATAGGGGTGCCAGCTCAGTCATGTGGGTTCCAACTGTGCTTTAACTTGCGGTCTCTCTACACGTCAACAGCTTTTAATGTGGTAGATGTACATCCGACCTTTGGATTCCGCGGCAACCACTTCACATTTATCGCTCCTCCGTTCGATGCTTGGTGTATTGATTTTGCTCTGGTTTGTGTGCTCTCTTTCCTGTTTGTAAACTATACTCCAGCTTTTTTGTTCTGCTCTGTCGACCGACAATGCGGAGGAAGGGTTTCTTGGCCTGTCACTGGTTTTCTAAGTTTGGCGAAAATGCCTGTGCAAATTTGTGTGTCTCCTCCGGCAAGGTAAGTATTCTCCTACGCATTCAATAGTGTGTCTTTGTTTCGGTCGTTGGCTTCATTCCTGTTTCGTTCTCCTCTGTCAGTGTCTCACATTCACGAATCCTGTGTGAGGATTTCTCCCTGTGACAACTCTTCAGTTTCTAAGCGCTTTTAGCTATGCGCTCACTGTTCTTCCTTGAGTTTTTCCGGCTAACATCGACTGTCTGTCGATTTCATCTACAGGTGCGACCAATCCAAACTTTCCTACTTGGCTCTGCGATCAATGGAAAAAAACAGGTATTTTTCCTCTTCCAATTTCAAGATACGCCGCTTTTCTCCACGGTCCTAACCTACTTTGCCCCTTTGTGAGCAGGAATTATGGTTTGATGAAACCCTGGGCTCTCTCTGTCTTACCCAGTTTCTCGGTGAGTTCCTCTTCGATGTTCCACTCCAATAATTTCACAGTTACAAGTTCCTCCTTTGTTAACTTAAATCCTGTTAACTTGTTTTAATTCATATTGTTTCACTCTGTGCAGGTTTCCTCTTTCTGTCGAAACCCTGGCTCGTTCTCTCAGAAGACCAAACCCTCCGGTAGGGCTGCCTCCTTTTTCATTCCTGTAGCTGGTCTTATTCTCCGAGTTCCTGTCTATTGGTTCTGTTGTTTCGTTGCCAAGCCATTATGGCGGCAAGTATTCCACTGTGATGTAATTTCAATATAAACTAGGTGGTCGTAGGGTTTTGTTTTGAAACTGTGTTGTTTTCAGTTTCAAACCCTAGTTTGGGTTACGCTATACTCGTCCTTCCTGGACTGTTTGACTCCTGGATGAACTCTGTCTCTATATAATTTATGCAAGAACGTTTTTCTTTAAGTCTGTGAAAGAATTTAATAAATGTTTCAATGTGACATGGACTCACCTGGTATCTATAGAATATATCTTCTGGTTTTACTTTGATGGTGATGAGTGGTAAATAGCTTCGTGTTCTGTTCGGCTGTAAGTCTCTCCTCTGATTTCTTGCACCTGTTACTACATAACACAAGGAAAAAAGAAAATTTCTTTTTCTTCCTACATGCAATAATACATTTTCTTGGTTTCAAATCTCATATGAATCATTTTGATTATCACGCTCACACACAGCTGTTACATATAATTTGAACTGGAAATTCACACAATAATTTCTCAGTACACAAAAATAGACTATAAGTCCTGGCAGATAAGTAAATACTGGTTGCAATTCTTGTTCTTCAGTTTGTCTTCATTCTCTGTTTTCTTGAGGGAAGAATCGAACCCTCCTTATGATTGTACTACTTTTTAAATACTACAAGTGAAATTCAGTTCTAAGATTCAGTTGAAACTGTCAACCGAATGCACCTAACTTATTTTTCCAATTCCTCTTTTTTTGTAATCAAAAGCAAACTGCTAGCTAATTAACTAACTACAGAAACAGTTTATTTCCCTAGTCTAATTGTCCTTGTGTAACTGACAGTTAATAAAAATAATTAAAAGGAAAAGAACACAGGTTTCTCAACCTGTTCATAACCACGTGTTAGTCACTAAGACAGTTAACCATTCTCCACCTCCTCTGAGCTGGATGCTCCTGCATCAGTCGATCTTATCGATATCTTTATGAATTTGTTTTCTGTTTGATCGTTGGACAGCAGAGAGTAGTTGGGAAAATCACTTTGTCGATAGAGTCTGGTGTGAGGGCCGTTGTGGGGGTCATTCTCCCAGCAGAACGAGTCTTCAGCTTGTGGACAACGTATTTTCTTGTTGTAGCAGCGTTTGGGAAATACACGCAAAGGTTAACACGCTCCTAAATGTGGGCAACATATTGAGCATTATTTCCCCAGAGTTTTGGAGGTCGTATGGATGAAAGAATAGGGACACATTTTTCCTATACAACGCTGGAGTGAAAATACCTCTCCCGGAGTGAAAGAGCTTGTTTGCCCACTCTGCACGCTGGAGTGAAAAACCCTCTGCACGCTGGAGTAAAAGCAAAAATTGGGTTCCGAATATCTTTGTCCTGCAGATGTTGATTGAGGGGCTGGTTAAGATCTCAAAGGTTGACAGTGCATGCAGGATTATTGGCAAAGCAAGGTCAAGGTTCTCGTTTCGATGTGTTGGGATTTGGGATGACATTGAAAAGGCGTTGTCCGAGTGAGACTGTGGAGCATTTGAATGTCTATGTGTGACATTTGGAGAGAGAGATTCAACGCATTTATTCGAATCGAAGTCTGGGTTCTGCTGTAAGTCGAGAGATTCGATGCATTTATTCGATGCATTTTGGTGCCTTTTAAGCCACCCATTGGCTATCTGTTTACTTTAACTTTTATTCGTCTCCGCTAATGTATTAAAGGTTAGGCCGGTGTATTAAAGCCTATGTGGTGTCTTTAACTTTAAAGTTTGCCTGGCACTGTTCAATATTCCAAATCTTTCGCTGTGTTTGCATAGCTATTACGCTGTCTTTGAAGTAAAATAAGGCTGTCTAATGGAGTTGGTTGATACAGTTCCTTATTATCTGTCTGTACTTTTTTCTTGATGGCAGAGTTTGCTGGACAAGTGAAATGGTAGCCATCTGTTTATTTAGAATGTGGATGAAATTCATAAAAGTTTTAACATTTTAAGATCTGCTTTGAGGCGTTAGATTGCAAAGGAAGACTGTAAGTGTAATGCCATCGCGATTGGAGAGCGAGTCGAGAGGTGAAGCCGACGGTTTTAAGAATAGTTTTTGGAGACGAGGAAGCCAGTGCGGAGGTGAAATCACTGGCGGTCAATACTTCTCCATTTTGACACGGCCGAACGCCATTGGAACGGACAATTATGTAAGTCAAAAATCAATTTCTAAATTGCTAAAGTTTGTGAAAAGGTTTATTAAAGGATATGAGATTTAAGAGGAATTAATTAAATTTGAATATGGTTGAGGAATAGAATCATGTTTTTGTGGTTCTTTTAAATCCGAAAAGTGAAAAAGTGAGTGAGAAAGTGAAAGTGTTAAAGCCTGTCAAAGTATTGTCTTAGTACATAAATTTTGGAAGTTTTTGGAAGCAAGGTATTTGATGCATATGTAGACTCATTTGTTTGTGGAAGTCAAGCAAAGATTTTGTTGAATCCCACTGTGTTCAGTCACGAGTGGATGATGTATGCGAAGAAAGTGCAGAAGTCATAGAGAGAGCACGAAGATGTTTGTGAACCCCACTGTACACAGTTACAAGTGGACGAAGATGTTTGTGAACCCCAGTGTACACAGTTACAAGTGGACAAAGATTTGTTGATACCAACAACACGGATTGCTGACGAAGATTTTTTGATACCAGCAACATGGATTGCTGACGAAGATTTGTTGATTCCAGAAACAGAGCTTGCTGACGAAAGTTTGGTGATTCCAGCAACAGAGCTTGCTGACGAAATTTTGGTGAAACCAGCAACATAGTTTGCTGATGATGACTTGTTGATTCCAACAACATAGCTTGCTGATGATGAGATGGTGAATCCAGCAATGCAACTTGCTGATGAAAATTTGATGGTTGATGTTAACTTTGATAATGAATTTTTGACTAATGATGACTGGTTGCAGATGATGCAACAAAAATACGATATTGACATGATGTTATTTGGTGAGATTTCCTCACTGCAGTTCGTCGAAGACAATCTGTTCGTGGCATTACAGGTTAGTGGAAAAGAGACAGAGATAGAAGCAAAGAAAGAAGTCTGCAAAGAAAAAGCAGAGACAGAGAAAGATGCAGAAGTAGAGAAGGAAGCGCAACATTAGAAAGTTCTCACTGCAGAGCAGAAGGAAATAGAGATAGAGGCAGAAATAGAGAAAGAATCGCAACAGGAGAAAGCTCTCATTGCAGAGCAGAAAGACCAGAACCAATGTCGTTCTGAAAATATTTTGGATTCTGATATTGATTTTCAATGTGTAGGTATACAAAATGATTATGAAGAAGAGTTAAAGTTTATTGAAACATGGCTTGCAACACCATGTCTGGATGAGATCTACACAGAAGATGTAGAAATGAATGTTGAAGATGACATGCATGATGAACATGTCAATGAAATTTTCATGCATTGGAGTTTTGAAGAAATAAAACATTATTCTAATATTATGTTGCAACAAATTGATCATGAAAACCATAATATGGAAGACAGTATGTGGCAGCAGCCCACATTTCTTGAAGATGTCCAGGACATGCTTAGACAACCTGGAATAGTAAAAGACCTGCACCAGCAAATGAAAAGTCTGAAGTTTGAACAATACAATAAGACGAATATGAGGAAACAATTTAGAGGCTACAAAATTTGGAAGAAAAGAAGAAGAAAGTCAAATCTAGTTGAAAGTCAAGAGACTTCTCTCTGACTTCAGAAATATAGAATGAATTTCAATGTCAAAAGTTAGGAATAAAATAATGTAACCCTCAAGATTAAGAGGGGGTGTTAAATAATTAATCATTCGGTTAGTTTAGAAGTAGTTCTAGATTAGTTACCAATCAGTTTCCAGATTCAGTTTATGCATAACTGTTTCTGAGTTGTATAAATATACATTTCTCCTTTCAATAAAGATGTATGTAGTTCCGCTGGGCTCTGCAATTCTCTGCTGTCTCCTTTGTTAATTTCACATATCTGTAATTTTTCTGGTATGATATATATACATATGATCAAACTGGCATCAAAACCAGTCCGCTTTTGTTAATATTAGCCACTATATCTGTAAGGCCTACTACTTGTGCTCTTCTATGTAGATTTGGATAGTATAGAAAACTTGAATATTGCATCTTGTACATACTTCAAACTTTTATCAATTAAACTCTGTACCGGAAAACATTATGATTGTGTTATTAGTCCTGATGAACTAGAGGGACTATAGCGATTGTTTGGTGTTGACTGAAAATTAAATTGTTTTGACTAACTGTCTGTTTCGTTATTACGTTGACAGTTTTTTTTTTTTTTGAAAGTTTATTTATTTGGTGTAAATTGGTAGGACCATGCCATTTTCTATTTATATTTAATAGACGGTTTAAATTGAAAGATGCCAGTATATTCTTATCCTTGTCACTTTATCAATAAATGAAAATCAAAATCATAATTGCCTTGCTTATCTAAATCATATGTTTAAATCTTGATTAAAATATTTTTTTACCAAATTATCATTAAAATTTTACTGTGTCTTTTATGTATCACCAAGGATTAGAGAAAAATAAAAATAAATATCAAATTAAAAATAAAAATACATTGAAACTTGGTTGTTCTTAAGTAAAATGTGTCCCATAACCTAAAGTATGTGTTATTCTTGTGGTGCCCAGAGCTACTGTAATGCTCTTGATTTAAATTAAAATTTTAGGGAGGTTTTATTTATATTAAACATTGAAATTAAAAATATATCGAAACCTGGTTGTGTTCCTCTTTATTTAAAGTATGCAGTTTCAAGTTAAAACAATTGTGAGAGGTTTTATTTATTTTAAACATTTTATATTAAAGAGTGAAATTAAAAATACATTGAAATTTTAAATATTGGCATGTCCAATAAAACATGGTCTAGAAGTTGACCTTTGAATTATTGCAACGCTCTCCATTTACATTTTAATGTAACTATAACATTATTTTTCTAATATTTTGGTATGTAGTTTTTTTAGTTATTAGGTTTTAATATAATAACATAAATTTTATCATTAAATTTGTATTTAGGTATTTAGTTTTTTTATTAGATTTAGTCTATTACTATTATTATTAGATTTTGATTACTGTAGTAAAACTAATCTTTTTTTTTATAATAATATAATGTTTTATTAAGAGTTTTATAATATTAATAATAAGTTTTATAATAATATTAGTTTTTTATAGTTTTTTAACCATAAATTAGTTTCATAATTTCTTTAATTTTGTAATAAAATAGTAATAGTAATATTAATAACTTTAACAATTAATATTTTAATAGTAAAATTATTATTTTTAATTGATTAATATTAATAAATAATTAATCAATATTAATATTAATTAATATTGAGGTTAATATTAATGATAGTATTAATATTAATCAATAGTATTATTTTTATTAATATTTATTAATTATTTATGAATATTATTAATATATTTAGTGTGTTACCCATGGGGTGGCGACTTGTTCATGATTGAGTGTTCTGTTAAAGCACTCATTTGTAAAGGTCACCCGATCAAACCTCGTGGGGGGCCCGTCAAGCATAAGCCTATGAAACTTATTGTGCATTGTTGGCGGGGAATGATGCCGGCCAGGGGGTTTCATTGGTAGCAACACTATGTGATCTTGGGTGGCAACTGTGATTGTATGGTTCTCGTTAGTGGTTTATATATATATATATATATATATATATATATATATATATATATATATATATATATATTTAGTGTGTTAGGGTAAAAGTATATATTAACCAATTATATTTTATTTCTAAATTTTTTAAATTTTAAACTATTTTATGATTTTGTATATTTATAATTTATAATATTAAGTTTTTTTAAATTTAAATTTTCATATTTTTATAATATTATGTTTTCTAATTTAGAACCCCAATATTATCAACTCAATATTAAAAACCCTACAATAATAAAAATGACATTAATAACATCAACATTTTAATATACACTAAAAATAATATTAATAATTAGTATTTAAATAATGATGATTATGATTTATACTAAAAACTATATTAATAATGAAAATGACATTTTAATTATTATTGAAAACAATATTAATAGTACCATTAATAATAATAATAACAATATTATTAAGAACATCATTAATACAATATTCATGATGTTTATTTAAAATTAATGTTCATAATTGTATTAATAATAATAAGTTTCAAACATGCTTAGGTTTATTAAAATTATTAATAACATTTAAATTAAAACAATAATATTAATAACATTTTATTAATAATATTAATATGATTAATTACATTAATATTGTTAATATAAATTCTATTAACATTAATATTGATAAATAATATTAATAATGTTTTCTTTATAATAATAAATATGTTTTTTATTAATATTTATTTTAATTATATTTACTGTAAAAATATGATGATTAATATTATGAATGACATTACAATTGATACTAAAATTAGCACTATTAATATAAATAGTATTAAGATCGTTAGTGATAAATAACGTTATTGATACTAAAATTTGCACTATTAATATAAATAATATTAAGATTATTAGTGATAAATAACAATATTAAGATTTTCATTGTAATCATTCTAATCAAACATGGTAAAACAAACTCAACCATGTCCATACATGGTCAAACATTGCCATCATAGTTAATCATTGTCACTCATACTCGAAAATACACAACTATATTTAGCCATATTCAACCACAGTAGCCTATAGTCAAACATGGTCAAACATAGTAACCTATGGTCATCCTTGGTCAACCATAGTAACCTATGGTAATCTTTGGTCAACCATTCTAATCATTCTAATAAAACATGGTAAAAAAAACTCAACCATGGTCATACATGGTCAAACCTTTCCAACATAATTAATCATTGTTACTCATTATCAGAATACACAACATTACTTAACCATACTTAATCATGGCTCTTCTTTTTGATATTAATCCTAGGGTTTAATATTATTCAATTGGTTTATAATGTTAGGGTTTAATAAACCTCGGGGTTTATTAATATTTTGGGTTTATATTATTAATCCAAAGGATTTATAATCTAAATCCCTAGGGTTTATAATATCAATTGTAGGGTTTTTAATACTAATACAAGGGTTAATAATATTCCATTGGGTTTATAATGTTAGGGTTTAATAAACTCTTGGGTGTATTAATATTTTGACTTTGTAATATTAATCTCAAGCATTTATAATATGTATCCCACATATCCCTTGAGTTGCTTTCATCCATTTGGTTTCTAATATTAATCCCTTCGGTTTATTAATTATTTGAGTTCATAATATTGATAATCATTCATGTTTGTTGATCCATTTGGTTTATAATATAAATTTCTTAAATTTATAATATTAATAATCCTGATGGTTTGTTAATCCCTTGGGTTTATTAATCCCTTGAGTTTCTAATATCAATAAACCCTTGAGTTAATTAATATTTTGGGTTTATAATATTAATATCAAGGATTTATAATATTAATCTCCTGGGTGTGTTTATAATACTAACCCTAGGGTTTAATATTATTCCCTTGGTTTTACAATGTTAGGGTTTAATAAACCCTTAGGTTTGTTAATATTTTGGATTTATAATATTAGATCCTAGGATTTATAATGTTAACCCATTGTGTTTATAATATTAATCTTATGATTTAAAATATTAAACCTAGGGTTCATAATACTTTAGTTTATAATAATAACCTTAAGGTTTAATATTATTCCATCAGGCTTATAATGTTGGGATTTAATAAACCATTCGGACTATTAATATATTGGGTTTATAATAATAATCCCAATTATTTATAATGTTAGTCCAAAATGTGGAGTCATAATCTATCATAGAAAACTCTTTGGTTTATTAGTTCTTTCGGTTTATAGTATTACTAATCCCTTGGGTTTATTAATCTCTTCATTTTAAAATATTGATTACATTATGGTGTATTAATTTTTTAGGTTATTGTGTCTAAAATATTAATTCTTAGGGTTTATTAATCTCTTGTGTTTTTAATATTAAACCCTTGGCCTTATTGATTTCTTAAGTTTTTAATATTTATCCCTAGGGTTCACCAATTCCTTTAGTTTATAATATTAAACCCTTGGGTTTATTAGTTTTTTTGGTTTATAATATTAATAATCCCTTTGGTTTATTAATCTCTTGAGTTTCAAAATATTGATTAGATTATAGTATATTAATTTTTTAGGTTTTTGTTTAAAATATTTATTCCTAGGGTTTATTAATTTCTTGTGTTTTTAATATTAAACCATTGGCGTTATTGATCACTTAGGTTTTTAATATCTATCCCTTGAGTTCACCAATTCGTTTAGTTTGTAATATTAAACCCTTTAGTTTATTAGTTCTTTTGGTTTATAATATTAATAATTCCTTGGATTTATTAATCTCTTCAGTTTAAAATATTGATTAGATTATGGTATATTAAATTTTTAGGTTTTTGTGTTTAAAATATTAATTCTTAGGGTTTATTAATCTCTTGTATTTTTAGTATTAATCTCTTGGCCTTATTGATCTCTTAGGTTTTTAATATTTATCCTTTCGGTTCACCAATTCCTTTAGTTTATAATACCAAACCCTTGGGTTTATTAGTTTTTCTTGTTTATAATATTTATAATCTCTTTGGTTTATTAATCTCTTTAGTTTAAATTGTTTATTATTAGGGTTTATTAATTTATCAGGATTTTGAGTTTTAAAATATTAATTCTTAGGGTTCATTAATCTTTGAGTTTTCTAAATCTTTGAGTTGGTAATATTAGGCATTAAATATTAGTCGTACACTCTAATATTAATGCATGGTCCAATGTCATATTATGAAAAACATTTTCTGAATATGAAACCAACCATGGGAGACCATTGTTAATCAACATTAGTCATATTTGATCAAGGTCTTCCATGGTCGAATGTCACATTGTGACAAAGATTGTCTCAATATGAAAATCAACCATGGCCAACCATCGTCATTCTTCGTTCAACGTCACATTGTGACAACAATTGTCTCAATGTTTAAATCAAGCATGCTCAACCATGTTTTTTACGGTTTATAGTATTTATCTAAAGGTTTTATATACTTGAGGTTTATAATATTCATTTCTTAGCTTTAATATTATTCCTTTGAGTTTATAATATGAATAATCATGTGAGTTTATCAATCCTTTCTGTTTAAGATATTAATTTGTAGGCTTTGTTAATCTCTTTTGTTTTTAATATTGATCCCTTCACCTCATTGATCCATGAGGTTTTTAAAATTTATCCATTGGGTTCACCAATTCTTTGGGTTTGAAATATAAAACCCTTGGGTTTATAAGTTATTTTGGTTTATAATATTAATAAATCCTTTGGTTTTAAAATTTCTTGAGTTAAAAATATTAATTCTTAGGGTTTATTATTTTTTTAGGTTTTGTGTTTAAAATATTGATTAGGTTTTATTAATCTCTTTTATTTTTAATATTAATCTTTTGGCCTTATTTATCCCTTGGGTCTTTAATATTTATCTGTTGAGTTCACTAGTTCCTTTGTTTTGTAATAATAAACCCTTTTTATTAGTTCTTTTGGTTTATAATATTAATAAATTCTTGGGTTTATTAATCTCTTGAGTTTAAAATATTAATTCTTATGCTTTATTAATCTCTTGAGTTTAAAATATTAATTCTTAGGGTTTATTAATTTCTTGGTTTATAATATTAATATTTATCCCTTGGGTTCACCAATTCCTTTAGATTATAATATTAAACTCTTGGGGTTGGGCCGTTAGTTTATCATTATTATTATCACTTTTTAACACCTATTTCATCCATTTCTACCATTCTTTATCACGTCATTTATCATGGTTTATCATATAATTTCATTTTATAATAATTTGTGCTCTTATGGATAAGTATTATTTCTTATTCTTTATTTTTAATAAATTGATGATTATTATGCATGATTTTACCAATGATGGTTTATTAATAAATTTCTTGTAACATCACTCACGATTTTAGCCTCCAAGATATTTTCCATATTGCAGATTTGATCTCCACCTCATCATTAAATATTCCAACTCAGAAATTCGCTAGAATAAGAAGTGACAGTTTTGCATTGGACGTTTTGGGAAAATGGAGAAGAATGTGGAAAATACGAAACATGGGTTTTGTCCGGAACGGACCGGATTAACTTTTTGATGAGCAGTTTTCCCAAATTCGGTTCGTATTAAAAGAAATGGAAGGTTCTTTGAAGACGATTTTCTCAGATTCACTGTTGCAGCCGTTTTTCGAATTATCTCAGTTGCAATACCAAATTTGACCTATTCCTATTGAATGTTGATGGAAAGATATTTCGGATATGATCTTGCTGATCAATTTATTATGAATAATCTAATTTTGTTATAGGAATCATTTTGTAATCATATCTGTTGTAACTTCTGTCTACTCTCTGTATATTTAAATGAAAAACAGAGATAAAAAAAGGGATTATTATGGAATTATTATAGGATTATTAGATTAGAAATAGATAGAATAAGATAGGAGGAGAGGGGATAATGGAGAAATTTAGCTTTTCACAGGGGACTTCAATTGTAATTTCAATATACAGAATGTTATTCTGAAAGAGATCATATTGTAATGACAAGTGAATTTGATGATTAATATATAAATTTCATTGTTGTTCATCCGAATATTCTGAAGTAGCTCGGGAGTATTCGCTGGTGACTAGGGATCAGTCTATGGCGGATCTTACTGTTATTCCTTGTTTGATACTTTTCCATTTCCCTTAAGTTCATTCTGTTTTATATCTTTACATTTCCTGTGAGTTTATTCTGTTTGATATCTTTTGATTTCCTGTGAGTTTACATTGCAGTTAGTTTACTTTCCTTTATTTTGATCTCATATACTTTGCAAATTTGTCATTTGATTTCATTTATGCTCACTGCAGATTGAATTAAATATCAGTTAAGACATTTATTCCCGTTGATTACGATAAGAGTATGATTAGGATAGATCCAGCTGAAAGAGCTTGGTTATTACTACTGTGCTCTCGGTTGGTGTTATTCTCAATTAAATTGTCTGCTTAAGATTGTATTATGGTTTTGCTCGAGATTAAGTCCTGATGCTTAGATGTATTATTTCCTTTAAAAGATGTAGCTTGAGATTTATGATTGCATCCATTTACTGTTGTATTGAATCTAATATATTATCTTAAATCATTACTCTCTAGGTTTATAGCTTGCACATATTGTGTACACTCTTGAAACAAAAAGACTTACCTAGATTGATAATTAATGTGAGGCAATTAAAAATTTTAAAAGACACCTTTTAGCACTTGACACTTGGGTCTATTAGTTTTTTTGGTTTATAATATTAATAATTCCTTGGGTTTATTAATCTCTTGAGTTTAAAATATTTATTAGATGATGATGTATTAATTTTTTACTTTTTTATGTTTAAAATGTTAATTCTTAGGGTTTATTAATCTCTTTTGTTTTTAATATTAAATCCTTGGTCTTATTGATCCCTTAGGTTTTTAATATTTATCCCCTGGGTTCACCAATTCCTTTAGTTTATAATATTAAGCCATTTGGTTTATTAGTTCTTTTGGTTTATAATATTAATAATTCTTTGGGTTTATTAATCTCTTCAGTTTGAGATATTGATTAGATCATGGTATATTAATTTTGTAGGTTTTTGTGTTTAAAATATTATTTCTTAGGGTTTATTAATCTTTTTTGTTTTTAATATTAAACCCTTGGTTTTATTGATCCCTTAAGTTTTTAATATTTATCCCTTGGGCTCACCAATTCCTTTAGTTTATAAGATTAAACCCTTGGGTTTATTATTATTTTTTTGTTTATAATATTTATAATTCATTTGGTTTATTAACATATTGAGTTTAAATTATTAATTATTAGAGTTTATTAATTTTTTAGGCTTTTGAGTTTAAAATATTAATTCTTAGGATTTAATAATCTTTAAGTTTTCTAAATATTTGGGTTGGTAATATTAGGTGTTAAATATTAGTCATACACTTTAATATTAATGCATGGTCCAATGTCATATTATGAAAAAGATTGTGTGAATATGAAAACCAACCATGGGATACCATTGTTAATCATCATTATTCATATTTTATTAGGGTCTTCCATGGTCGAATGCCACATTGTGACAAATATTCTCTCAATATGAAAATCAACCATGGGCGATCATCATCATTCTTCGTCCAACGTCGCATTGTGACAAAAATTGTCTCAATGTTTAAATCAAGCATGCTCAACCATGTTTATTTTACGGTTTATAGTATTTATCTAAAGGTTTTTATACACTTGAGGTTTATAATATTAATCCCTTAGCTTTAATATTATTCCCTTGAGTTTATAATATTAATAATCATGTGAGTTTATCAATAATTTCTATTTAAGATATTAAGTTGTAGGTTTTTTTAATCTCTTTTGTTTTTAATATTGATTCCTTCCATTTATTGATCCCTTAGGTTTTGAATATTTATCCCTTGGATTCACCAATTCCTTGGGAACTTGAAATATAAAACCCTTGGGTTTATTAGTTATTTTGATTTATAATACGAATAATCCCTTTGGTTTTAAAATCTCTTGAGTTAAAAATATTAATCCTTAGAGTTTATTATTTTTTTAGGTTTTTGTGTTTAAATATTAATCCTTAGGGTTTATTAATCTCTTATGTTCTTAATATTGATACCTTGGCCTTATTTATCCGTTAGGTCTTTAATATTTATCCTTGGGTTCACCAATTCCTTTGGTTTGTAATATTAAAACCTTGGTTTTATTAGTTCTTTTGGTTTATAATATTAATAACTCCTTCGGTTTATTAATCTCTTGAGTTTAAAATATTAATTTTTAGGGTTTATTCATTTTTTGGTTTATAATATTAATATTTATCCCTTGGATTCACCAATTCCTTTAGCTTATAATATTAAACTCTTATGATTATTATTATTTTTTGTTTATAATATTAATAATTTCTTGGGTTTATCAATCTCTTGAGTTTAAAATATTGATTAGATTATGGTATATTAATTTTTTAGGTTTTTATGTTTAAAATATTAATTTTTAGAGTTTATTAATCTCTTTTGTTTTTAATATTAAATCCTTGGCCTTATTGATCCCTTAGGTTTTTAATATTTATTCCTTGGGTTCACCAATTCCTTTAGTTTATAATATTAAACCCTTTGGTTTATTAGTTCTTTTGGTTTATAATATTAATAATTCACTCGGTTTATCAATCTCTTGAGTTTAAGATATTGATTAGATTATGGTATATTAATTTTTTAGGTTTTTGTGTTTAAAATATTAATTCTTAGGGTTTATTCATATCTTGCATTTTTAATATTAAAACCTTGGCCTTATTGAGCCCTTAAGTTTTTAATACTTATTAATCTCTTGAGTTTAAAATATTAATTATTATGCTTTATTAATCTCTTGAGTTTAAACTATTAATTCTTAGGGTTTATTAATTTCTTAGTTTATAATATTAATATTTATCCCTTGGGTTCACTAATTCCTTTGGTTTATAATATTAAACCATTGGGTTTATTACTTCTTTAAATGGTTTCATTAGGGGAATTTTGAGGTCTAAAATGGGCCTACTAAGAAAAATGTACAACAAAAATAAACTTTATAAAAACCAATAGGATTTAAGATAATGATGTCAACCATGGGGGATGATTTACCATTTTTTAAATAAAAGGGTAAAAATATTAGAAAATAATAAAATAATAAAACTATTTTTTCAACTTGTATTTTCAACTTATCTCCCAAAATTTTTACTCAAATTTCGAGTGGGAGTACTCGTTGGATGCAAAATTTAATTTATCATCCAAGGAGTACCCATGTTGCATACTTTCGATGGGGCCTACTACACGAAAAATGAGAAATAATTACGTTTTTCTATGTATTTCTCATTTTTCGTGTAGTAGGCCCCATCGAAAGTATGCAACATGGGTACTCCTTGGATGATAAATTAAATTTCGCATCCAACGAGTACTCCCTCTCAAAATTTGAGTAAAAAGTAGTTTTTTCATTTTTCCCTCTAAAATTTGATGATGTCATCAAATCTTATTTGATTTTTTCCACTATTATTTTATAATTTCCTTAGGAGGCCCATTTTAGACCTCAAAATTTCCCTAATGATAATATTAATAATCTCTTGGATTTATTTATATCTTGAATTTAAAATATAAATTATTATTAGGGTTTATTAATTTCTCATGTTTTTTTATTTTGAATTATTTATTCTTAAGGTTTATTAATATCTTATGTTTTTAATATTGATTTCTTATTCTTATTGATCATGTAAGTTTATCATTCATTTGTATTTAAAATATTAATTTTTAATATTTATTAATCTCTTCTGGTTTTAATATAGATCCCTTGGATTTCTTGATCTCTTAGGTTTTTAATATTTTCCCTTTTACCAATTCTTTGTTTTATTAATTCTTTTGACTTATCATATTAATAACCGCTTGGGATATTGGTAAGAAATACATACTTATTATACATAGTAATAAAATACTATTATTAAGTTATATTTGAATTTTAGTATAGTCTGAATTATAACTATTAATGTATTGAAAAAATTTAATAATATTTTATTATCAAATGATATATATATATATATATATATATATATATATATATATATATATATTAGTTAGTTTAATATATAATATGCATATAGTTAATATTATTAATATATTTTAAGAAGATATATAAAATATATTGGTAATTATACTGATAAATATATAATGATTGTTTTGGTAAAATAGATATGGTGGGTGGTGGATATAAGCTTATTAGCGTATGTTAAACACATTGGTGAATGTGGTTGCAAATATATTTCATATATACTTATTGGCCTATATCAACCACATTGGTAAATGTAATTGTGCTAGTTTTATTCTATATATAAACATAAATGTGGAATAAAACAATTTTTTATGAAATGTTTAGGTTTCTACCTCTTATTGCGGTCAAAAGACTATGATTTTTCGATTTTTTTTTTTTTTTAAGAAAAAAAAAGCTGTTATATATAATTTTCCAATTCTTATTAAAACTTACGATAAAAAGCTATTAAAGCCTTTGAATTTCAAAGCTAGTTTAATGCTCTACTCGACTTAACATTAATATGGAGTTTCTGTCAAATGCCTTGGTTTCATAATAGATTTATAATGACGACCTACATTTGGCATAAGCTAACACCATTTTACATGCATTTTTCCACGACTCTTTCTAGGCCTGGGTCTTCTTTCTCTAGCGGTTCGCTGGTCTTGTTTGCTTGTTCATGAATACCAGAGAGAAGCCCGCTAAAGTAACTGTGACGGTCACCGGCACTGTCTAATGGCGTAAATTATATTGTTTGTGAAAGGTTAGGTATAGGAATTGTCCTTTTAGTCCAAATAATTAATACAACTAAGGTCTTCAGCGGCATGATGAAGTCAATCAAGATCAGTACATGTTCCTTAGGGGGCGGGCTATAGGCTCTATTATTGGAAATGCCAATGGGAAAGTAAGGTGTAACATTGATTTCCTTAACTTAATTCCGATTGTTCTCTGACTTTTGATATTTAGATTCAGAACCTTGCCCAAGTAAAAATATTCAGAGAAGAAGGTACTTAGGGAATTAATGTTTAGGTCTAAATGATTAACTGTGTGGGAGAATTCCCAAAGTGAAAAACTGGACTTCTGAAATTAATGTTTAAGTCTAAATCAATAATTGTGTTGGGGCATTCCCAAAGTGTGAAATTAATATTTAAGTTTAAATGAATAATTGTCGGGGCACTCCCAACGTGAAAAACTCTGCTGCATGCAAGCTCACTGTTTACTAAACATTTTTTTAATTTTATTTATTTTATTTATTGTTTTTTATTATAATATTATTATTTCAGTTCGTAAAACAAATATTTTATTTTTGAAAATTAAATTTATGTTCTTTTAATTACTCCCTTAGCTAGATACAACCCAACTTGCATTTCATTGGAAACTCTCTTTTTTGCCTATTCTTAAAAAACCTGAATCTGTTGAAAATGCCATAGAATTCTTGGACATTTTTGTGCATGTGTAAGGCTCAAGAATACAATGGGCCAAAAGCCAATGTGACAGGAAAAGTCCTCATCATATTCCCTATTGGCTCATGAACCAAACATGGTTGCATATTTAGTGAGACAAGCAATTTAAATTTTACTGCATTCCTATTTCTTTTCAAGATTTGCGGCCCTAAAGAGCTTTGGGATTTAGCAAAAGATAGTTTTGAGGAAAATTTGAGAAATCGATAACTTAAACCATGCTTTTATGACAACTGCTGGAAAGTCTTAATTATGAGAGAATAGAAAATACGTCTACTTTTCTGGAGCGTCTTAATTATGAGAGAGTAGAAAAGACGTCTAATTTTCTGGAGCAACCCAACTAGAATCTATGTTGAAGACTGAGGAATTAGAGGGCATGAGGATTCACTCCCTGGCTCAAACCTTCCGTACAAAATGGATAACTAGACAGAGTGGATAATTAGCGCCTCAGAACTACTGAAATGGCTTTCACAGAACCAATTAGAACTCGAGAACCGTATCTTCCAAATTCCCTACATTATTTTCAGACTAAGATTTCATTTGTCATGTTAATGCAACTAATAGGTAGAATTACAGAAGAGTTCTAATTATGTGGAAGTGATGGTTGTTCGTGTATATGTGGATATCTAATGGAATTAATTACTTTACAAACGAAATAGGAGTCCAGGTTGTTCTTATCCTTAAATATTTTAGATATTTCTATTTGTAAGTCTAGAATATATATATAAAAAAGAGAACAAAACACTATTTAATATCCTGAGATTGGAGGTTGGTAATGAAAAGATATGTTCTTCCGAAAAATGTACATTGAATTATCTCTTATACTCTGATAGACTTGAGGCAGCGATAGACTTACGGTAGTAATTAACTCGGATAGACTTAAGGCAGTGATAGGCTCACAGTATTAATGGCAGAGGAAGAGAATCGGGAGATGAATACTTGTTCCTAAATGAATGACCTAATAATAATAATAAAATATGTCTTAAACATTCGAGAATAATTATGAATGCTTGCATTACAATTTAAATATATGAGAAGCATTAATTCTCGAGAAATGAGATAACTTGTCAACAAAGTGACAGTATAAATAACATTAGAACATTAGTTTAAATTGTGGAACATCAAAATACTAACCTTCAACCTTTTGCAGAAATTAAGAAAACAAAGGTTTGGAATTTTATTGGTTGAATGGTTTTTATGAGTTTTGTGTATTTTACGGCTGGATTGATGAAAAATTTGCTCAAAAGTTATGATTTATTTAATTGATATTTTTTAAATTTGAAAAAATAGTGGTTCAAAATTTTGTCATAAATTATGATTTTTTAATTTCATTAACTTTTTTCAGAATTTGATAAAAAGATGTTTGGAATTTCACTTCATTGATATAAAATAAATAATAAGTAAACATTTTCTTTTTCTTTAAATAATTGTAACCTAGTTTTGATGTTATCCAAAGTGGTAACATTAGCAAAATCTCATATTACCATAATAGGAACCATTCTTTAAAGTAAAAGGGTTTTGGAGGCTGACACCAACCAAGGCATGTACACATCATTTGTTGTGTCTGCAGTAGAAGGCCAACAAGAGAGAATTTTGTTTTAATAATGGTCTGAAATGTATCATTTCATAACTCTAGATATCTTATACATTAGCTACTTCCAGATAATCACATAGGTAGGGCCCAAATAAATTCTGCAACAATGCATACACTTAGACTACTACAACAACAATGCATACACTTAGACTACTACAGCAAGGTTTGAGAACACTACTTGAACAAAAGTTAAAAATCAGTCTCAACTACTATTTTCCTCATGCTTGGAACGATTTACCAGCTCATTGAAACCACACTTTGCTATAGTGGTTGGCTGATTCTAGTAATCACGAAAAAGATTAGTACACATTCCTTTCCAAAGAATTACAAGTTGATCTTACATTACTTCGAAGTAATTGTGCCATTTGACTGCTTGGTGACCACTATTCAAAGTGATTGTGTCATCTTATAATTGAGTGGATAAGTGTTGTTTTAATACAATTTTTTTACAATATTTAAAAATTTTAGGCCAACCATTTATTTTTAGATATTTCAAATGGCATAAGACACATGATAAGAACAAATATATACTCTATAAAAAATTTAAAATTCGTAATTATCTATTTAAACTAGATTTTAATTAATAAGATTAATTTCTTTTACATATTTCAAATGGCATAAGGCAGATAATGAGAACAAATATATATATTTTATAAAAAATATAAAACTTGTGAATTTCCATTTAAACTAGATTTTGATTAATAAGATTAATTTCAGAGAATAAAATATAACTTAAAATTTGTAATGGTCCATTTAAACTGGATTTTGATTAATAACATTACATTCAGACAATAAAATATAGAACAACTATAATACCATTTAAACTAGATTTTGATTAACAAAATTAAATTCAGACAATAAAATATAATTCAAAATTTGTAATTGTTCATTTAAACTGGATTTTGATTAATAAGACTAAATTCAGAAAATAAAATATAATTTAAAATTTGTAATTGTCCATTTAAACTTAATTTGATAAAATTAAATTCAGAGAATAAAATATAGAACAACCCTAATACCAAAATTAAAAATAACCAAAAAAAACCATAAAGATGAACTAATTTTTTTACTTCAATTGTGATACATTTAAATTTAATTTAAATAAAAATTAAAATGGTTAACCGTAGCGATATTTACACTACAACCATATAAATATTGGAACTTGCTGTAATTTTCCATATTTTCCTTCACAGAATACCATATTAATCATATGAATATCTCTATATGGATATAAATTTCTACGTTTATGAATATCTGTATATGGATATAAGGACATCACGTTGCTAATATTTAAGTTGGAAAAGGCTGTGCAGATTCATCTTTGTGAATTTTTTTTTTTATCACAATTGTCTTTAAATTCTTCATCAAATGTCAAAATTATCTGCGCGGCGGGGACTCCCGATACCTGCAGCCCTTGTTTGAAACATTATCCTGCCAACATTTCAGCGGCGAAACATTTTGACTCAATTAGACAAAAAGTTTTGAATTATCAACATTTCCGGTCCCCGAACAGTGGGGACGACATTTCTGCAACCCTATAGCAAGCAGTTGAAAGTACTCTCGTCCTTATTCCCATATTCTCCCCTAATTACGCTTATTGCATGACTCAGTTGCGGTGGCCCATTTCCTCTTCATTGTGTTCTTTGAAATATAATCTATTCCCTTTTAATTTGGATGTAGAAACTATTATTATATTTTTTACATATAATTTATTCCCTTAAATATTATTATTGAATCAATGGAATTATTTAATTTCTGGCTGATTTCTCTTTCTTGTCTCACTAATTTCACTCATGTAAATACCTGCTTTTACAGCCTTGCCTAGAAAACCCCATACATTTTAAGCTATTAATCTCAAACAACCCCATTATACAAGCCCATTATAGTGTATGAATTCTACTTTAGATCAACCATAAAGAAAATTTATTGTATGAAATTCTATTTAGATCAACCATCAAGAAATTTTATTGTATAGAATTTTACTTCATCCATTATCTATGGTCACAAAACAATATTTCATTCGCTTTTAGATTTTGTCCCTTCAAGATGATTGTAGTTGTTTTGAGTGTCTATTCCTGGTTTAGTGACCAACTAGAGTTTTAACCCAATTAGAGATTTAACCCAATTAGTTTAGTCAGGACCGTAGGTAAAAAAAAAAACTCAAAAGATTCATTATCTTCCATGCCCAAACTCCCAAAACTATGGTCAATACTATGTTTGAAAAAAATCTATATCCAAAAAAAAATCTATATCCAAAAAAATACTACCAACTCTGACTCCCCAACCCATACCAACTTCATTGAGTGTGATCCAAATACCCCGATCTCCCCTCTTCAAAGAAAAAGTCCTCCTTCATCTCCCGTATCCCTATCCCCATCCCCTCTTTGTCTCTATTTTCCACCACCTTTCCCCTAATTAATTCTATCTCACTTACTCAAGCACCTAATTTAATTTGATTTGATTTTATATATCTTATAATATTTTAGTGATTTAATTTAAAATACACATTAAATATTTTTCTTAATAGATTTTGTATAAAACTAATTTATTAATTTTTTTTAAATGAAACATTTAAATGTTATTTTAATTTGATTTAATATAAGTTCAATCATATAAATTAAATGGCTAGTAAAAGAATATATATACTAATCCATGATAAACATCAAAATACTTACTTCATGATCTCATATCATTAGAACATAAAAAATCATAAAAAATAACTAAATTATAATTTTACTTAAAATTATTATTATAACCATACTTTATCTACAAATCACTACGGGGAAATGTTCTAGCTGTGTAAATATTTGTAAATATTTAACATTTACATTTCAACTCAAATAAAAAATAACAAAAGGTTAAAAACATTGTAGTGGGGGAGATGTCGGAGTGTCCATAAATGAGTGTGAACATTTAAATGATGGATCAATTAATAATAGGAAGTTAAAGGTAATAAAAATAATAAAATTTAATTTGTTATATTGTAATTTTGTTTTGCAATGTAACTTGGTCATTCCAACTCAAGTTAGAAATTATGATTTAGGAACAATAACATAAATAATGAAAGCTTGCTTTTGTCAATGCTAAAATCATAGTTGTTGATAGAGAAATTATCCATTGAGAAGTGATGTCGATATGTAAATTTGTCATTCAAGAACTTGCATAAATTTTGGTGGGTATTAACTACTAATAAGTATACATATTTATATTTTCACGCCTACATAAATATAATGGTGGGAATCAATTGATTCTAAATATGTTATTTACAAAGTATGAGATATTTTCAATGATTCTATTTTTGGATGGTTTTCTTGCAAATCTTAAGAATATTGGCTTATGCCTTGCATGAATATTGCAATGATATCCATAAATTATGGCATAAAATATATAACACAATTATCCACATGACATTATTTTGTGCAAAGGTTGCAATAAGACCATCAAGTTATGGCCCAATCAAATGTTTAAAAATTAGTTTTTTTCAATAATATTAAAAAATAAACATTTATTTTTGAAAGTTAAACATTATCATTTGCATTGGTAAATGCTAAATTATTAGTGATCAACTCAAAAATGGATGCTAGAGTCCTTCCTTTGCAGTGACTAATAACGATTTTGTAACCATATTTAAATTTAAATTATAAGCTCATAAAAAATTGATACCTACAAAAAATTTATAATATAAGAAGATTATTAACTAAAGATATTCACCCCAACTTTATCATGGATATTATTAACTTACCAGCCTACATTCATCTTAACTCCAGATCTATCAAGGGCCGAGAGGGATCCAATCTCTCGAGGTACATTTACCTCTTTTTTGAGTGCAAAACTTGAGGAAAGGTTTGCACCTCGAGAGATTTGATCCCTCTAAGTGCTTGATATATTTGGAGTTAAGATGGACCTAGGCTTGTTTACAAGAAAAATCTATGGAAGATATAATTAATTTTATTAATAATATGTAAATATATCAAATATTAATATAATCATTTTAAATATGCTAAATATTTATGAGATTAACTTGTCATTTTAATTTTAAATTTTCTTAATTACCTCAGTTCATTGAGATGATAAATATTGTTAATAACTGTAATGATGAAATATTTTTTTTGAATGCAAAGTGACAATAATAGTGTTGAAAGATAGAAAATGTGAATAATAAGAATGTACTCATGTTACAAATAGTCTTCATTGTGATCAATCTCAAACTATTTTATTCTACTATTCTTATTGTCACCTTTGTTAGTTTTGTTATCTTTTCATATCAATTATATGAAAAAGAAAATTTAAATCGTAAACCATTTAAATATTTAGCTCGAGCAGTTGTAGTAAACATGATACCTTGTCTCTCTTTCTCTCTGATATTAATAGGTTAAATTAGTATAACACAAAAATCAATGTACATTGTCAATAAATTTTTGTGCTTACACTAAAATCAATGCCTATTGTTAATCCAATCACTTTAAAATTAAAGTACCATCATATATCCAATTACATCAAATCATAAATCAAGATATACATTTAATGCAAGAAATCAAATAATATTAGAAACCAACTTCTACATTGAAATCAATGCACCTAATGCAAGTAGTCAAATAAGATTAGAAACCAACATCTACACTGAAATCAATGCATTTACTCAAAGAAATCAAATAGGATTAGAAATCGCCATCTACACTGAAATCAATGCATTTAGTGTAAACAATCAAATAGGATTAGAAATAATCTACATTAAAATCAATTCATCTAGTGCAAGCAATCAAATATAATTATAAAGTGATGTCTAAATTGAAATCAACACGTCCAGTGCAAGCAATCAAATAGTATTAGAAATCACCACCTACATTGAAATCAATGCATCTAGTGCAAGTAATCAAATTTCATTAGAAATAAATATCTACACTAAAATCGATGCATCTAGTGCAAATAATCAAATAGGACTATAGATCACCATCTCCATTTTAATCAATCCATCTAGTGCAAGAAATATTATTCCCTCTCTCCACCCTCCATCCATAACTATATTCCCCTCCATCTCTTGTTTTTTGTCTCTCTATCTCACCCCCCTAAACACACACACTGTCACACTCCATATATATCATTCTCTTTGTGAATCACCCCCTCTCCCCATCTCTCTCTACTTCCCTCTCTTCACCTTCCATCTATATCTCTATCTTCCCCTTCTCTCCCTCTCCCCCGCTAATATCTCTCTTTCCTCCTTTTGTCCTCTCTCTCTCTCTCTCCATCTTCCTTATCACTCACTCTCTCTCTCTCTAGAAACCAACATCTACACTAGAATAAATGCATTTACTCAAAGAAATAAAATAGGATTAGAAATCGCCATCTACACTGAAATCAATGCATTTAGTGCAAACAATCAAATAGGATTAGAAATCATCTACATTGAAATCAATTCATCTAGTGCAGGTAATAAAATATAATTATAAGTCGACATCTAAATTGAAATCAACACATTCATTGCAAGCAATCAAATTTTATTAGAAATCACCACCTACACTGAAATCAATGCATTTAGTGGAAGTAATCAAATATCATTAGAAATAAATATCTACACAAAAATCGATGCATCTAGTGCAAATAATCAAATAGGATTAGAAATCACCATCTCCACTTATATCAATCCATCTAGTGTGAGAAATATTCCTCCCTCTCTCCACCCTCCACCCATATCTATATCCCACTCCATCTATTCTTTTTTTTTCTCTCTATCTCACCCCCCTAAACACACACGCTCTCACACTCCATATATATCAATATCTTTGTCAATCACCCCCTCTCCCCATCTCTCTCTTCTTCCCTCTCTTCACCTTCCATCTATATCTCTATCTTCCCATTCCCTCCCTCTCCCCCGCTAATATCTCACTTTCCTTCTTTTTTCCTCTCTCCCTCTCTCTCCATCCTCCTTATCACTCACTCTCTCTCTCTCTAGAAACCAACATCTACACTAAAATCAACACATTTAGTCAAAGAAATCAAATAGGATTAGAAATCGCCATCTACACTGAAATCAATGCATTTAGTGAAAACAATCAAATAGGATTAGAAATCATCTACATTGAAATCAATTGATCTAGTGCAAGTAATCAAATATAATTATAAATCGACATATAAATTGAGATCAACAAATTCAGTGCAAGCAATCAAATTGTATTAGAAATCATCACCTACACTAAAATCAATGCATCTAGTGCAAGTAATCAAATATCATTAGAAATAAATATCTACACTAAAATTGATGCATATAGTGCAAATAATAAAATAGGATTATAAATCACCATCTCCACTTATATCAATCCATCTTGTGTGAGAAATATTCTTCCCTCTCCCCACCCTCCATCCATATCTATATCCCCCTCCATATCTTCTTTTCTGTCTCTCTATCACACCCCCCTAAACACACACACTCTCACACTCCATATATATCAATCTCTTTGTTAATCCCCTCCTCTCCCCATCTCTCTCTTCTTCCCTCTCTTCACCTTCCATCTATATCTCTGTCTTACCCTTCTCTCCCTCTCCCTTGCTGATATCTCTCTTTCCTCATTTTTTCCTCTCTCCCTCTCTCTCCATCTTCCTTATCACTCACTCTCTCTCTCTCTCTCTCTATCCGCCTTTCTCTCTCTATGGCTTTCTTCTTACCTCCCTCTCCCTCCTCCTCCAAGTCCATCTCTATTTTCCTCCCTCTCTCCACTCTCTCACATCCTCTCTCTTCCTTCCTCTCTTTCCCTTTCTCTCCCATATCTCTCTCCCTCTCTCTCTCTCTTCACCCACCAAATATGTTACTATATCCCTCCCTCTCTCCTTATATCTCCTCCTCCCCCCTTATCTCCATCTCTCCTTATTTGTCTCTTTATCTCAGCCCCAAACATACACACTCTCTCTCTGTCTCTCCCTTGTCACTCCTTCTCTCTCTCCACTACTCAATCTCTATATTTCTTATTTCCTACATCTCTCCCCCTCCAAATCCATCTCTCTATCGATCCTTCTCTCCTCCTCTCTCTCAAGTCCTCTCTCTTTTCCTTCCTCTCTCTCTCTCTCTCTCCTAACTCCCTCTCTCTTCCCTCATCTCTCTCTCTCTTCCCTCCAATACTCTCTCTTCCCCCATAACTCTCCTCCTCTGTCTCATCCTTCCTCTCTCTCCCTTTCTCTACTACCTCCCTCTCTCTTTCCCCTCCAATCCTCTCTCTTCCCCCATCTCTCTCTCTCTCCCTCTCTCTCCCTCTCTCTAATCCTCTCTCTTCCCCCATCTCCCTTTCTTTCTCTCTCTCTTTCCGCCCCTCTCTCTCCAACTACATTACTATATCCCTCCCTCTCTCCTTCTCTCTTCTTCTCTCCCCCCTTCTTTACATACATCTTACTTTGTCTCTTTATCTCACCCCTAAACATACACACTCTTTCTCCATCTCTCCCTTATCACACTCTCTCTCTTTATTTCTTCTTAGTTATGTAAACCAATGAACATAAATATTCGTAAATATAAAGCATATTATGGAGTAAATATGAAAAGAGGTTTTACTTACTTACCATACCTTATATTTTTATTGATTTACCAAACCTCTTTTATTTACTATGGTATTTGGTCTATAGGCTTGTTATATAATTAGATTTTTATTTATAATCCTATTTGATATATTGTTATTTATTTACCTTACTTCCGACAGGTTCAGGCCACTGACTTTGTATATGATGTAACCTTTTTTTATGATGTAACCTTTTCGTAACCTACCAAATTCATTAAAAAAAAAAAAAAATTATTTATTTATTTACCTTACCTCTTTATACCACTTTTGTATTTATTTATTTACCATACCTCTTTATAGCTATTTTATATTTATTTATTTATCATACCTCTTTATACCTCTTTATATTTATTTATTTACCATACTTATTTTATAAATATGGTATTTGGCCTATGGTATCAACATTAATTTGTCCCATGGTATTGGTCCCATAGGCTTCATCTAAATACAACATTTTTTTTAAGTCTTTTTAAATATAAAAAGGTTTATGGAGTAAATATAAAAAAAAAAATTATTTATTTACCATACATCTATTATATATATATTTTTATTTATTTAGGATAGCTCTGGAGTAAGTATAAAAATAGGTTTTATTTGTTTACCATACCTCATGTTTATTTATATTTATATTTATTTAAATTTTAAAATATTGCAGCTTTTATGGGGAATATTTATGTCTTTAAATATTTTAATTTATCCATAGAATATGGGTTTTCTTTTTAAAAAATCATTTTATAAATATTTAATTAAAAGAAATATTAAAATATTTTTTTTGTTGAATTAACTCTTTTCCTTTGATTTATGAAATGGTATTGACTTTAGTAAAGAATAAATATGTTTAAAATTTTACTTAATTTGGAAATTCAATATGCTAAATTTTTTTGTTAAAGGTAAATTTATGATCCATTCAAATTCACATATATAATTTACTATGCATTCAAATTATATAAATAATCCATAGTTGTATTTTAATAGTTAATCTCAACCCATTAATAAGTTATAAAAGTTATATATAATCTAAATATTCAAGTTATATAAAATTCAAGATTAGGTTAATGCTTTGGCCAAACATTAGAAAAAGTGAAATTTATTATTTTTTGAGAACGTGACATACCCAGCATTAGGGTCATACTGAGCTGTATATTGCGCATCTCCGCACAAAAATAGGTTTTCTTATAATACCATGTCTTATCAGTAACACAAGCCCAAAAATCACAACTTATTTCATCATCAAAAAATAAAATGTAAAATATAATCTAGAATATATTGTTAATGTAATTTGTAAAATGTAAAATGTAATGAAAAATATAAAATGCCCAAAACCCATGACTTATTTCATCATCAAAAAATAAAATGTAAAATATAATGTACAATATAATATTAATGTAATTTATAAAATGTAAAATGCAATGCAAAATATAAAATGTAATACATGGAGCTACCAATTTGATTAGAAGAAATTGGTCTATCTATAATTCAAAGTTAACATACTATTGTTTCTTTATTAGGCTATTTCTCAAATATTATTATTGGTATAACAATAAATGATATTGGTTATTACTATTCTAGTATATTACAATGAAAATAATTTCCATTAAATCTGTATAACAACCAATAATATTGGTTATTATTATTCCAATATGTTAAATTAATAATCATTTTCATTATAAGTATTATTATATTAGAACTTACATATATTATTTGTTACATAATGTCACAATTCCCGATCATATTGATGGAAGTGGTAGAGATAGGGAAAAAGAGAGATTGAGAGGGGGGGAGGGGGTAGAGAAAGTGTGTGAGAGTGTGTGAGATGGTGAGGGAGAAAGGGAGAGAGAGGAAGGAAGAGGGATATGAGTGGAGAAAGAGGAGAAATGGAGGGGGAGAGAGAGATGGAGTTGGAGGGGGGAGAGAGAACAAATACATAGAGAGAGAAGGAGGGGTGGTGACAAGAGAGAGAGATGTAGAGAAATTAAGGGAGATAGGAGAGGAGGGAAGAGAGAGAGAGAGAGAGAGAGAGATAGATATGGAGAGAGGGTGTGTATGTTTGGGGTATGAGCAATAAATATAAATAGGGAGAGAGATAGAGAAATATAGATATAGATGGAGGCGGCGGGGAGGGTGTAGGGTGGGAGAGAAAAGAGACACGTGGGGAGGGAGGGAGGTTGGGAGATACATATAAATATGGGGAGAAAGAGAATGTGTGTTTTGTAGGGTGATATAGACAGAAAATGAAGGAGAGATGGAGGGAAATATAGATATAAATGGTCAAGCGAGAGAGAGGGAAGAAGAGAAATATAGAGAGGGGGAGGGATAAAGGGGGGGGGGGGAGGAGAGAGAGAGAGAGAGAGAGGGTGGGGGAGAGAGAAGGAGAGAGGGAGAGAGATTGAATATGAGATGGAAGGGGGAGAGAGGGGGGAGAAGAGAGAGACACATATATAAAAATGAATATATTATATATTTTTAAATAATATTGAAAATTGTTAACAATAGAGGAAGAGGAAGAAAGGTTTTTATAAAAGCTAAAACAAGTTGGATTTAAAATCCATTAATATTTTGGTTTTTTATTGAACTATATGCATGATTTCGGTTTAAGTGTTCATTCTTAATCCTATTTGACTGATTGCACTAGATGCATTGATTTCATTGTAAGTGTTGATTCCTAATCCTATTTGACTCATTTCACTAGATATATTGATTTAGGTGTTGATGTTTATTAATGATCCTATTTGATTGATTGAACTAGAAGCATTTATTTTAATGTAGATGTTGACTTCTAATCATATCTGATTTCTTTCACTAGATTCATTTACTTCAATGTAGATGCTAATTTCTAATCCTATTTGATTGCTTGCATTAGATGCATTGAGTTAGTGTAGAAGTTGGCTAATCCAGATTTATGAAGGAAAAAAATGCAATAAATATTTAAATAAGAGAAAACAAATACAATGAAACTGAACTTCAATTATTAAATTAAAAATGCTAAAAATTGTTTACATGAAGAATGAAAGAAAACTAGCTCGAGCGGTGGTAGCTTATATCTGAAAAGAGATATGATGGTTATGTGACTTTTGAACCTAGTTATAATGTGGCTTTGAGGTATTTTTATCATGTATAAACCCTAAACATAAAAATCCATAATCGTAGGAGATGAACCACGAAAGGCTTATGTGCCTAATGGGATAAGTTGGAATTCCAACTTCCTCAGAACATAAGTTTGGAAAACAATCTCCCTTGTTGTGCATGATTAGCCTGTTAGAAAGGCCTTCCCGAGGATATTTTTTTATTTATGGAAAATATATGTTTTCTTATTTTTCCCAAGAAAACACTAATTTAGACGAAAAAATGGCTCAGGAAGTTTAGGACTTGAAAAATACCGAAAATAGAAAACTGCCAGAATAGGAAAATGTGTTGAAAAATAGGAAATTGATAGGAAATTGTGTTGGTACTCAAGTGGAATAGGTGGGTGGCCATCGATATCCTCCTAGATCATTTCTCCCTCATTAGGAATAAATCATCCCCATTACATTGAGTGCCTCAAAGGGATGGAAAAACATTTTCTTAACTTGGTCCTTGGTGAGCTACTTGCCTTAGTGTAAGAGATAGTTTTCTTTGACAACATGATACAACTAGATTTTTTGTTGATGAGTGTTATTAATATTTGTATCCATGATATGATTATTTGTGGCCTATTAAATGTAATTTGGGTTGATTTATATTGGTTTCAACTACTCAAAAATTATTAATGTGTCCTGTAAGGGTGGAAAGTATGGCCGAAGGTGATCCACACTGAATATTGGGTGCATGCCAAGGAATTAAGGGATACTTAGCTTGAAAGTGTTATCACCCACAACCTTGGAGATCGTGAAGGCTCATATTGGATTGGTTGAAGCTTCTAATGGGATCCTATAAGGCATTCCTTCTGAGAATGCAACTAAACCTTGTCTCCACTTCAAACTTATGTGGCATAGAATCATAATCAGGACATTGTTTGTACTTAGTATTGGCTTTATTCAAGATTTCATGAAATTACTCGAGAATGTGATGAATGCATTCAATAAAATTTGTGGCTTTATCATATTCATATTCAACATTTGTGGATTATTCCCAGGTAGTTGTAAGGCACATTGAAACATCAATCAGATACAATGGTTGAATCCCAGGCCCACCACAAAGGGTTTGCATCTAGTTGAGTTATGGAGAGATTTGTTTTAGCTAAGTTGAACATAAGGGAGATTCTCATACTATGTTCACCAACTCTTATAGTTTTATATGTGTCATATATGCATGATTTTATTGTTGATGACCTTTAACCGGCGATCAATATGTGGGTGGAAAGAAATCGACCTAGTGAGCTTTGTGTCGAATAATTATTAGAGGCTTGAATGAAATGCACTTAGACGTTTGTTATCTTGATCCGATATGATGGTTTTTGGGATCCGAAAATGTGCCCACACCCATTCGAACAAGGCTTAGTAGTGGATTTTGTTGTGATAATATTCTTGTAGGAAACCAATATGGTCATCATAGAAAATGTATCAATGACTACAAACACACAGTAATTACCATGTCTAGTCCAAGAAATCCAATAATATGGTCCATCGAGATGGATTCTAAAGGCCAACTAGGAGTAGGAAAAGGGATGTACATGTCTTTCTTCTTAATGGTTGGCTTGGTAGTGGCACAAGAAGTGCATGATCTGATACATTTTCCAACACCTTTTCATAGTTTCGGCGAATAAAATTAATTTTACACTACTTTCACTATCCTCCCCATGCCAATGTGCCCAACTACCAAACTATAATTTGCCTCCAAATTCAACTTGGAAATGTCACATGAAGGAACAAAAAGGTGTCTTAGATAGCACATGCATAGTGTATCCTAGAGGAAGAGGTCTATAATTTGGTTTCCTTCCATTGTGATCTAGTATGTGGCACATAATTCTAGACCATTTTTGTATAGTTTCATCCATTCAAAAGTCTCATACCCATAAGAGTTGAGGATAGTGGTTACTACCCCAACTGAGCGCTAACTTAAGAAAGCTACAACATCATTGGTGCTAAACTTCTTGTATTTAATTCTCAAATGGAATTATTGCAAATATGTGGACTATTTCTGATGGAAATCATTTTTCATAGGGGGTTTCACTCAATGAACCTCTTATATAGCACGTGCTTTCGTGGCATTCTAAAAAATACCCCTTTTTGACTACATATTGGAAAATACCTCTAAAAATTACTTTATGCAACCCCCTACCAATATGAACCGAATACACCTTCCCGATTTTTAAAAACCCCTACTTTCACTACATATTGTAGGCATCCATATTTTCATTAGCATTTTTTATAACCCTTTATATTTATATCCCTAGTATAGTAACATGGTTCGTCTCTTCTCACCCCACATGAATTCTACCCACACTCAAGCACGTCTCACTATAATTTGTGACATTTAATGGTCTAAGGCACAAAAATATCAACCATTTTTTAGGAAGATTGATTATGAGTATGTTTATAAACTTACACATAAATTGATCTATATGATGATGAAATATTGATTGATGAATCTTTATGAATATGTTTGCACCAAAGAAGGTGTTCAAGAATAAGTCTAGGTGTTCCCTGTGTATTCCTAAGGAAACATGTCTAAGGCTGATGTTCCTATCGGTGTTTTAGGCTAGGAATGAAAGCCATGAACAAAAATTATGAGATGGATAGGTCATGCATTCAAATTATAGATAATTATGAATTATGCTTCGTGGGTTCATTTCATATATGGTTCCAATCCAAGGTGTGAATGTACATTTTTTCTATGCAAGAGATTAAAATGTTGCAAGATAATCATGTCCTTAACCATACAACTTAATGCAAAAGTGGCATGAAGGAGAAAATATTAACCCAAAGAAAAACATCAAAAACAATATATATATATATATATATATATATATATATATATATATATATATATATTTATTTTTTTTTAAATTTTTTTTTTATTTTTTTTTAATTTAAAAAAATAAACAAACCCCATAATTAAAAAAATAATAATAACATAAAATAATTAAAAAAAAATTGTTAAAATAATTAAAATAATTAAAAAAAATTAAATACAAAGTTTAAAAATTTAAAAATAAAATGAAAATAATTAAAATTAAATAAATAAATAAATAAATTAAAAAATACAAATTAAAAAAAAAATAGAAGAGTATAAAAAAATTAAAATATTAAAAATTTAAATTTAAAAAAATAAATAAAAATTAAAAATATAAAAAATATAAATAAAAATACAAAATATTAAAAAATAATATAAAATAAATAAATTTAAAAAAAAATGGCCTTTTTATTGATAGTTTTTTTTTTAATTTAATTTAATTTAATTTTAATGTTTTTTTTGTTTGTTTGTTTCTTTTCTTTAAATTTATTTGATCAATCTTATTATTATTATTTTTTTTTTATGTTTCTCTCTTTTTTCGTTAAATTTTTAAATTCTTTTTTGTAATTATTATTATTATTATTATTTTTATATCTATATATATTTTATAAGTTAATTTTCTTTTCTCTTTACATTTGTCATGTTTGTTTTTTTTCTTTTATCGTTTCTATATATTTTTTATATTCTAATTTTTTGGAGTCATGTTTTTTAATTTTTTATGTTAAAATATATTTGTATTTATTTGTAATTCTTTTTTGTGTTTATTTTTATTTTTATTTTTATTTTCAATGTTTTCTTATTCTCAATATATTTGATTTGATATATATGTCAAAATAAAAAATATGTAGAAGTAATAAGTCTAGGAGAAACTTGTTTTGTTGATGGTGTACTTCCTTAGTGGTCGATAGGATTTTGGAAACAACATTTTTTTTGCATAACTTTTAATATTTTTATTAGTTTCAATTAATTAAATTCAAAAGAAATATAATTTTAATAATAAATTATAATTATAATTATTATTATTGTTAAAAACCAGATATTTCTCAATAACCAAATATGCTTTTTAAAAAACAATTTCAAATTATTAAAATTATTTAAAAATAAAATATTTACACAAATTTCCCTAGAACATATTTTTTAATGGGGAGAGTATCAAGCACTCCAAAATCACATAAAAATTCATGTGTTTTGTAAACTTATTCATTTATCATAACTAAAGTGTTTTGTATCGAGTGAGTTCAATAAATTATATAAAAAAGACATTATATTTAATAAAATGTTATTAATATGATAAAACTTAAAAAAAAATTAATATAAATTAAATGGTAATAATATTTTAAAATAATATTAACACCATGGCTATAAATTGTTGGAATGTTGACGCTTTTTAGAGACATTATATTTTATCTTTAATATCATTCCCAAAAATCGTTGCAATTTTAAGACTTTGGATATTTTATCTTTAATGTCATGGCTATCATTGCAATTTTAAGGTTTTTCAGAGTCATCATATTTTATATTTAATGTCATTATTAATATATGTTGACAATTTACTCTGAAAAACAAACAAAGTTATTCGAGCATCAACACTTTTCGTTTTCATGGTAATTTTTTCACAAAAAAACTTGGCTTTTGATTTCATTTTTAGAAAATGTTGAAAATGATTATAGGTTGTTTTTGCGCTGGTGACCTAGGTTTTGTCGACTTTGCCCCTGCGACCTCTGCCACTGTCAGCCTTGCATGGGCTCCCCGCAAGGCCCATTGTCGGTGTCGACTGAAGATCCATCGGGAAAATTATTGATGGATTTGGTCATAGGAAGCTTGCCCAAGCATAATACCTCCTTCTTCATGTGCCTCATGCAGTGCTCAACTTTTACCCACCCTAATAACACCACTACAACCTCTAACAGTCAATAGAACAAAGGTAAAGAGGTTGTATACCTCTCAAAAAACCACATGGTTAATACTCCAGTTCCAAGAAACAAAGAAGTAGGAGAGGATGTTGCAATCAAGGAAAATAGTCCGCGAGAGGCACCTAAGAAAACAAATGCATGCCACTCAAAATCTCAGAGGACACCGGAAGTAATCATCCAAGATCCAGACATTACAGTTTACAGAGAATACATGCAAGAGGATGTCATATTATGCAAATTTATGGGAATCTGGCCCATGGAAATAGCCCTCAAAGGTTGGATCCAAGAAAAGTGGAAACCAAAAGGATAAATCAACCTGAAACTAGGCTCCAAAGGATTTTTCATTGTATTTTTCGACCTCTTAGAAGATAGAGACATGATCTTGAAAGGAGGCCCTTATTTCTTCAATTTGGACAACCTCTACATGAGGTTTTGGAAGGAAATTTTCACACCTGAGAAAGAGGACTTCCCAAAACTTCCAACCTTGATTTAGTTGTATTCCCTACCCACAAATTATTGGGAGCCCTCCGTCCTCAAATCCATCAAAGACTAGCTAGGAAAATGCATTCAAATGTTTGAGGGAACCAGAAATGGTCATTACATATCCTATGCTTGAATCTATGTTTACATCTATGTATCAGGGGCTCTAATGGAAGCCATAAAGCTCAACTATAGGGATGACATCTGGAAGAAAAACATTTATTACGAGCACATTCCTTTCCGATGAAAAATTTTCCATGAGCATGGTTTCCTCTTTCGAGAATTCCCTAAAAACAAGACTATGAAATCCGAAGCGCAAACCAATAAGGAGAAGGATGAGCAAGGATATACCGAAATTGGAAAAATATATATATATATATATATATATATATATATAGGAAAGGTTAAAATGCAAAGAAATATCAAACCAAGGTCTCCCAACACAACATATTTGAAGTTATGAGCTCCACACGAGAGGATTCAAACCATTACAGCAACATGGAAGAACAACCATAGCAAGAACATTCCGTAGAAAACAACCGTTGGAACGCTGAAGCCCAAGAACACAGTATGGATGAAAATGAACAGATTTAGGAATATATAGAGATGGAGAAGGCATAGGAAACACACACCCTAGAGTAACACGCGATAGAATAGGTTCTGGAGAGATTCGACCTAAAAAAAATTGCAAAAGAAACTCGAAAAGGTGGAATAGATTCCATCCCAAAGGACTAGATGCAAAAAATTGAAGAGGTGTTCTTGTTACAAGAGGTCATGAATCAAGTCTCTGATAAAAAACACATGGGTATAGAATCAAGAAAAAGCATCCTAGAAAAATTAAATGCATGACAATACTTCTCGAAGCAACCTAACAGAAAGCATGGCCGGAAACCAACCAATCAGCGCTCGAGAGAACTAGGGGCTCAACTCATCAATGAAGGAAAGGTAAGAGCCATAACCCTACGCCCAAAAATTTATAAATGATTTTCATTTCTTGGAATACAAGGGGACTCAACAGTCTAGGAAAAAAAATATTATGGGAAATAGAATAACATCTGATAAAATGGATTTTATGTTTCTCCAAGAAACAAGGAGAGACCCAGAAAGCATGGAAATAATCAAGAAATCACGCTTCAAAAATTATAGCCATGTAGCAATCTCAGCCAGAGGCTCCACGAGTGGTATCACCACTATTTAGAAGAACTCTGTATTTGGTCTCACTGACTCCGCTGCCATCAGATACACCTTAAAAAAGGTCTTGAAAATCATAGGATCTACAAACAACTTATGTGTTACCAATTTATATGCTCCCCATACAATGGCTGAAAAACTCGAACTGTTAAGCAGTATTAGCATAATCCAAAAAAATTTCAACTATCCTTACAAAATCATTACAAGGGACCTTAATATGGTGGTAAAATTGAAGGAAAATCGAGGGGGACTCAAGAAGCTGGACAATGACTCAAAGGCTCTCAAGTCAACAAAAGATGAACTAAGCCTCATAGATATCCACACCAAAAATGGACTATTCACCTAGAATAATAGGCGGGGCGGTGACAGGAAGATAACCTCAAAACTATACTACTTCCTCCTTTCAGAGGATACATATCTCACCTGCTGGGAAACGATATCTAGAATTCTTCCTCAGGTGGCCTTAGACCATTGGCCCATTGCCCTGTTTGTCCAAATCTATGCTAGACCCAACAATAAGCCCTTTAGATTTGAATTTTTCTAGATTGATGACCCAGAATTCCTAGATAAAATCAAAGAATGGTAGGAGACCCCTCAATCGAATCATGGAAACAAAATGTATAGGTTCCAACAAAAATTTAAGTTAATCACGGCAGAGATAAGAACCTGGAGCAAAAAAACCTTTCGAAAAATCATCACGGAGAAGAAACTATTAGAGCTATAACAAGAAGCCCTATAACAACAAATCATCCACAAAGGCCTCACTGAGTAGAAAAAAGAGGAGGAAATATCGCTCCAAAACATATGGGAGGAAATGGCTTCCCAAGAGGAAAAAATTTGGCAATAGAAATCTTGCATCAGTTGGTTAAAATGTGGGGAGAAAAATATGGCTTTCTTCCATCGATCTATGATCCAACACATGAAAAATAATATAATCCTAAGCCTCAAGACCAGACATGGAGCTACAATACACACCCATGGAGAGCTACTAGAGGAACTCAACCAATACTTTGGATCTCTCCTCGTTGAGACCAATCACAACAGGTTTGAAAGCATAAAAATATAAAAGATCACATTCCGACCATCCGCTCATAAAAGTCACAATATAAGAGGTAGATGAGGTGGTAATGTGCATGCCCAATGGAAAAGCACCTGGTCCAGATGGCTTCACGACTCACTTCTACAAAGCCTGCTGGCCAATGTTGAAAATGGACATCCACGAAATAGTGTAGGAATCTCGCATTCAAAAATCAATCCTAAAAGCTATGAATGCGACCTTCCCCACCTCGATTCCAAAATCTGAAGAAGCAGACTCCCCCAAAAAATTTAGGCCTATTTCTCTCTGCAATGTTACCTACAAAATCATATCCAAGGTATTAGGAAATCGTATCAAAACTATCCTACCCCTCCTAATATCTCAGCATCAAACAGGTTATGTAGAACAGAGACAAATCCTGGACAGTATCATTCTCTCTCAAGAGATCATCGACTCTCTCAAAGTTCAGAAGAATTCGAATATTATTATTCAATTAGACATGTCCAAAGCCTTCGATAAAATTAGTTGGAAATATACAAGAAAAGTGTTGTAGGCTTTTGGCTTCAACGAGGGTTGCATCAAATGGATCATGGTTGTGGTTTCCAGAATTTTTTTTCTCCATTCTTCTCAATGGCTCCCCCTCCCAAATCATCAGCCACACTCAAGGTATCAGGAAAGGTGACCCCATATCTCCCTTCCTCTTTGTTATCCTGCGTGAAGGCTTAAGCCGCTCTATCTCAGCTACTTCCTCCCTAAACTTAATCTCTAGCATCAAGATCTATCCCTCCACTACCCCATCTACTCATTAGAAATTTTTTGACGATACCCTGCTCATGGGAACTTCGTTGGTCAAATAAGCCCTGGACTTTAAATACATCCTGAATGACTTCTCAGATGCCTCGGGCACTACTATCAATGTGGACAATTCCAAGTCATTCTTCCTCAATACATCCCCTCCCATCCAACAAAATATAGCTAGAATTCTAGAATTCAAACTCAGTTCCTTTCCATACAAATACCTGGGTGTCCCGCTCATGGAAAAACCTCATGCCAAACCCAATTTGGAAAACCTTATGACCAAGATGAAAAAAAATTAGCCAACTGGACCTTCAAAACCCTTAATTTTTCTGGTCGCCTTGTGCTAGTCAAATCTGTCTTGCAAGCCATTCCTCTCCACCAATACTCGGCCCTGGTCACCCCCAAATTCATCTCTTGTCACCTAATAAATATCCAAGGAAACTTCCTCTCGAAAGGGAAAAATGACAACAAAAAATGGGCACTTGTGGCATGGGACAAAGTCTACAAGTCAAAGATGGAAGGATGCCTGGGTCTCAGAGACCCGGAAAGGATGGGGAAAGCACTTGGGGCAAAAAAATATGTTGAGATGGATCACTAACCATCATTCCTCCTAGGCTAATATTTGGAAAGAAAAATAAGCTCCCACTCATATTCCTTATACCCTCATTTTCTTACATGGCACTATCAAAGGCTCCGCAACATGGAATCAAGATTGGCGAGACAAAGACATTATCCAAGATCATTGCTTATGGGAAATTGGAAATGGTGAAACCACCTTATTTTGGGATGATGTATAGAAATAAAGCCCAAAACTGAATCAAGAGTAGTATGGACAGTTTAAAACTCACATGCAAAACAAAAATAAAACCCTATTGAAACACTATTGGAAGAACACCAATGAAAATACAGGTTGGAGGGAGTGGCTTGAAGCTACAGATTGGAATCACCATATCTATATGATCACCTCGAAGAAACTCTCTAAAGAGATTACTGAAAGACAATTATAATATGTTGGTCCATATTGAAAGAAAGGAATGCTATAATTTTCAAAGACGTGCAGAGGTCAGAAAAACAAATCATATCCTCTTTCAAGAAGACCCTCCATGAATCGATTGTCATCTTGCAATATTCCAATACCTCCAATCCTTCTCATGAGGACCTTCACATTCTACAAATGTTGGGCATCTCTCTCCCTACGACTCCCTTGATAGCCCATACCCCCTCCCCCTAAACTACAGTTATATCATGACTACCTCCAGAGGCTGGCTTCATCAAATTAAATTATGATGGCACTGCCAAGGGAAACCCGAGAAATTTAGGCTTTAGGCGAGCGTTCAGAAATCACACCTAGAAAATAATATGACTCTATAAAGAAAATGTCTGTCATTCCACCAAAAATGTTGCAGAACTTCAAGCTCTTAAGTATGGTCTAGTGATCGGTAGGGACCAAAACTTCTGGCCACTGATTGGGGAAGGAGACTCGATGGTGGCCACACATGTGTATCGAAAACTCGATCAAGACCACACAATAGAAGAAGTTTCAGACATCTGGTAACTCAAAAAGATCCTTCACCGAATAGAAATCCACATCAACCATGCCAAAGGGGTGTCCTTTGATGTAATCTGATGCAGAGCGAGCCAGTTGGCGAATAGACTAGCCAATGGAGGAGATGAAGGAAATCTTCGCCTCCTTTCCCAAGCTTCGAATGACTTTGGGCAATCCACAGTAAAAAATGGATGTGCCATCATTTTGATGACTGAGCAATCGAGATGGTAAAATATGGATCATTTGTGGGCGGATCCTTTCTCACATAACCCATGATCCCATTATCTCACATCCTCCTTTGCATCAGGCGAAGTACCTCAGCGTCCACGTCCGACATTCTTTGCCAATATTTGGGCCTATCTACCAACATGCACCTCTTTTATCTTAACTACCATCTCACGATAGCATGTCATCTCATAATTCCCCCTCTACCGCTTTCAAATTAGCTTTATGTGCTCACTAACTATGTATACCTAGCCTCCATCCTTTTTTAACATTCACCTGTGAGATCACTCCCATGTGCCTACCCTCCCCCTACACGATAAAGCTCGGCCATGTTTCTCTGCATGGAAGCAATCTGCCATCCACTCTGGCTCTGCTCAGATCCCTACGCTCCCCACCCAACAATCCTTTGTTCCCCTTCCCCCCAAACATCATGCCTCCTCGAAGCTCTGTTGCTCCTGCCCCTAGTTGCAGGCGCCATGGTCATCGCTCACACTGGTCCTCTCCCAATCATCCTCCAACAACCAGAGTAGCCATTTCCGCACGTAATGTCGCTGTCATGTATGAGAACCTTAGTACGCAGGACTCCAAGGCCCATATACTCAGGCTGGAAGACAATGATAGGAAGGTTCTTCAATGGGTATTGATGGATGACGTTGATGCAACTATCAATTGGATCCCGGATCTAGGGCTGACCAGGGCAAGAGAAAATATCTTCAGCATAGCCATTGAGCTCCATTGGAAAATAAAGACTATGTTGGCTCTGGCTCGACAGGAGCAAAGAGACAACAAAAATGTCATGGAGAGGAAATTTATGCCCTCATGGAAAACTTCTTGATTTATGTGGGTGACCTTCATCACCGCCGGTTTCTAAACAATAATTCCCCTCACTACATGATGCTCAAGCACATAACAACTAGTCTCTATGGGATTCCTTAAATCAAAGGGGAGGCGGGCCCCTCTACCTCTTCGAAAGCCCAACAACATGTCATCTGCGAAGGAAGCACCCCAAAGCACCCCATTAGCTTGGATGAAAATTCAGAGGAACATACTACCTAGCAGTTTGCTTTGCCTCTGCCATTTCCAGGTCTACTTGTGCTTATGAGTAGTTTTCTTTATAGTTTCCAAGTCCTTTGTTCAGTATAGTTTCTAAGAATGCTACACTCGTGCAAACCCAGATCGAATTTTTTTGTTTTGGGCTTTGCACCCACATTTTTGTAAGATATATCACTCTCTCAGCAAAATCCAATGTAAATTGCCTCCTATGAGAGACAACTCTTCTAATCGGTTCTCGGCTCCGGGTGTTCTGGCTTCTGTGCTCACCCGAAGGCATACTACGTAATTTTTTGTGCAGATGTTAATAGAAATTTTTGATATACAGAAAAAAATGCTAAAATTTACCTTGAAGAAAAAACGGTTATTCCAACATCAACACTTTTCGTTTTTAGGTTGTTTTTCATGTTTTTTTAGCATTTTTTGGTTAGATTTCTCATTTTTTAGGTAATAGCTCTCATTTGATCAGTAAATTTTTTTTTTTGAGGAAATTGATATCGATGTCATTTTTATGTATGATTTACCATTTTTGGCATTTCAGGATTTATAAAGATATTGTAGGATTATGATTCACATAGTTTCTTAGCCTTTGTAATCAAATAGTTTATTTATTACAGCTGTGGCAATACTACCATTTCACTTATTCGATATATTAGCAATTTTTAATAGGATTTTGATTAAATCCTCATTGAAAAACTAATAATTTTTAGAGGATGCATGTTTGTGATGTTAATTGACACTATATTTTGTTAACTATATTATTGGCATTTTATTAATGTTTTAGTTCTTAAGAATAGTTTGTTGAACATATTTGTTCACTTGATCATAGTTTTCAAACCTCATAGAGAATTTCTCCCATCCTACTCGTGTACAATTGAGTCTTCTTCACGTTTTCACAACATACTGGATTGTCCACCATTTTTAAGAATTGGGATGGATTGGATATACACCCAATTCACTTCACATTCAGATTTTTCCCATTAGTTATGCATTCATCTTAAGGAGCATGTACAAGTTATGTTTATCTTTTGTTGTAAAGTTAGATTTATCAATTTGTTATTTGGCATCAAATTTTGGTGATTTTTTAGGTGGATCTTCATTGATACTTGTGAGGCCTTACACCACTAGAATTAGTAGATACTACCAACTTTTGTAGTAGTCTTTGTTTCCTAATTGGTACTCTTGGACATACATAGGATTAAATGGGATTGTATAAATATTCTACGTCCTTAATCTTAGTCCTATGTCATAGATAAAATTTGTGTATCTTGGGATATATTCTTTGTCCTATGCATTATGTAGTTTCCATTTGTTAGGGTTAGCTATTATTTGGTGGTTATAATTATTATACTAGTTATTGGATATCATTGTGTGAATATGATTTATTTCGCTTAAGCACATATTTTGACTTGTTGATTTTTTATTTCTAATCTTTTTCATTTGGACCCTCTAGAATCTTCTTCAAAGCCCATGCATGGGTATCTTAACATGTTTGAGTATTGATAGTTGGCATGTAATCTGCATAGTAATATGGCGGTCAAAACATAATTTGACTTTTTGGAGTCATAACATTCTTATATGAAATCCGTAAGATCCACTCGAGGCATTGTTTAATTGATTGACATTTCTTGATTAGTTGAATAATGTAATGATAAGAAACTCTATACGCAAAATTTTGACCTTAAAATGGTTGTTTAAGAACCCAAATGGACTCGCTCATTTCAAAGATCCAATGAACTAAAATAAGACCGCTAAAATGAACCTTATAACCCATTGCTTCAACTTTTGCATATATCAAACAAACAATGGAATGCATACTAATTTATTTTAGCTCATTCACATTATCATATTTTAAAATAATTATTATGTGTGTTCTAATTTATGAACTTTTTCTCTTAACTTGCATATATATGAAAGTAAATTATATGTATATAGATGTATAGATATGTTTTTTTTTAAGATTAATAATACATTACCCAAAAATTTGAAACCTCACGGAACCAAAATTTTAGCTTATACAACTATCACCCATCATGGTAACTCACGTGGATTGAGATATATAGGGATGCTAAAAGTACTCCCCCACACGCATATATATATATGTGTGTATGTGGAGAGATATTAAAGGCGTCAAAATTTCTCATTCAAATAAAATTAAAGTGATAAACGATCGAAGCACGGGATCGTCCAACGTAAGTAAAAATTAGTTGTGAAGGAAAATGTTAAAAAGAAATCGGGTGAAGAGAAATGATCAGATAGACTATGACACTTTTTTTCGGGGCCGAGACATTTTGATTCACCTAGATAAAAATGTTTTGAATTATCAACATTTTGGCTCCCAGCTACGATGAAGCCTGAACATTTGACTCAAGCAGCCAACTTCAGAATAGCGACAATGAAGTCTAAGATATTAGTAATGGTTTTCTAATGATGCGATTCAAAGCAGGTAAGTATACGTAAATTTTCTATACCGATAACTATGATTCCGAGAATGGTAAAAATACGATAATTGATTTGATTCCTCCTTGGCAGTTTGCTATTAAAATCCCCATTCCGGTGCGTGTTAACCTCAGCAGACTTTGAGTCAGCATTCTTGGTGTTTTGGTTTGGTTATCCGTTTATTAAATGCGAATTGCAGGAGAGCCATGGGATATAAATACGATATTTTTCCAAGCTTTAGAGGGGACGATTGGAGAAAAGTGTTTGGGATCATCTCGACCGCGACTTAATATTATTTTTTTAATAAACTAATGTTTATTAAACTAGTATTTATGGGAATCTTAATTGATTTATTCTATGATAATGGCTATTTATTTTTTTAATCTTACTTTTATGTTTGAAAAGCACTAAGAAAAGTATTTTGAAATTATCATAGTTTTTATGATTCAAGAGATTAATAATTTTGAAGCTATCGTAGTTTTTATGATTTAAGTGTCTGAAGAAGTTATATATATATATATATATATATTTTACAATTGAATTTTAATTTAGGCGTATTTTATGATAAAGTATATATTCTATAATATATATATTGCAATTGAATTTTAATTTAAATATATTTGATGATAAATTATATTTTTTTTTCAAATTTTTTTTAGTGTTATAAGGATATAGGTTTTTACATCCTTGTATTCGAGTCTGTTTTAGGATTTTTTAAATATTTTATGAGAAAATGCTTTTTATCCATAACTCTCATGGTATTTTAATAATGAAAAAATACATAAAAAATTATGATACATAGATAAACGTTATATTTATAAATGACAGAATAATAATAGTTCATTAATATTTTCAAAGCAATATATTTAGGAAATGATGTTATCATTGAGATGTGTTTTATCATTGTTTAATTTTCCCATGTGGCTTGCATATGAAGCTTTTCCTTGTGAGGTTTGAACCTTATTTTGTGGGGACTAATCACCTCTCAAAGATTTGAACCTTATTTAGAAGGCACTAAGAACCTCTCAAACAAACTAGTCTACACCTCATACACAGATTTTGTATATTTAATTCTCTTTGAAAAAGAATACTTGCATGTTTAGTAAATGTAAATATTTCCAATTACATTTAAATTCAAGAATGTTTATTTTTATTATTTTGAATAATATCCAATAATAACTTTTACATATTTCTACTTATCACTCTAGAAAGCTATCATTATCCCATCACTCATATGCAAGACCAAAAAATAAACCATATCGAAGAATTTTCGCTACTTTTTAAGCTAACAAACTCATTATTCTATATGAAATCTATATTTTAAATCACCCATAAACACATTTTATTGTATAAAATATTATTTGGCACATTACCTATCGTCACAAAAAGAATAATTAACAAAAATGATGCCTCACTTACTCTTATAATTTATTTTATTTTTAACAGTTGTAGCTGTCTTGACTGCCTATTCCTCTCCTAGTGGGAAATTGGAATTTTAGCCAAGTTAGTTAGGAAAATCCTTTCCAACTTCCTAGTTTGAGGAGTCCTCCAAAACTTTCTTTACCGTCAAGTGTTTACTTAATTTTGTATTCATGTGGTCAGTCTTACACCTACCAAACAGGTCACCCCATCGTAGCCTACATGAAGGAATAAATCACACATAATGACCATAATAGAGTGGCTAAGTCCATCAAAGATGAGAAATCCTATAACACCAAGCACATTATTTTATTTGATCATACTCGAACCTTATCCTGGTGAAAATTCCATGTAATAAAGTTAAAAAATAATAACCACGATTGATGGGACATGTATTCCAAGTTGAATTTTGGGAAAAACATCCTAGTGGGTGTTCATTTGGTTTATTATGGCTAAGGAAATGGGCAAAGGCAAAGACAAAGACTTTTGGAAGCAAAAATAATATTTTTTTCAGAATTATTTATGAAAATAATGGAAACTAGGAGAAAAGGGAGATGAAAGGTAACATGTTTCATGTGAGGAGGAAAATGAAGTAAAATAATGGAAAATGAAGAAAATAGAGGCCTCATTGATAGGTCAATTAGCAAGATTTTGCTCACATTTTTGGAGCTCTCTCTCTCTCTCTCTCTCTCTCTCTCTCTCTCTCTCTTGGACACTTATATTTTTCTTGGAGCACTTTGGCATTAGACCAAGAAAGGAAAGAAAGCAAGAAGAAGGAGGAAGCAAACAAGGAGGAGTAGGAATCAAGTAACTACGATAGGGTTCTTGGCAGATATTGATTTGCATGTGTATTTTCCTTGCTAGATCTGGCATGCATGGTATTTCATGTGGTTTTTTTCTATTTTGGCATGGGTTTTTCCAGGTGTGACAGTGTTTTTAGCCTAACCTTGCCATTTTCAGATAGTCATGGTGTTGTCGAGTTTTGTTGCCTTGGTTTAGCTGGATTAATAGATGGATTCGAAGCTAAGTGAGGTGCATCTCCAAATATTATTATTATTTATGATACAAATTTTTTTTATGTGTTGTCTCGGTTTATGGTCTAGTGGTCTGGGTTTTGGATTGCAATAAATCTTGAGAGGTGTTGCCTCAATTTAAGGCCTAGTGATCCGAGATTGGATTGCGGTAAATTTTGAGAGGTGGTTTCCCTTGATTAGGCATAAAAATCCTTGTCGGTGAATGACAGGATATATCGTAAATCCTAGACGGCGGTGTCTTGGTTTAGGGCCTAGTAACCCTCGATTTAGATAGTGGATTGCAATAAAGGCTAAGAGATAGGAGATAGGAAAATTCCTCACGATGTAGGCAAAGAGAATCTGGTGATATCCATGATTGCGTTTTCCTAGTGAATGGGTGTAGATCATGGTAAATTCGGTTATGACATGTTTATTGTCTTGGATTACTGATTTGGAATGGATCAAGGTAAAGCCTAATTTCCATTTGATGAGGGTGGGGTGGTTTAGCCTCGGGATACCCTATTTTTTTCTTTCGGTTTGAGTCCCACATTCAAGCTTGGAATATGGCATGGGGGTGATTGGGTAAAGAGAGATTTGGGTCAGCCTATATATGGTCAAGTGGAACTTGGAAGTCCCATCTCCGGTTGGTTTTTACATATATTAATGAAGAACTCATTCCTTTGGTATTTGGTATGCAAATGTATTTGTTTATGTATGCATGTTATTGTTGTTGTATCCATTTTGTTTCTATTGTTATTGTGCTGGCTATAAGCATGTATTCGATGAGTGATGATGCATGGCTCTATCCATGTTTCTACCTGTAAATTCATACACAATGTATCTATGGTCATATTTTGTATTGTAACTTATGATGTGATGGATAAATTCTTTTTAGCGATTCTCAGATAAGTTTTCTACTTCTATGCTTAAATATGATTATTACACCTATAAATGCAATGCTTGTGACATGTTTGATGAAATTCCTGTGATGGATAGGAGGGCTCCGAATGAGTTCCTGACGATGTCATTTCTTCCGTACCATTTTTTAATGGTATTCATCATCCCCAATAATTTCATGAAGTTCTCGCGAGTGACCTAGGCTCTAGGGATAGAAGTGTGGCATAAATCCCGAAGTTGCAGGCATAGAACTGACCAAACCAGGCCATTGTCACTACCTTTCCTTGGCATTCCTGTGGCTATAGGATTTTATCCACTGCCTTTCCTTGGCATGCTCGCGGCTAAGGCTCAAATTGGTGAATAATTTAATCTACCTCAGGGTTCAGGAGCCTGGAAGGTTGGGTTACCTCCTCTGGATGTTTTTGATGTTGTGTAAGGTTGTTTGTCATGTTTCCATTAGTTTCACTTCCTTAAGGTCATATAGGATGTTGAATCTCATATTAGTATCCTCTCATCGCATGTCTACCTTGGTTGGTCGGTTACTTGGGTAGATGTGGGAAGAGGGTGTTACAAATCCCACTAGCAATCTCAATAGTGAATATGATTATAAGCTTAGTTGTTCCTAGAAACCTATAATCCATCTCCTTACTTCCTAATTTGACTCGTTCCCTCCCATCCCCACACTCCTCTCTTTATAGATAGATCACGCATGTTATAGTAAAATCAGTAGCATGTTTGTGAACACCATTTTAATTAGTTATTGAGATGAAGGAAATCAAGAATCACCTATTCAATGTGATATGATTACATGAAGATGCTTCTAGCAGCAAGTATCATAGGATATTTCTTTATTCTCCTCTTTCTCCAAGATTTCTTACCCTAATAACATTCCATTCTCTTCTCTATGGAATATGAAACAATAAGCCTAACAATGACAATGTTGTTTGCAATATTTTTCCTTTTTAAAGAGCTTGCAGGTTCTAAGAGGAAATTTGGCTCTCAAGTATTCAAACATAATACCATTCCTTGCTGCGCAACTCTAAAAATTATCATAATTTATATGAATGGATAATTTTGTCTTTGGTTTACTAGTAGAGAGAAAATAAAACTGGCCTAGATCTATCTTAACTCGAAATCTACCAAGTGCTAAGAGGAATCAAATCCATCAATTGCAGCTTTTGACATAGCAATTCAAAGGATAATCCTAAGATTGATGAATTCAGAAAAGAGGCCTTGGAACTAAATACTTTATTGGCACAATAGCAAGTCGTTTTTCATCATAAATTATCAATTATTCTTGAATTGTGTGAACAGAGCGATTCACTGATGAATTACATTTCATATCAGAGGATTAGTTTTGATGAGATTGATGATAAATTTTCCCAGTCTGTCACTGGAAGTATTTTTCTGATGGTCGAAAGGCCAACCTGCCCAAGATTGAAGAGTCATGGAAGGAAATATTGTTTACGAATTGGGACATACAGTTGAAACACATAAAAAGAGCCATTTGTAGAGAAAAGGATGTGGCTACTAACATTGTGGAAAATTTTAGTCAAAATCTCATCACTGCAAACCTTTTTGACAAATGTCCTCCCGGTGTAATGCCTATCTTGAAAGACTTGATAAGACAATGGAAAGAAGTTTCAAAGGTAAAAAAAGAAGGAATTAGAAATATGGAAAAATTGGATTGGGATAAGTATTGGAGATACTTAGTAAAGCCTCACAATCGATGGCTTATGTTTCATTGTCTTACAAATGCATCCTCCTACATGCTTCCTCCACTTTTTGATGTTGTTTTCACTGGAAAACTCTGTATTAGGCCAGGCCAACCTCCAAAGGTTAAGAATATGCTTAGTATCCTCCAGCTAAAGGAACAAATGGCTAAGGAGAGAGCGGGACCATCATCAAGCAAGTCACCCATTTAATTTTTTATTATGTTTAATTTCCACTTAGATTAAGGAGGATTATTTTAAACCTCCTCAACCTTTTATTTTAATAACTATTTTAAGACTTGTATTTCTATATTTAAGCCCCTTCATGTCTTTGAAGAAGGGATCCTAAAATTTTGAAAGGAATACTTTACAGATGTTGTACTTTTGTACTCTTAAATTTTTCTGAATAGAAAGGGTTGGACCAAGTAATTTTTCTCAAATGAGCATAGTGAACATATATATGGTAATTCTATCGTGTGTGTTATATTTTTGTTTCAATGAGAAATGGTTATTTATCTTACGATGTTTTGTTTCATGTATCTATTTGAATACAGTTTGGCATTAACATTACTTTTGAACATGTTATATTGTTATCTTTTGATACAAATGCAATACAAGCATTTAAAAGTTGTGATATAACCTTTATCCAATTGATTTAATTAACTATTTAATTAATAAATTACTTCAAATAAATTTCATATCTCTAAGTGTTTGTATGATCTTCATTTACATCCACCGAAAGATGATTTTTATAGATTGCATAGAAAATACATTTCATCCCGTGATACATAGTAGATAGATATATTATTTGTTACAAAAGTTCTAATAATTCCATCTACCAAGTTACAGATAGTTATAAATCCATCCATTCACCCAATTATATTCCATTGGGAAACTAGTCCCATAAATCTAGTCAGAGCCACCATTCCCAATGGAAAAGGGATGGTTTTTAAGTCCCCAACTGGGTGGTTTCCTTGATGTTGTTTCATAGATTTTCAGTGTCTAAAAATTTTTGGTGCTAGAAGAAGGGCCATATGACTATGAATGGCACCAAATATTAATCCAAAAATAAAATACCAACATAAGAGTCATTCTCCCTCCAAGTCTACAACCTCTAGTCCTGATTCAAGATCTCCTATCCTTAGATCAAAAGTTGTTCAATCTCCCCCCAAATATCTTAGTTATGTTCATAAATAGCTATCTTCATATTATACACTAGAATAACCTAATGTGAAAACATTAACAAATAAATTGGTAGAAATTTCAATTTCGGCGGAGAAACTTATACTTGTTGAAGCCTCAGAAGGAAGTGTAACTACAATATTTGAGGGCACTGGTGTATTAACCCGTTCTAAGAGTGAAAGGCTCGGAGTAATCCTTTTTGAATTTCATGTCCATTCTCATCATAGGAAATCCCCTATATCCAAAACTCAATCATATACTAGTGAGATTAAATTCTCTTCTTCCCCCAAACAACATCATTTATTCCTCCTTCTTTTACATCTTCTCAAACAATTTCTTCAGCAATTCACATTTCTACTTCTTCTCATTCTACAACTGTTACCTCGATCAGTATTAGTTCTATAGTTGTTTCTTCTATACCAACAACCACTACTGGAACTACTTCCTCTACTCCAAATCATTATTCAGGGAAAACTAATGCTCCACTTCACACAATGGTAGTGAAAACTTGGAAAAATCTTGGAGTTGCTCAATTACCAAGTCCTCTTCATCCTTTACCTAAGCATTCTGGAAGATGGTTGCCTAAGTACAAACCAGATGATGGTCTACTTCCTGAAGAACATATTCATAATTTTATTCTTTACGTGAATCTTAATGATGCTGGTAAAGAAGATTGTGTAGTTATATTATTTCCTTATACTTTTCAAGGATCAGCTAAATCATGGTATTTATCACTACATCAGGCACTAGTACTAGCTGGGATAGTTTTGAAGAACAATTCCTTACTAAATTTGGTGGTGATCGTACTACTGCTACCCTTATCAATAATCTTTCCAATCTTAAAGCAATTACAGGATAAAATATCAAATATTTCAACTCTATATTTAATAAGCTACTCAGTAAGATCCCAACCACATCCAAGCCTCGATTAGATGTAGAAATAGAATGGTACATACCCTCTCTTCTGTTAAACCAAGAGGTAACTCCGCAAATCAGAATGTTTATTGAATGAAAAATGAACATGTATTTATACATGGAGGTGAGGCTATTGGGATTCATCTCCCAAAGACTCTTGGCATTCATTATTTCCTAATATTATTTATTATACAATATTACATATCCACACCCAACCCATAGGATTAGGTGTCAACATTCCCCCCTTTAATCCGAAAGGATGTTGGTGAGCCCAAGCATCGATCTAAACTTTTCAAACTTTTCTCTTCCAAGTGCTTTGGTGAAGATATCAGCAGTTTGCTCATTTGTGGAACAATGATGTAGATGGATGGTTTTGGCCTGAACATGATGTCGAACTAGATGGTATTTTGTATTGATGTGCTTTGTTCGATCATGGAACTTTGGGTTCTTGGCCAACTTTATTGTAGAAGTGTTGTCGATCATGAATGGTGTGGAATACATTTTTTTCATCTGCAAATCTTCCAGGATTTTCTGGAGCCACACAATTTCTTTTGTTGCTTCAGCTGCTGCCACATATTCTGCCTCAGTGGTGGAATCTGCTGGAACTGACTGTTTGCATGATCTCCATGAGACAGCTCCTGATCCAAGACTCATGGTGTAACTTGTAGTAGACACCCATGTTTCTTTGTCGCCATCAAAGTCTGAATCGGAGTATCCGATCAAGCTGAAGTCGCCTACCTGTGTGTATTTGAGTCCAAAGTCTTGAGTCCCCTTCAAGTACCGTAACACTCTTTTTGCAGCAGACCAATGTCCTTCACAAGGTTTTTGCATGAACCTTGAGAGGATTCCAACAGAAAATGAAATGTCAGGTCTGGTGGTGGTCAGGTAGATGAGACTTCCTATAAGCTGTCTATATTTAGTTGCATCCTCGAATTCCTTCCCTTCAAGAGCTTCAAGTTTTGTTCCATTGGAGTGGTTAAGGGATTGCATTCATCCATGCCAAACTTGTTCAGAATATCTCTAATGTACTTATTTTGAGAAAGAAATATATATTTAGGATGTTGAATTACTTCAATACCTAGATAGTAATGAACATGACCCAAATAAGTCATTTCAAAACCTTTCTTCAGTTCTTTCTTCATGGATGCAATATAGCTCTCATTGTTCCCTGTTATCAAAATATCATCTACATATACCACAAGCTATACAACTGTTTTTCCAGCTTTCTTAACAAACAAAGTTGTATCATCAAGATCAAAATGTTTGAAGTCAAGTTTCAGAAGATGCTCGATTAATTTCTCATACCAGGCTCGTGGTGCTTGCTTTAGGCCATACAAGGATTTTATAAGCTTGCAAACTTTTTTTTCTTGACCGTTTACAACAAATCCTTCTGGCTGGGACATATAAACTTTCTCCTTTAGATCTCCATTCAAAAATCTTGTTTTTACATCCATCTGATGGACTTTCCATCCATTCTGAGCTGCTAGGGCAAAGAGAGTGTGGATGGTGGTCCATTTTTCTATGGGAGCAAAAGTTTCTTCATAATCGATTCCTTCTTTTTGTGCAAAACCTTTTTCCACAAGCCTGGCCTTGTGGTTGTCAAGTGAGCCATCTGATTTATACTTGTTCTTGTAGACCCACTTACAGCTAATTGGTTTTGTTCCCAAAGGTGGATCAACCAACTTCCAAGTGCCATTCTTTATGAAGGCATCATACTCCTTTTGCATCGCTTCTTTCCATTCTTCATGAGAAGCGGCTTCTTTGAATGAAGTTGGTTCATGATCTGTAGACAAGCTCAATTCACAGTTATAAGCAATATCCATATCAACAGGAGAATCAGAATTATCTACATCACCTTCTATTTGTTGAGTGGAACTTCTTGTTCCTGTTTTTCCAACCTCATTAGGATGAACATTCTCCAGTGTCTTTGTCATCCATTTGGGAGGACCTTTCTAAGATGGCCCAGGCTACTCACTTGACTGAGTTGGGGTTGATTCAAGATTCAATCTCCCAATTCTGTCAATCACATCATTCGATGTGTCATCTGTGGTTGTTTCTTCATGTGGGGGAGAGAGTGCTTCAGGACATGATTCCACAGTTTGATTCAATATCGGAATCCCCCCTTCAAGATGTGGAATCTAATAATCAAATTCTTGGAAAGACTTTGCATGTGTGAATCTATCTAGACGATCAAGTAGCCGCTCAAAAACCTTGTCAATCTTGGAAGATTCAAGGAATATGACATCTCCTGCTATTACAAACTTCTTATTTGCTTCATCATAGAGACGATATCCTTTGGAGGTATTAGAGTACCCCAAGAAGATACATTTTCTACTTCTAGCACCAAGTTTGTTCCTTTGACCCTTGGGTATCAAGGCATAACAGGTGGACCCAAAGACCCTGAAATTCTTTACCGAAGGAATGTGGCCATGCCACATTTCAAAAGTAGTTTTGTTTCTAATTGAACTTGAAGGACACTTATTCTTATGTAAACAACACATAGAACTGCATCAGCCCAAAACATCAATTTTACATTCTTGAAAAATAACATGGAGCAGACCATATTTAAAATAGTTCTGTTCATTCTTTCATCTACACCGTTCTGTTGGGGATTATATGGCACAGTTGTTTGATGTTTGATTCCATGTTGACGAAGATAATTTTGAAATTCGTTTGAAGTGTATTATTTTCCATTATCAGTATGTAGAGAGCCAATATAAGTTTGTGCATCATTTTCTATCCATGCATGAAAATTCTTGAATGTTTGAAAAGCATCAGACTTGTTCTTCAATAAGTAAATCCAACACATTCTGGTGTAGTCATCAATAAATGTCATCATGTATTTATTTCCATTTGCAGAAGAAATAGGCATAGGGCCACATAAATCTAAATGAACAAGCTCAAGTTTTCTATGTGCTCTAGAGTATGAATCATGAAATGGTTGTTTGCTATGCTTTCCTAGAATACAAGCATCACATTCCTTAGGTTTTCTAGAAATTGTAGGCAGTCCATTAACACCATTTTTCTTCAACAGATGAAGGCTTTCATAGTTTAAGTGTCCAAATCTAGCATGCCATAAAAGACTTGATGGGAATGTACCTTCATCATGATGTGAATTGAATGCAAATTTTTGAGCATGAGTAGATGAACCTTTTAGCTTCAAGAGTCTCCCTTCTTTTATTACCTCCATGACAGGTGAGTGATCGGATGATTTTCTGACCTCTGCCTTGCCATCAAACAAGTGAATGGAGTGTCCTTGTTGGCGGATTTGGACCAGGGAAAACAAGTTTCTCCTCAACTCAGGGAGGTATAGAACCTCATGTAGAATATGATCTGGAAGACCAGGCAGTTTAAGCCTGACTGTGCCAAACTGTGATGGCTTGAGTTTGGATTTATCTGTGAAATATACTGCTCCATCAACTTTGTCAGTGAATTCTTCAAAAAAATCTTTTCTAAATGTCATGTGACATGTTGCTCCTGAATCTAGCAACCAATCATCTCTCCATGAAGTAAATGAAACATCAAACAAGTCTTCAGTTACTCCATTGCTACAATGTGCTATAACATAATGAGCAAATTCAGGTGCTTTACCTTTGTCTTGATTTCTTTGCTGCTCAATTTTCTCCCAAGGTGTCCTGCATTTGGATGCATCATGTCCATCTTTATTGCAACGTGTGCAATGAAGATTGGATTTGTCAGATTGTCTTCCCCCCCTTTCTGTGAAGTTTCTTCTTCCTCTTCCTCTTCTGCCACCTCTTCCTCTGGATGAATCTGGAGCATGAATCTTTTCTCTATGTGCCAAGTATGCAGCCTCTTTGGAAGACGAAGGGATTTTCATCTTCCCGAAAGCTTTCTCTCTTTCTACAAAATTTTTCTCAAGTGTATCAAAGGTGATATGCTCAAGGTTCCCACTTGCCTGCAAAGACTCAAGATAATGTGAGTAAGTCGGATATAATGCCTTAACATATGCTCTGAGAGGTATGTCCATTTTTACACCAGTGCTATCAATATCATGAATGATAGATCTAACTTTTGAAGCTAAAGCAAGGGGATCATCTTTCTTCATTTGAAGACTGAACAACTTAATCATCAATTGAACATTTTCTAATTCTGAATGTGAGCCATAGAGTTCTTTTAGCTTGCTCAAGGCATCATAGGAATTTGAGAATGATGAAATATGACGACTCACCTCTTCATTTACGGAAGCTACAATCAAGGCATAGGCCTTGCAGTTCTTGTTTTCCCAAATGGCGAGCTCCTTGTCTGAAGTGGGCTTTGCTGGTGGATTTCCTTCTTGTCCTCCACAGATTCCTTTCCACAACTCATTAAAAATGAGTGTGTGTTTAATCTCCCGAGACCTTTCAAGATAGTTCTCTTTTCTGGAGAGAACCACCCCAATAATAGATATGAGAGAATGCATTAATTTGCTGGAAAAAAATTCTTTTGAAGAGGAAAAATTTTGCTAGAAAATCTTCAATTCTGGAAATTTACTCAATTAAAGGGGACAAAAACTCTTTTCTAAAAACACTGAACTCTACACCAAAAAAAATATATATATATTTTTTTTGTTTGGAGAGAAAAAAAATTTGTATGGGAGGCGGTATTATGAAATGGTTGGGGGGCAGAAATAGTGGTATTATATAGTGGGGGGGGGGGGGGGGGGGGGTGGTGGCGGGGAAATAGAGGACAGAGCGTTGTATCATAAAAAATGTATTATAAACAAACAACGTATTAAATATGTATCAATGGAAGGGTGGTATCAATGGAAGGGCGGTATTATGTATCAATGGGAGGGCAGTATCAATGGAAGGGCGGTATTGAATAATGTATAAAAGAGTGTTGTATTATAAACAATGTATTATATGATAGAACACTATATTATATATGAAAAACTGTATTATCTATGTGACAGACAACGCATTATAATGGAGTGTAGGAGGGCGTTATTATATATGCAACTTGAAGGTGGTATTAAATATGGGAGGGGGTGGAAATTTTATAGTGGAGTGGTTTTATGGTGGGAGGCGGTGGTATTAAATGGGGCATAGGTATGAATTGTGGGAGGTATGACAGAACGTAAATGTTATTACATATGGTGGGTGGTATGAATAATATAACAGACAACGTATTATAAATGGAGGACAAATATTAATGTGGGAGCGTTGTTATGGTGGGAGGGGTGGACAGTGGAGCGTTGCTGTGGGCGAAGTGTATTGGACAACGCGGAGAGGGAGCTCGTGGGTAGAGGGGGAGAGGAGTCATTGAAAATGGAAGGAACAGATGTGAGACCCATCGACTGGTATTGCTCTTCAGGCGGGTGTGGCGCTCACAATTTTTCCAGTCGCTCCAATTGTTTCAAGTGTGGGGCATATAAGGAGGAATCTGGCAGCAGGTACGAAACCTTCAGATGTCGAGGATCCAAAGGATTTACTTCTTTCAACAATGGTTTTGGCGCGCGTTCTGGTTGGAAATATGGTGATTCAGGTAGCGACGAGGCGAGGTATGATGTAGCGGAGTGCAGAGTTATGGAGTCGGGGGAGCGTAGTGCAGAGTTATGGAGTTAATAAATGGGTGAGAGTGATGTTTAGGGAGATAGAAGGTAGGGGAAATGGGTGAGAGCACTGTTTAGGGAGATAGCAGGTAGGGGAAATGGGTGAGGGCTAACGCAGGTCATGAGGGAGTGAGGGAGAAGTGAGGGAGGAAAGAGGGGAGGCCGAGAGGCCAAACGAAAATTTAGGAATGGGATATTTGCAGGACTGCAGAGTTGCAGATATTTCAAGAGCTGCAAAATTGCAGATATTTGCAGGACTACAGAAATACAAGAATTTATGATTGTAGAATCTTCAGAATCTGCAAAAATCAGAGCTATGCAGAAGTTGCAGAGATAAATTAAAAAAAATGCAGAATTACAGTACAACAATTTAATGGAGCAGCAAAAACTAGCATAAAAACTGACTGAGTAAATGAATGAGGGAGTTACACCACAGGAAAAAATGCCAATAGTGGGACTGGATCTGATACCATGTCAAACCAGGAGGAAACTCCGCAAATCAGAATGTTTATTGAATGAAGAATGAACATGTATTTATACATGGAGGTGAGGCTATTGGGATTCATCTCCCAATGAATCTTGGCCTTCTTTATTTCCTAATATTATTTATTATACAATATTACATATCCACACCCAACCCATAGGATTAGGTGTCAACATCTTCCTTCTAATATTTCTATTTTGTAGAAATGACCAATAAGGATACATTGGTAGATAACATGAAGGAAGATATTTCTGTTGATAAAATAATCCTTGCTTTAGAGAAGAAAATTTCACAAGAAGATAGAAAAAATAAGAAGGTTTCATTTAAGGATGATCCCGAAAAGAGAACATCTAAAGATCCTTATGATCTTGAGGGATTACAAAAGGTCCTCAGAACTATGTCAAATGATATGGTAAAGATAAAGAAACAAGTAGCTGAGTCTTCTTTAAAGAAACATTTTATATCTTTTAAGAAAAATCAAGCTTACCAACCTCCAAATGTAATCTAGAATGTTAAATCAGATCAAGATGAAGATCAAGATGAAACAATCTCATCCGCAGAAGAATCTCAAGAAGAAGAATTTGTTTAAGTTCATGGACTATGGGACTTTATCCTTCCAACATCTGATAATGGAGATGAATATGAGGCACTTCTAGTTAACACTAGATGTAAAAATTATATTGACCTTCCCGGTCTCCTAAAAAAAAAAAATTCTTCATCCTCTCTTGCTGAGGACAAAGTGATAAAAAATAAAACTTCTTCTCCTTAATCATATCCAAATTATTCTACTATTCCATCTATATCTAATACATTAGTGGTATTTGATACTATTTAATATGATATAGTGGAATATATGAAGAATATAAAGACAAATATCTCCATACATGAGTTGAAAAAATTGAAGCAGAAAAAAAAAAAAAAATTGCTCAAAGAACTAGATGTAGTCCGTGCTTCATCCTTACCTACTCTTGTTACTTCTAAAGCCTCAAAAGGAGTTGGTAAGCCTCCTAGTGATTCACCTAAGAAAATTGATGAAAGTGATTTTATTTTAATCGGTGATAGATCTAATTTTCATACTCCTTCCTTCCTTTTAACTTTTGAAGTATTCAACAAAAATGTGCATAATTTTCTAATTGAATCTAGAGCCTCTTAAAACATCATGCCATATTATCTTTGTCTAAAATTGAATATTTCTCCTCAAAATTATACAATACACATTGTGCAATTAGACAGAACAAAGGTTAAGGTAATAGAAGAAATGAATTTAGTCATTAATTGATTGTCATCCAATCCAAAATTTCATTAATTAATTGATATTTTAGTTGTTGATATCCCTAAATTTTATGGTTTAATCCTAAGTAGAGACTGATCATAAAATTTTCACAGTTGTTTTTCCACTGATTGGTCTCATATGTGTCTTCAATATAATGGTAAACCAAATCAAATCCAGGTAGACCGTGAAAAAAACATGAAATACTAAGTAACTGAATTCAAAGATGAGAATGAGCCCATGGATTTTACTAATAACATTTTCTCTAATTACTCGGCTGAATATTTTTTGCGGAATTTTAATGCTCAGACATCTTCATTTCTCACCAACTCAGTTAATTCTCAGATCAGAATTTTTTCTCAGTTACAATCTTCCAAGTGTATAAATATCATAGATAAACGTTGTATTAATACTTTGTTCTGGACATTATACTTTTGATGGATCAAAATCTGGTAAAGGTGCATGAGCTGGTTGTATATTAATCAATATGGAAGATGAAAATACAATACTGGCATGCAGGCTTGAATTTAAATGTACAAATAACACCGCGAAATATGATGCACTAGTCCAAGGCTTATACAAAGCAATTAATCTTCGTGTCAAATATCTCTGGGTATATGGTGATTCTGAAATAATTGTCAAACACGTAAGAAATATCATACACTGTATTTCTAGTCATCTTAAACATTACCAGTCATTAGTTCAATCTCTTACCTCTCATTTTTTAGCATTCAATATCTCGTCTATTCCAAGAATTAAGAATGGAAGCGCAAACCTTCTAGCTAATGTAGCATCCAGAATTATTCCTTCGGAAGAAATAGTCTAGATAGATTTTCTATAGAGTTGATTTTTTTCCCATCTATTCCTGATAATATTACTAATTGGAGAGTATTCAACGACGATGATGATGTTATAACTTTTATTACATTATAAGGATCATATGATAATCAATTAATTGATGAATTTGAATATGAAATGAAATTGAAATAAAAACCTCAAGAAAATTACATACCTAAGTCTGTGGTTAAGCTTGAAGATATTTACAATCTCAAAGATATATTAAAAAAGGTTACTAATTCAAAGCTGCAAAGTTCAACTTTGAGGTTTGAACTAGTAAATCTTGGTACAGATCTTAATCCTCAAAACATTAGATTAGGACCTAGTCTTTCCTCTAATGAAATATTAGCCTTCATTCAATTATTAAAGAAATACAAGAATGTCTTTGCATGGAAATATGAAGATCTAAAAACTTATTATACTTCCATCATCCAACAGAGTATCCTAATGATATCCATTGAAAAACATATCAAACAAAATTTTAGGAAAATTCACCCTGATCTTGAAAGTCAAATATTAAGTGAACTCAACAAATTCCTTAAGGATAGGATTATCTTCCCTATTAGGCATTCAAAGTGGGTCTCAAACCTAGTACCTATTATGAAAAATAATGACGATATTCGTATTTGTATTGATTTTATGAACTTAAACAAAGCTCGCTTAAAAGACAATTTCCCATTACCACCGATGGAACGGATTTTGGAAATCAGTTGCTGGTTCTGAATTAATGTCTTTCCTTCATGGATTTTCAGGCTACAATCAAGTATTGGTTCATCCTAAAGATAGATTAAAGACTACAGTTAGAACTAAATGGGGTACTTAGTCTTATGAGGAAATTCCCTTTGGTCTAATCAATGCAGGAGCAAATTTTCAATGAGAAATGGACATAGATTTTGGAGGGTTGATAAATAAAAATATGGTTGTATATTTAGATAATATAACCATTTAATCCATGAAAAGAAGCAACCACTATCTGATCTTAAGAAAATCCTTGAACGTTGCTTGAAATATGGAATTTCTTTAAATCCCAAAAAGTCCTATTTCACTTTAAGTGAAGGTGAAATTCGAGGATTTATTGTATCAAAAGAAGGAATTTTCATTTATCGAGAAAGGATAAAGGAAATTTGTGAAATATCTCATCCCCATAAAAAGAAATCCATACAGTCCTTTTTAGGATAGTAGAATTTTGTCAAGAGATTTGTTCCAATTTTTTCACAAATGTTTTTGCCATAGCAAGTAATGATTAAGAAAAATGCACTCTTTAAATGGGGACATAATGAAAGAGAATCTTTTGATCTAATCGAGCAAGCTGTCATCAATGATCCTTCTATGACTACCCCAGATTTTATAATCATTTCATTTTATATAATTTTGCGTCTGAAACATCTTATGTCGTTGTGCTGACACAAATCAATGATTAAAATATTCAAGCACCCATTTCTTTCTTTAGTTCAAATATTTAAGGTACTGAACTAAATTATCCAGAAGTGGAAAAAAAGCATTTGCTATTTACAAATATTTAAAGAACTTTAGACATTTTCTCCTTAAAACACACACCAAGGTAATAGTTCCATTTTCGGAAGTGAGGAAACTACTTATTCAAAAGGAACTATGATAAAAGAGAGAAAATTGTGTATGTTCTCTGCAGAAATATGACATTGAAATAAGACCAGCCAAAATAATCAAAGGGCAAGGTCTCTGCAGATTACTATCTAGATCACCCAACATATCAGGCGATGAAGAGTTAAGTAACATTGTACACATTATTGAGGTAAGCTTGAATGAATCTAAATCATTGTATAATAATTTAATAATTTATTTGAAAAATGGATATGTTCCTATAGAAATCAATTAAAAAAGAAAAAGAGATTTGAGATTGAAAGATAGTCAATATCAGATCATACACAATGTTTTTTTTAGAAATAACTATGACTCCGTACTACTAAGATGCCTCGAGAAATTTGAAGCATAGAGGGTTTTGCAAGAAATCCATGATGGACCCGCAGGTGTACATTTTTGTGGAGATACCACAACACATAAGATCCTTCATGCAGGATATTACAAGCCCAGTCTGTTTAAATATGCTCATGCATATGTGATAAAATGAAAAACATGCAAAACTGCTACTGGAAGACAAAGAAAGCCAGCCTTACCCTTGCATCTAGTCAACATTGAGAAACCTTTTGAGCAATAGGGATTGGATATCATAGGTGATATTGTTCCTAAGTCATCCAAAGAACATAAATGCATTCTCACTGCAACTGATTATTTTACTAAGTGGGTGGAACCTCTTACACTAAAGGTAGCTAAATCTAAAGCCATTATGGAATTGATTGATCAATTCATTATTACCAAGTTTAGCTTACCCAATGAACTTATGTTTGATAATACACCTTATTTTTTGGGAAATGGTATGATTGAATTTTCTCTCAAAAGAGGTTTTAAACTTAAATAATCTGCTAACTACTATCCCCAAGGGAATGGTTTAATAGAATCAACAAATAAAAATATCATAAGAATCATAAAAAGGACCATTGATCAGAGCCAGAAAAATTAGCGTAAGTGTTTAACATTTGCACTATGGGTAGATAGGATCACCCAGAAGGCCTCTATAGAAACTTCTCCATTCAATCTATTTTATGGGAAAGAAGTTGTAATTCCATCAAATTTAGATCATCCTTAATTAGCCCTAGTTTAATTTATTGAAGAAGTACCTTATTCTTCCCTACAATTAAGAATGTCTCAGATCCTTAAAACAGAAGAAGAATGATAAAATCCAAATTAACCCATGCTCGACACAAGAAGATAGTGAAAACAAAATTTTGATGCACATTTTGTTTCCCCAAAAACATTCCAAGTTGGAGACCTAATACTTAAGTGGGACAAGGCACATAAGGAAAAAGGTAAGCATACAAAATTCCAAAGAATGTGGCTTGGACCATTTCAAATCATTGCAGAAATTGACCCATCAACCTTCCTGTTACAAGATCTTCAAGGGAAAAAACATTTTCTCCCTATCAATGGGCTAATTTTGAAAAAATTATTTTCTTAGAAAAAAAATTCTTCTAAATGTACTATACCTACACTTTTACATTTCTAGGAAAATAATGTTTGATTACATACTTTTGGTTTCTCGCAACACCTCTGAATTATTTTATGCTTTTATTTTTGAAGAATGTAAATTTTTAGAGGAAATAAATATGAAACTTGAAAATTGAATGATTACTATATAACTCTGAAATATTTTTCCATAAACCCAAAGTTTGTAAAGTCTTTTTACTTTAGCATCAATCAGAAAAATGTTCATATTTACAAAGTAAAGACTTGTTGTTACTAAGCATCTTTAACTCTTTTCATCCAAAATCTTAAGGAGTCAATGATTCCACCCATCCATTGAAAATTATTTTTTAGAATGTAATTCAAAAATATAAAAAAATTAAAAGGATGAGAGGCCTCATTATGAGCCTGCTTACCATGATCATAGGTAAATAATAAACTGAAATTACCACTACTGCATACCAAACCAGGGTAATGACCCATGATTATTAAAATCATAAGACAAGGGGTTCCATCATGAGCTAGCTTGTTCAATTGGATTATAACCAGTGAATAAAGTTTTCACTTTTTGGTCATCAAACAAGGACAATGACTATTTAAGAAAAAGAAAAAATAAGGTTTATCATTAAGGATTTATCTCAATGAATAGTAATAATAAATGGATGGGATTCTGAATCGTTGATGGTTAAAAGGTAACCTTGTCGTGGCTATGAATGCCTACTAGTAAAAATGGTTCTTCCTATGACAAAAGGGGCAAATAAAAAGGCTAAGTTACAAAAGGACACTTTATCTTTTAAACTATATAATGACTGATATAGAGGAATAAAGGTATTTATTTATGAAATTTTTCTTAAATATTAACAATAAATGTGAGTTTTTTTTTATTCAGAGTAATTTTATTCATTTAAACATTTAGAAAGAAATTTTTGTTTCCTTAAATTATTTCTACTTATTTAAAGATAGTAAGAAATTGTTCTTCAGAGATAACTGGCTCTTCTAGTGAATCACCAATTGTTGTGTTATTCAACAACCCCCATTATTTTAGCATTAGTTACCTTAGAAGATAATGTGGACCCCTTTTAAAAATTTTAGAGTTAAACAAATAAAACCCTTAGAGTGATTCATTAGATAGAAATAGGAATAAAAAAAGAATAAACCTTGAATTTTGGCCTTAAAAGCACTCAAGAAGAGAAATATCACATTATCGCAATCACAATACCGCAATGAAGCACATATGACTCCTAAAAGGTCACTTAAAACATATTATGATGCTATATATGTAAACAAAAAGTGATTTTATAAAGGGAAAGGAATTTTTCCAAGTGAATTCTATAAGGGAAAGCCTATGGGACCCACTTCCAACACGTATGCCATCGCAAATTTAATTTCGCATTTCGCAACTCTACCTCGATGACCTTATTGTCACCCTCCATGCTTCCTCGATGTGATATACTCCATCTCATAGCATTTTTGCAAACATAATCATTCTCCCCGCACTATCTTCACCGATGCAATATAGTCCATCGCAAATCACACATCACACTTTTGCAACACAAACACTTTGCACTCCATATATTTTCACCGATATTGTGTTTGTAATATTGCAATCGAAAAACTAAGCCGATCGGTATTAAATGAAGGTTTACATACGAGCAATACTGAGACGCGACCATAGGGACTTCACTCAATGAACCTCTGACCTATCGCGTGTGTTTGTAGCATATTAAACAATACCCTTAATTTGACTACATATTGGAAAATACCCCTAAACATCACATTATTTAACCCCCTACCAATACGAACCCAATACACCTTCCTAATTTATAAAACCCTTACTTCCACTAAATATTGTAGGTATCCTTTTTTTCCTTAACATTTTTTATACCCCTTTATATTTTTTCATTAACTTTGAGATCCATTTTGTATACCTACCGATATAAAAACCCTTTACCCCCTATATATCCCCAAATATTTTATGTCATTTTTTCCTCAATATATATCCCCCAATATGAACCCATGTGGTATGGTATTGTCCCCTAGTGAAGTCCCTATGGACGCAACTAATCTAGTTTTTAATGCTGAAATGATAATATGGGAACATCAACCCATATTAACGATTAATGCCATAACTTAACATTTTTTTTTCCCATGCCTCAATAATGATTTAACTGTAATAAGCATTGAATTCATATCTTAGCAGCGTGCCAAGTCTCATTCATTTAATTGTTTCTATTACTATGGTACTTGTGAATTTGTAAAATAAAAGTTCCCTCTTTTTGCTTAATATTTATCACTTATTTGGAGGCGAGCCCAAATAAGAAGAACTATTTGGAGATGTCCAAAGCTCTTAAGAAAGCTAAGAATGAGATGGCCCCTGTAAACCCTGTGCCCACTACAACTAAGAGAACATAGATGCTTCCTCTATTCACAGACACTACATGTGGACCAGAAAGAATATCCTCCTAATGAGAATCCATGTACAAGTTGTTTGAGGATGATAAACCTCACAAAGTTCAAAGGAAAGCTACTATCGATGCTTCTGGTTCCTCGGAATCTACTACTGAAGAAGTGGCTACTTATTTCCTACATCGAATTGTTGCATGACCTAAAATCTTACCATATACTAATATGGTAAGATGGATCATTGATAACCTCAACATTGGGGGCGAGACTTTTCTGGCTAGCAGAGGAACGATGATTGGTTCCTTCAAATTCGAATACTTGAAGTCGATGTACGACATCCTAGACCCTGAAAAGGTCTATGAGAAGGAATTTATGTCTCATTTATCGAGCAAGAATGAGCTCAAATCAAATCCAATCAAGAAATGGCAAAGCAACCCCAATAAGCACAACAATTACGACAAGGGTATGTATTATACTAACTCCCTTTCAAGTCCATATTATTATGTTATTACCATGATGTTTAGGATTTTTTTTTTCAGCCTAACACTTCTAGATTTTCAGTAGAATGGATTCCTCTCATGGAAGTAGTTGCAGACTCTTATGTTATGGATTGGGGAAACATTTTTCTAAAGATATTTCTACTCAAATTCTGAATATAGGAAAAATTGTTCTATTTCCTCTAATACTTCCCCTTGTTTTATATGAGTGCCTATATCATGGACGTTGTGTGTTTCACTTTGGATTTTCTAGCCATGGGCTGGAAATGGACTACCCAAGACCCTGTACCCATTCATATATTTCATAGCATGTTAATATGGGAATCAAAATTTGAGAATCATTTTTATAAAATTTGCGATGGAGTCATTCTCCTTCTGTTTCAACCTGTCTTTAATGAGAAAGCCCTCAAATTGTCAAAAGAGGCCCAAGCTAATTTTTTTTGGAGAATAGTTGTTCACCTATTTCAAAGTATATGGGAGCTTAGCTCGGCCACATGTTATACCCTTGTATGTTCCTGATAAGCTTCTCGCAAGAGAAGTAGCATATCAAATTGTTGGCAATGGACTAACCAGATTTCAAAAGGAGGTTAAGAAAGCATCATGACCTTCCTTTCCAATTACTTGTGCCATTTATGGTATGGAGAATTACAAGAATTCAATTTTATAAATCAACCAAATTGAATTTTTGAAATTGTCTACAATTTCAAACAAACAATATGGCCCAATTAAAGTTGCCAATAATTTTACCACCCAAGTTAAAATTACGCCATTTTTTTTCAGGAAGAAGATGAGTTTGATGACCTTTTTGAGTCAATTGATAATTATTTCTCAGTTAAAAATTTGAAAACCCTACGCCTCCATCTACAGCAATTACCAAAGTTTAAAAAATATAGGAACAAGATATTGGAAGCAATTCCATTAAAAATGTTGGAAGTATCACAACCCCTAACTTAGAAGGAAAAGGAGAATGAACCAAAAAATAAGGATATTGAAGTCCTTAACAAAATTAACCAAGACAAATTTGTTGACATTCAAACTATGGATTTAGATTTTCCAATTAACCTGAGTGAAGTTTGGAAGGATTTTAACTTGAAAATATGGCAAGACCAAGGATCGATAGTTACTGATCAGCAACGGATTTTGCATATGCCTCAAACGAAAAGTCAGGACTCATTCACTGTTGAGCCCTCTAACAAATTACTAAGCACACAGAGAGTGGAATTCATACCTGCCTTCTCCACTACTGAAATTGTACTTAATTGTGAGGAAACACCTCCTTTGGACATTTTCTACAGTCCTAAACAAAAATCAGTTATGAGAAGATAGAAGAAAATAAGGAGATCAGAGGAATCTCAACCCCTTGTCCAAGGAGATGTCTCAATGTATGTTGTTTCAAAATACTCATAAGCACATAGCTCATAGGTTCTAACATGCCTAACTATGTTCGCATGAGCTTATGCCTCTACAACTATTGACAAAGCATCTGAATTTCAACAGGTGATGAAAGAAAGCGATGAAAGAATCATCCAACTAAAACATGAGCTACAGGCAGGGAAACAAAATGTCAATCAACAGTTACAAATGCAGGTCATGTAGCTCTAGAAGAACATGGACCAATTGAAGATTCAACACTAGAATGAAAATATTTCAAAGGAAACTCAAATCCATCAATTTTATCTTATTTCAGAGTAATTGAAGGATAATCCTAAGGTTGATGAATTCAGAAAAGAGGCCCTGGAAATAAATACTTTATTGGCACAGAAACAAGTCTTTTTTTGTCAGAAATTATCAAATATTCTTGAATTGTGTGAATAGAGCGATTCACTAATGAATCACAATTTAGATCATAGGATTAATTTTGATGATATTGATGACAAAGTTTCCCAGTATGTTACCTAGCATGAATTTGTTGATGGCCGAAAGTCCAACTTGCCCAAGATTCAAGACTCAAAAAATTAAATATTGTTTAAAAATTGGGACATACAGTTGAAACATGTAGAAAGAGCCATTTGCATAGCAAAGGATGTGAGCACTAACATTGAGGAAACTGTTAGTCAAAATCTCATCACTATAGAACCTTATTGACAGATGTCCTCCTGGTGCATTGCCTATTGTGAAAGAACTGATAAGACAATGGCAAGAAGTTTAAAAGGTAAAATAAGAACACACCACAAAGTTAGAAAAATTGGATTGGGATAAGTATTGGAGATATTTAGTAGAACCTCATAGCTATTGGCTTATGCTGCGTTGTCTTACAGATACATCCTCATACATGCTTCCTCTACTTTATGATGTTGTTTTCACTAGAAAAAAGTAGATTAGGCCAGACCAACCTCCAGAGGTTAATCCTATGCTTAATATCCTTCAGCAAAAGGAACAAATGGCTAAGGATACAATAGGACAGTCATAAAGCAAGTCACCCCTTTAATTTATGTTTCTCTTTAATTTCCACTTAGTTTAAGGAGGGTTGTTTTAAACCTTGTCATCTTTTTATTTTAATAGCTATTTTAATACTTTTATTTTTATATTTAAACCCCTTCATGTTTTTGAAGAAGGGGTCCTAAAATTTTGAAAGGAAGACTTTGCAGATGTTGTATTTTTGTACTCCTAATTTTTTCTGAATAGAAAGAGATGGGAAAAGTACTTTTTTTCAAATGAGCAGAGTGAACATAGACGTCGTACTTTTATCCTATGTGTTATATACTTTTTTTCAAATGAGAAATGGTTATTTGTCTTATGAGGTTTTGTTTCATGTATCTATTTGAATACAATTTGGCATTAACTCACTTTTGAACATGTTATACTGTTATCTTTTGATACATATGCAATACAATCATTTAAAAGTTGCGATATAATATTTATTCAATTGGTTTAAATAAATCAATTATTTCAAATCGGATTGATATCTCTAAGTGTTTGTATGATCTTCTTTTGCATCAACTGAAAGATCATTTTTATAGATCGCATAGAAAATACATTTCATCCTGGGATACATAGTAGATAGATATATTATTTGTTCCAAAATTTCTAATACTCCCATATACCAAGTTACAGATAGTTATAAATCCATACATTCACCCAATTATATTCCACTGCGAAACTAGTCCCATTAATCTAGTTGGAGCCACCATTCTAAATGGAAAAGTGACGATTTTTAAGTCCCCAACCAGGTGGTTTCCCTGATGTTGTTGTGCTGATTTTCAGGGCCTCAACAGATTCCAAAATAACTATTTTATCTACATATGAAAATATTAAATTATTTTATTTATTTATTTCAAAGAATGAAGAGGTAAACCATCTAGCCATGCGTAACCATTAACTTTAAGAAGTACTTTCTAAGTTGTGAAAAGTATCTTTCTCTGCTTTTTGTCTAATAATTGATGTTTTCTAATCTATATTTCATATACTTGGTAATATTTAGAAAATACCTATGGAATTCACCTCACATGAAAATTGACTTGTATAGATGTGATGTCAAAGTTATTTGAAAGCTTTCGGACCTAACCACAAAAAGATAGTAGTGGATTGAAAATGTCCTTTACGGAAAATGTCATTGTATTAGAACACTTCTAACATAGATATTTTGAAAGGTGAATAGCCTGAGTAAGCATAGGCCTTCGCTCAAGTAGATATACACGTATAGTACCATGAGAAAGAGGCCTCGAACTGAGAACAAATTTCTCATGGAAAAATTACAAAAACACAAATTAAAAAAGTAACTATCATATGATCCACGAAATATTTAGATGAAAATAAATTTACACTTTCATAATCTCAACCAAACTGATCATAATTGAATTGGAAACATACCTAACCATTATTACATTATTTACAACAAAAAATCTAATGAGTGGGAGTATGGCCTTTATGCCTCATTTCAACAGTTGCCTTGAGGGATGTAGTTCCTCCTTAAGACCATCAAAAACTCATACATTAATATGATTAGAAAATGATTTTTGGTTCATTAAACAGTAAAAATAGACCCAAATTCATCTTCTCCTTTCCTTGAAGATTAAATTTAGTTAATATTGAATTTATGAGACAATAAAAGTTATGGCTAGTGTGATGATTCTCAAAGTCCGACTTGTTTTCCTACAAAATCGTCATGTTCCATCTCTACATAACTTCCCAACATTTTAATTAATATAAAAATTAAAAATTAAATAGGGTGCCTAACTATTGAAAATGTAACAATGAGTTCCTAATTTAATTTTCCCTTGAATTAAATTAGGAGAAAATCGAAATTCCACATCACAAGACAACTTGAATCAGTTAACTGAGTTTTTAAAACTTAGCTATCTTAGTTAATTAGAGTTGAGGGCCTAACTTTAGTTATGTACAATGATTCCTAAATTTTTGGATCCTAGGTTGATTTAATTTTAGTTATAACAATTTAATTTAGTTAAATTGAGTTAAGGTCAATTAAACTAGTTCCAACTGTTAGAGGAACTAGTGGGACATCTAGTAGTGGGGTGCAACTTTAGTGTTTGACCAGTTAAATAATGAATCAACCTAAATTATCTCATGCATGCATGAAATTATATTTACCTAGTTGAGATTTGAGTTCAAGGGTAATGTACTATCAGTTTTAGAATTTTCCAAATTGTACAGGTGGTGCATGTAGTTAAAGAAAGGCCTAACAAAATTGTGCAATTATCAATGATAATTTTCGCTAATTAATAGGGTATAATTCCTCATGAAAAAACACAAGTAAACAGGATCTCGGATGCTAGGAAAATTTCATAAGTGTTGGCCAAATTCAGTCAGTTAGGCAGAGGATAGAAGATTCTTGTGCAGATTGTTCTCAAGATTGAGCAAGCATATTGTATTGACCCAAATTTTTTTATTAATGAAATATAGATAGGAAGGGGTCTTGAGTAGTTTATTTCCCCTAAATAAATATTTTTGTATGTTGGTTGAATCACGATGCATGTTTTGATATGTGTCTTCAAGTGAAGAACCTATACACGTTGGATGTGTTGCTTTGAGCACAAAGTCAAAGAAGGTGCAGAGCTGAGATGCCAATGAATCATGGAATAGAATACTTGTCCATTTGCATCATGGAGCTTTGAACATCATGAATTAGATCACCACGATAATCTCCACTGGAGCACTAGAGCAACATAATACGTGCAAAGGGTGTACCTTGGGGAAGTACACAAAATCCTGCTTCAATGACCGAGATAGCAGGGCAGATGAAATCCTTGAAAGGATCCAGTATGATGTCTATGGACCTTTCTCGACAACCTCCATGGCCAACCACAAGTAATATGATATATTTGTATATGATTTCTCAAGTAAGTGTTGGATTTTATTGATGCAGAAGAAATACTAGCCATTCTCCAAATTTTTCGAATTTAAATCACTTGTTGAGAAATAAAATAGCATGAAAGTGAAGGCTTTCAGGAGCAATAATAATGGTGAATATATGTCTAATTATTTTAAAAATTTATGTGTAAAGGAAGGCATTCGATGGTAGTTGACAACACCTCATAACCCACAAAATAATGGGGTGGATGAGAGGAATAACTTCAGGATCTTTAGTTCATCAGTTTACTATAATTTTTCCAAGGAATCAAGGAAAAATCTAGAGCCGACAGCAGAGTTGGGCATATTTTTGGCGTACACTGATAGACCTCAAAACTATTGGGTGTACCTTCCATCTCTCAATATGACACTTGTTTATAGAGATGTGAATTTCAATGACGAGAAGGAAATGAGTTGTTCCATATAGAGTTAGCTTCAGTTTCCTTCAGATGAGGAGCTTTTAGCTCCAAAGGAATAACCTCAAGAAATTGTGGAGAAAATAAAAGTAGATGAGAAAAGAGTGGAGACAACCACTCATGTAGAGACATCCGGAGAAGGAAGGAAGCATACCAATGAAGCTAACAAATTATTGCATGATGCTAGAGATAATGTGGGAGCAGCCACATCACAATTCAGATAGAGGAGGCCACCATATCAGTACATAGGCTACGTGGCTCTGTGATCAGAAATTGAATTGGGGGAAAAAAATTCCTAAAAATTAAAGGTGCTTATAATTGCTCCAAACGAGAACGACTGGATAGGTTTCGTCTCCAGGAATTTGGAACTCTTCATTTCACTGAAAATCAACTCTGTATGTGAAAGTTAGAGACTATCGTCCGCTTGACCAAATAGGGGAATTTTCAAAAAAAAAGGTCAAACAGGGTCAAACGGGTAAAATTTATGGTTTTCCTCTGGGAAATAGCATGCTGACAAGTGTCAATTTGTGAGTGGCCCAAATTTTTGGGCACATGGTAGTTTATGGTTGGTTTTTGAAGAAACAATGGGATGATGACACGTGGCTAGCCGAGAGGCCACCACGTGCCCCTCCCAAAAGTCGAATGGTGGCTAAGTGTGGTCGAATTCCAATTTTATATAATGTGGAAAAATTTTCATACAGGTGGAAGGAAGGAGGCCAGGCTCGAGCCCACGACCCCCCCCCACACAACAGGAAGGTATTATCAACTATGTCACATGGTATATCTTAACTATAGTGGCCGCCAACATATATTGGAAGTTTAAAATTATTTTCGGCGGGGGAAAAAATGGCCAACCCCAAAGGGAAAACCCTTACCACGTGACCTTCCAACCATGACCGTCATCAAAGGCTTATGCTAAGTGTGTAATTAATACATTTAAACCCATTGTATTAACCTTAAATTGTTGCATTAGTGCTAATCGCATTGCTTAATGCTGATTATGTTAAAACGCACCTAAGATCTAGTTTCAACCACACTCATATTTAATTAATCCAACCTTTAGTCACATATTAATTTTGTCAGAGTTCGCTAAATTTGGTGCCACGTTTATTTTTTTCATGGTTAACTGGAGTTGCTCCAATTTTAGTGGGGTTTTTTCTAGGAAAAACCGAAGAAGCCATAACTTTGGCTTATTTCTACCAAACTGGGCTTAGAAAGAGTCAATGCTAGATTATTTGGATGCTCTGAGCATGATGGCATAGGTTTTAGAGGTAGAGGAGAAATTTTGTAAGTGATTTTTCTACTTTGAATATTAAATAAGCCTAGGGCCACTAGGAGGTGAGGCCATGCCTAGATTACTTGAAGACCATTTATAGAGCCAAAAGAGGCTACCTAGGGGTTTTTGGGTCTTCTAAAGCCAATGGAGTAGGTTGAAGATACTTGACCATTAGATACTTGACCATTCATCCAAATATGGTCAAGCCATTGAAGTAGGTCCACAGAGATGTAGCCCAGCAGGGGTGAACTCTGTTATCAGCTACTGTGTAATGTGTTTTCTGTGTATTACATGATCTGTAATTTATTTGTTGTATATGTGACTTTAAAAACTAATTTACCTCTTTAATTTCTCATAAAAATCACAAACTTTATACATAAACCCTCTCATAATTCGCTATTTGAGACAATCCTTAAGCACACCTTTATTATACTGATGAGGAAGCTAGCATAGCAAAACTAGTTTTTCCATATTCAGATCAAGTTGGTATCAGAGAAAAATTTAGCTCATTTTAGCCCTTAGATGGTTTGCCAATGTTAGCTATAGAATTAGTTATTGGTTTTGTATTTTTGCAAGAAGAATTTAACTCTGTGCAAGTTTATGTGCATCTCCTCTCTTTAGGAGAATTTTAAGATTGATGACCCAACTCTCAAATAACAACAAATAATATTTTTATGCATTACAAGTGTGATGGAAGCTTCATCAAGCACTGTTTCTAGCCAATCTTCCTTAGAAAGACTCTTTGATAAAGAGATGTTGCATAACCTCTACATCATGAGAGATATGGTGCAAGAGATGTATGAAGAGAAGAAGGAGAGCCCTATACTTCAAGAGTAGTTTATTTCCATGAAGGAAGAGAAGCAAGAGCTTCTTGAAAAGATGCATGAGATGGAGACTCAGCTCCATATAGCAAATGAAACCCTAGCCAAGTATGTGCATAAAAATGAGGTATGCAATTCAAGCTTATCTTCAATTTCCTCTCAGGATGAATGTTTTGGTTCTTTTCAAATATATAATAGAGGAATCGAGACCAAATTATTGATGAAGATGGGATATGAAGGTAAAGGATTGGGAAAACATTCACAAGGTATAATTGAGCCAATTGTTGTTGAGGAAAGGCCTAGGTATTTGGGTCTTGGTTATGGACAACATGATGGAGAATGATCCAAAGTGAAGGAGGCACATGAAGGTGTTCCAAGAAGGACTTTCTATATATGTTCATTTCCTCAAGCTTGTGAAGTTTATGTTCATGAGGAGCGAAAAAGTTTTATACCAACTTTGCAAGAAGATGCTCATAAGCATGCAACTAAAGGAAATGGAAAACAAGAGGATGTTGAAATATATAAAGTCATTGAAGCCATTGTTGGTATTTCGAAGAGAGCCACTACCTCATCAAATTCACCTCCTCAAGAAGGAAACAAAGGTGAATGTGTAAAGTATAAATCTGCCTTTAATCAAGTTGCTTTTAACTATGGTAAACATGAAAAATCCTCACATAATATTTGGAGAAAGTTTACATGTTTCTTTTATGGTTTGAATAACCATATAGTTTCAACATGTTGGAAGAAGAAAGCCACACACAGGAAACTTTCAAAACAAAGGAGGAAGAAAGCCAAAATTCCAATGGATAATTAAAACCATGTTGAAAATAAGATGCAATTATTTTGCACTCATTTCCATAAGCAGGGTCATTTTGTAGACAAGTGTTGGAGTTTGTATACAACAAGTCGTCCACAACATTTGAAGAAGGTGGAAAGAGATCTTGATAAGAATGGAAAATAGGATTCCATAATTGAAGTGAGTCAGGATGATTCACATGATGAAGTGCAGTTGAAAGAAGCGCCATTGAAGTGGTTTGGAAAGAGATGGTTATATTTCTTAACCAATTAAGGCATTTCATTTCTTTTAATGATTGATGAAAATATTTCCAATTGAATGAATTTCTTTTCTGTTGAAAGTATGCTGCATATTAAATGAAACAAGATGTTGAAAAATTAGAGTTATGTTGACTCACTTAGATGCAGCAAAGATGAAAATTTGTAGTTGCAATTTGCATGTGAATGCATTTATTTTTCTCTAGAATGAATGTTGCATGTTTACAGCAGGAAGGTGTTTTAATGTGGAGTATGTTGACCAAATTTTCTGCAACAATACCAAAGGTCGAATTAGGTCTAAATTTGATCATTTCATCTTATTTAAGTACTTTTACATACCAATGGGATTCTTGTACTTGTGATTGTACTTGCGAGAGAGTTGAGAATTGTATACATGCATGAGAGTTTGTGAGTGTGAACAGTGGAATTGTTGATAGTTTTATTGTTCTTGAACATGCATGAGTGATCACCTTGTGCTGGTTGATTGCTTTGTTTATCATGTATGTTTGTCAACTTGAGAGTGTTGATAATTTTCACATGCATGAGTGTCGACTTGTGTTGGTCGATTGTGTGTTACATGCATGTCATATCGACTTGGAAGAGTTGATTTTGTCTCCAGAAATGAAAGGGATATGTTGACGAATTGTCTCATGAGATGTGAAATTCTTTTCGTTTTGAGAAAAGAATCATCAAGTGTTGTACATTATTTTGTTTGACTTGAGAGTTAGTTGTTTGAAGAGGCATGCTTTTTAAAAATTTATTTGGTCGATGAGTTTGTAAACTGAGATGTAAGAATGCATTGTCATGTTAACAAGATGTGACATTTTTTTCTTTGAAGGAGCACAAGGAAGAGTTTGTCGAGTTGTATTTTTTGCATGATGTGTTTTTCAAGTTAATGGTTTTTCTTGTGACAGGATGTCTCAGGATTTTGGAAGGTCCACTCTTAAGTGAGAGGCTCATGATTATCCTTGATTCTCAAACCATGGCATGAGCATCATGTTAATACTAGAGGATGATGGAATCAAGAAGAAAAAGGTGGACAATATGCCAAAAAATTTGCAGCAAAAACAACATCCATTCTAGACCATTAGATGTGTTGATACCAAAAAGTGAAAGAGAAGGTGAATGCATTCTTCCAGATGTGGAATTTGGAACCGTGGAGGTAAAAATAATGCTCAATTATTTTCTTGTGATTTCTGATATTGGAACTCATTGTTGTAGTTAACTTAGATAGGCTTAACTTAGAAGAGTGGTTTCCAAGCAAAAGCTTGCATAAAATGCATGTGTGTGCAAAGGAGGAACAAGATTTTCAGTGTGAATACCATCAGTCAGGTTTTCAAACATTGAAGGATCACTTTGGTACAACAAGGTGTTTAATTAGTCAACAATAAACCATCAAGTGTTGGATCGGGTCAGCAATGAAAGGAGGACATTGGTTGAAGTGTCAAGCCATTTTCAAGGCAAGGCATGTGAGTGAACACAACTGGTTGTCATAGATAATTTTCCAAGTAGAATCAAGTGGATAGAACTTGTGAAAGAGAAGAGTATTCAAATCTCATCAGATAACCATCATTTGTGGGTCCAAAAGCTTGTCAATGGGAAAGCATGATCAGAAACTGAATTGTGGGAAAAAAATTTCTAAAATTTCAAAGTGCTCAAAATTTCTCCAAACCAAAACAACTGGATAGGTCTCCTTGCCAGGAATTTGGTGCACTCCATTTCATTCAAAACCGACTTTGTATGTGAAAGTTAGAGCCTGTTGTCCACTTGAACAAATAGGCGAACTTTAAAAAAAAGGTAAAATAGGGTCAAAGGGGTAAAATTTATGGTTTTCCACCAAAAAATAGCGTGCTAACAAGTGTCAATTTATGAGCAGTCCAAATTTTTGGGCACATGGCAATTTATGGTTGGTTTTTGAATAACCAATGGGATGCTGACACATAGCTAGCCCAGAGGCTGCTGCGTGCCCCTCCCAAAGGACGAATTTTGGCCAAGTGTGGTCGAATTCCAATTTTTTATAGTGTGGAAAAAAATTTTATACAGGCAAAAGGGTGGAGGTTGGGCTCGACTCCACGACCTCCTCCACACAAACCGAAGGTCTTACCAACTATGCCACATGGTAGATCTTAACTATAGTGGCCGGTAACATATATTGGAAGTTTAGAATGGTTTACAGTGGGGGAAAAAGGGGAAAAAACTTAACACGTGACCATCCAACCATGACCATCAGCAGAGGCTTATGCTACGTGTGGAATTAATACATTTAAACCCACTTTATTAACCTTAACCCAGTGCATTAGCGCTAATCACATTTGTTAATGCGGATTATGTAAAAACGTGCTTAACGCACCTAAAATCCAGTTTAAACCACACTTATATTTAATTAATATGACCTTTAATCATGGATTAAGTTTGGTGGAGTCCGCTAATTTTGGTGCCACCTCTGGTTTTGTTGAGGTTAACTAGAGTTGCTCTAGTTTTAGTGGAGTTTTTCTAGGAAAAATTGAAGAAGCCATAACTTTGGCATATTTAAACCAAATTAGGCTTCAAAAGAGTAAATCCTAGATGATTTGGATGCTCTGAGCATGATTGTGTAGGCTGCAGAGGTAGAGGAGCACTTTTGGAAGTGATTTTTCCACATTTAAAAATAAAGAAGCCTAGGACCAATAGGAGAGGAGGCCATGTCTAGGTCAACTGAAGACCATTTTCAAAGCCAGAAGAGTCTACCTAGGGGTTTTTGGGTCTTATGAAGCCAATGGAGAATTTTTTAGAGCCATTTTAGCACTGTAGGTGCATATAATCATATAATTGACCATTAATCCAAAGAGGGCCAAGTCGTTGAAGTAGGTCCATGGAGATGTAGCCCAGGAGGGGCGAACTCCATTATCAACTACTGTGTAATGTGTTTTCTGTGTATTACATTCTATGTAATTAACTTGTTGAATATGTGATTTTAAAGCTAATTTACCTCATGAATTTCTCATAAACAACACAGACTTGACACGTAAACCCTCTCATAACTAGCTATTTGAGATGATCCTTAAGCACACCTTTATTATACTGATGAGGAAGCTAGCACAACAAATTTTTTTTTTCCATATTTAGATCACTTTGATGAGTGAAATAGTAGATACAAAATCATCCTCATTTAAGGAATAAGTGTAGCAGCCACTATGCATTGATTCTAGGGTAGAGGAATATGATTCCATTGTCAGAAATAGTGGTTGAGAAGTGGTCTCAAGACCAAAGAACATGTCATTGGTATGTTAGATATGGATCTACAAGGTTAAGAAAGAAATAGGTAGAAGCATAGAGAAACAAAAGGCGAGATTTCTGGCCAAGGGGTTCTCTAAAGTGGAGGGAATTGACTACGAGGAGACCGTTGATCCAATAGCAAGGTACTCTTCCATCAGATCCATTCTAGAACTTGCAGTGTATATGGGATGGAATATCCATGAGATGTATGTGAGGACATCATTCCTCAATGGTTTTATTGACGAGTAGGTGTACATTGAACAACAAAAATGATTTTAGACCTTTGATAGAGAGTTTGATGTGTGCAAAATCAAGCCACATTGTATGGATTGAACTAAGCACCCCATGCTTGGTACACCAGGATTGACAACTATTTCAACAGATTAGGATTCACCAAAAGTGAAGCAGATGAAATCCTTTACCATATTAGTGTTGAATATAAATTATTAATTATATTATTATATGTGAATCATTTGATTTTAACCAGTGATTATAAGTTGATAAAATATTTCAAAGAGGATCTTGCAAAAGAATTTGAGAGGAAGGAAATGGGATTGATGCCTTGGTTTGAAGGTATGACAAGGAGATGAGGAACTATTTTTATCTTAGGGAAATTATGCCAACAATATACTGAAGAAGTTACCCATGGAGAGAAGAAAACCCATGGACACTCCTCTAGCACGTAGTTGGAGGAAGGAGGATGCTAGTTCAGGTAAGGAAGTGGAGGCCACTATTTATAGGCAGTTTGTGGGTTCACTTATGTATTTGGTGAACACATGAACAGAAATGTGTTATGAATTTAATAAAATTATTCAAGCAATGGTAAAGCCAACCAAACTATATTAGAAGGCCAAAGAACATGTGTTAAGATACTTCATAAGCACTACTCAGTATGGTCTTTAGTAAAGATGAATAGAGGGAGTGAAGCTTCAAGGCTTCACAAATGAAAATTTAGCTGGAAGTCCATCAGATAGGAAGTCCACTTCAGGAGGAATGTTTATTGTTGGGTCAGCAATAGTTTCTTTGAACAACAGGAACCAGAGATCAGTTTCACTCAGCTTAGAAGAAGCAGAGTACATGGTTGTGAGTCAAGCAACATGTGAATCTTTCTGGATGAGAAATATTATTGTTGAGTTATTTGGTTATATTATGGATACTACTGTGATTTACTATGACAATCAAATTTGTATCAAACTCTCTAAGAATCCAGTTTTTCATGATCGATCCAAGCACACTGATATCCGGTTCCACCATATAAGATATTGTGTGCAGAGGAATATCATGTTGTTGGAATACATTCCTATAGAGGAACATGATGCAAATATTTTGACAAAATATATGTCAAGAGGAAAATTCAAGTTCCATAGAGGCATGATTGGGGTATCTGATAATCCCTTTCTTTCTAAGAAGGAGTGTTAAAAATGCATAAAGAAATTCCTAATTTAATTTTCCCTTCAATTAAATTAGGAAAAAATCAAAATTCCATATCATAAGACAACTTGAATGATTTAAATAAATTGTTATCACATATTTAGACTAGTTAATTCGAGTTGAGGGCCTAAATTTAGTTGTGTACAATGATTCCTAAATTTTGGGATTCTAGTTTGAGTTAATTTCAGTTGTAAGAATTTAATTCAGTTAAATTGAGTTAAGGTCAGTTAAACTAGTTCCAAGTGTTGGAGGAAATAGTGGGAGGTCTATTAGTTCGGTAAATATTCAGTTTTTCACTAGTTAACTGGCCAATCAACCTAAATTAACTCATGCATGCATGACATTCAAGTTATGCAGTTTAGATTGGAGTTCAAGGGAAGTGTACTATAATTTGTAGAATTTTCCAAATTGTACAGGTGGTTCATGCAGTCAAAGAAAATATTCATAAAATTGTGGAATTTTTAATGGAAAATTTCCCTAATTAATTGGGGGATAATTCCTCGTCAAACAACACAAGGAAATAAAGGCTTCGAGGCTAGGAAAATTGGCTAACTGTTGGCCAATGTCAGTTAGTCAGGAAGGGGACAAAAGATACTTATGTAGATTGTGCTCAAGCTCCAGCAACCATATTTTATTCATCTATATTATTTGATTAGTGAAATAGATATACGAAGGGGTTTTGAGCATTTTATTTCCCCTCGATAAATATCTGTGTATGTGTGTTGAATCATGATGCATGTTTTGATATGTGTTCTCGATCATGAATTTTCTTTGGCATATTAGTAGAGTAGATTTGAGTCTTATGTTTTAGTACATTTCATGAGAAGTTTTGAATCTACAATTAGTTTCTACACTACCTATATTAATAGAATAGTAACTTCCTTTCTAATATTGTCATGTGACATGCCCATGAAAACGTCTTCATAGTTTAGAATATGGCACTATTCAAGAAGCTATGTTAGTAGTAGTATTGGTCCTCCTTTACCATTTTTAATAAAGGAAGAAAGCACATCCATTTTTAGATACAAGGGATGCTTTTTCACTTATTTCCACCTAACAATAATATTTTTATAGCTAAGAATAATTCAGAGCATACATTTCCTTATTTCAACCTTTCCTATCTACTTAGTTCCATGCTTTGTTGCAAGCTTAAATTTCATATGGAGCTTTGTTGTAATTTATGAGAACTAGCCACCAATTTTATTTAAATTTAATATTATGAAATAGTTGAAGGTTAATATTAAAATAAATAAATATAGAGGAAATCATGTACAATAGAAATGATCAGGAGATCATGTCCAAGTAGAAAAAATGCTCAAAAATGGAACTACGTAGAAATGGTTGCAATCTGAATAACCAGAAAGGCCTCGCCGCTGCGATTTTGACACCGTGAATGAGACTCAAATCCGATGTCGTATGTGAAAGTTACTAAGGTTTGAAATCATCCAATGACCTCCAAAAACAGGACTTTTGACTATGATTTTGTCAAATTTTGCAAAATAATGTTACAGAAATTTTTTTGTTTTTATAATGTTTTATATGGGCCTATTATAGGATGCCAGGTGGCCTACACGGAGGCTGCCACATAGCCCCAGGCCAATGGTTAAAAAACATGTTGAAATGGTTGGAGGCCATGAGAGTCGAACCCTCGACCCGAATCCTCAGGTAGGGTCGACCTGACCATTATACCATGGGCAGAACATGCACAGTGGAAAAGTTAGCTCATTCAAAACCTGAACGGAGGAAAATTTATATGGGCGAGTCGGGTCGTGGAGATAAACGTGCAGTCGGGTCGTGAAGAGTTAAAGTTAAACGAGAAGAGTTTTATGGATTATGCTAGTGTTAGCCTTTCCAGCCTTCCTTCAGTGATCAAACATGCTCTTACAAAGTGATTTTGAGGTGTCAGGGTCAAATTGTGTCATTTCAGTTAGCCTTCAAGAAAAATTTGCTCACTAAGTACTAGGTCTAGGGTTTGCTTTCACTCCTTCAAGAGTTGTCCAAATGTTGGTCCATGTCACCATTCAGCTGATTGTACCATCATTTAGAGGGTTTTCATCATCATGTAAAATTCCATTGGGTCATTTTACAGCTCGTTCATGCTTCAGTTGTGCCTAGGTAAGGTCCATTTCCCTCTCCTACGGTTTTGGAGGTAATTTCTATTGGACGGTCAAATCATTAGAAAAAATTGTATCCTGATTTTCATACACCTTCCCCTATCCTTAATTTACATTATTAAACACTTCCCATCATTGAGATCCCCCAAATTCCTCATTTTCGCGCAAACCCTAGTTTCTTGCTACAACTTGGCAATTTCCTAGGCTAGGCATGTGTTTTTCCCTTTTGGACCCCTTCCCCTCACTCCATTTCTAAGATTCCACTTTCCCCTACTTCCTAAAATCCCTCCCTACTTCCCAAAATTTCCCCAAGAATTTAGAAGCCCCTTATCCCCTTCATTTCGCTTCATTTCGACAAATATCTTGTTTCACATCGAGATAGGTTTCACTCAAATGATGTTTCGGAGAAATAAAAGATTAATTTTGGAAAAATGAGAGATTTTTTTGTCGAGAACATGTCAAGGAAGAAAAAAATCTTTCACTTTTTACACAGGTGTCATTTTTTTGGAGAAATTTCAAAAATACAGTTGCCTTAGGAGAATTGATGCACCTCTGAAGTGACCTTGGGAAAATCAAGCTTTCTCCTAGCTTGGTTGGCCAAATGACTTTCTTGATGAGTCAAATGATAACTAAACACATAGATATTTCCAATTATCTATCATGAGCTCAATTTGGAGTTGAGGAAGACCTTCAAAATTTGACTGCAACAACACTCTGCCTTGAGGCAGCCTCATTCTACTCATTTTGACCAGTCTTGGGAGATTTGACTTTTGACAGGGAAAATGAACTCGAAATTGAAACATTCCTCTCGGGTTGGAAATTAGACTCAGATATATTTCCAACGAGCTATCATGCGCCCAATTTGGACACCAGAAAGGCCTCCAAAAGCCTCCTGCAAAATTCACTATTTATGGCGCGGCGCATTAGGTTGGTGCGCGGTGCATTGGGCCAGAACACCTAATTTTTGCCTCTGCTTCATGAAAACTCAAAATTGACTCAATATTTTATGTTTGAAATAATTTTGTAAGTTTTTTAAGTGCTATTATGCCAGCGTTTGGTGTCGTTTGGAAAGGGAATATGAGAATTTGAATGTGAAGTTATAAACCCTAGTCACTTGTTAGAAATTGTTCCCTTAGGGTTTTATAATTGGTGTTTTAAAGTGATTGTGGTGCCAAATTTGTTCATTTCCCATTTTTTTATCCCTTCCTTTCACTGTAATCCTATCATCACTGTTAATCCCCTATTCCCTTATATTCCAAACCACTCATATCATCCCGTACCTTATTTCTCCATCCCAAGTCATATCATTTCACCTTCATTCCCTCTTTCCATCTCACTTGTTAAAAATCCAAAAAATCCCAAGTTACTCCAAAAATTCAAGTGGTTGTCCCCTCTTCCAAAGTTTGTCAAATCCTCAAAGGGAAAACTACCACTTGGCAAGACTTCATTGTTCCCACTACTCCATTTTTACCACAGTCCCTTCCCTTTGTCACACATTTGGAAATCGGAGGAAAATAAACCAAATTGTTGTTTTCCATCTCATACAAGTCAAACATTCACTTGAAATAGACTTTCAACACCATGGATACAGACACAGATAGCTCATATGACCGAGACAGTGTTTTCACCACTGAAATGCATACACCAGGAGGGCACTGAAACGACGCGAAAGGGAGGATAGACTTTGAATCTTGGCCGAAGCTTCTTTGGCTGAGCATGGTACTTGATTATGGACCTCCAGCCCAAATTTCAAGGAATTTGGAGAAAATTTTGTCATTTTTGAATTTTTGGTCACAAAATAGGTTTTTCTGCCCGACGCGTCGCGCCACCTGACGCGCGCTTACATTTGGGAGATCTTCTGGAGGAAAACTTTGCTTTTTTGGGTTTTTTATGATATATTATGTATGTTCAGGAATGGCCGAAGAATTTCATCAAATTTTGGGCTGCCTAAAGGACCAAAAACACCTTGAAAATGGCCTTTCTGCCACTTTTTGCACCAGCAGGAACCAGTCTTGGGCGATTGCAGTTTTGGAGGGGCAAATGACATCCAAATCCAAAAATTCCACTTGGGTTAGATAGCAGATAGACATGGATTTCCAACAAGCTATCATGAGCTCTATTTGGATGTCAGGAAGTGCCCCAAAAACAGCCTCAAAGTGGCAAAACACATTGAGTTTTTGAGCGCGGCGCATAGAGAAATTTTGCCCAATTTTCACTTTTCAGCTCAGAAATTCGGCTAGTTTGACTAGTTTCACTTTTGGATCTAATTATTCATCTATATTGATGTAATTTTGTAGATATGATGTAAATTTGGCATGTTTTTACTTGTTCTAGAGGATACATTCACTAAAAGGTGAAAATTAAGTGAATGGATCAGTTTCCTAGCATATAGAGGCAAGTTGTTTGGCTGCCTAGATTTCAGTTCTATGTTTAGAATTGGTTGAAACAGCTCCTAGAAGGATGAGCTCGACCCCTAGAGGCATGGGAATGGGTTTGGCTGGTCTATATCATGTATTTTCTGAGTCATTTTCAAAGGTGGAACTGGTTGGACTCTTGGAAAAAGTTTGGCACCTCATTGTATATCCATTTTCAGTTTTTGGCAAAGGAAAGACTAGAGTTTTGTAGCACTTGTTGGGATCCTTGTGGCTTCTAAGTTTTGATGATGTTCTTATCATGTTATTATAAGTTTCATTAGTGTTATATGTATGCCATTTCCCTTATCTTTGCTTCTGAATTAAACAAATGAGTAACTGAGGTAGAATTCATTGATTTGCTGGTGCTTTGCCTTAGACTTTTGTTTAGTTTTTTATGTTTTTCATCAGTTTGAAGAGGATCCTTGCACTCTCTTGCCCTCTTCAGCTTCTCAGCAGTCTTTTCAATCCATTCATTTGATCTAAGACATCAAATTCATTGCCTTCCCTGCCTCAACTTGAACTCTGCAAGAATTTGGCCTCATCCCCAAGCCCAAAATTGCCTTTCCTTTTTCCAACAGAAAAACCCCTAAAAATCATTCCAAACTCCTTGATTAATATACCTAGCCTTAAATTAGCACTCATTTCAGTCATCTCAAGGCCTATTGATACATTTTTACTGAGATTGACCCGGAGAGAGCCCTCTCCTGTTCTGGTAGGGCTAGCTACCAGACTGAGCGTGGTTTGGTGTTACCCTGAATTCTGCCTTCTTTCAGCCTGAGGTGGATTTGGGAACTAACATAGTGGCGACCACACTGGGGAAGAAAATGGTTTGCTTGTTGGTGTTATTTGTTTTATAAGCTACAGACGGAGCCTGAAGTTATGCCAGGAAGCCTTCGAAACACTCTTGCTTTGCATTAGCGAAAGTAGATAAACGTTTCTTCAGTCAATCTCCGGTCTAGCTTGTAAATGTAACATCTGACTTGCAAATTGCCCCAGTACATGTATCAAGTTCAGATCTGATGGTTGATGGTGGACAAAGATCAGACATAAGAAGGCTGAAATCATTCACCTGGTGACTCCAACTCAATGTAGAGACTCCACTGGAGGACTAACTCTTTCTCTGAGAAAATGGAAGGATCTTACACAAAGTTGAGGCATCCAAAGTGGAATGGTATTCAAGATCTAGTCTGCTTTCTTGTAAATTACTTCTTCGTTGTTCTTGAAGCTATCCTGAAAGTTTTTCATAATTTATTGTATGATAAAAGTGATCAAAATCTTCACTCGACCTATTCAAAATGTGTAAATGTTGATTTTCCCTTTGATCCTGGTCTCCTTACCTTTCCCACATCTTATGATGACTCTCTTCAGAGTGATGAGCCTAAAGAAAATGAGACTGATCCCGTAGCTCTTGTATATACTCCTACACCTTATATAGACCCAGATAGGTATAAAACTCTTGTTTTACCTTCTGTTCTTCATGATTTTCCTAAAAATTATGACCTATATCTACCAAGATTTGACGGTGAATGTAACAATTTCAACGCTGAGCAACATGTGCAGAATGTTGAGACTTTTCTAGATCTTTTTGAAGTTGATGATGAAGATGTTAGTATTAGGCTTTTTTCTCTTTCTTTGCAAGCCAAAGTCAAGAGTTTGTTTAAAGTCTTGCCTAATGCGAGCATCTCAGATTTCCAGCAGTTTGTCGAAGTTTTCCTCGACAGGTGGGTGGTCAGACAGAATCCTTTCCTTATTCTAGATGAGTATGCCCAGCTGAAAAGACAGACAGGGGAGACAGTACAACAATTTTCTGCCAAATTTAACCAAGTATATCTTTCGATACCAGCTGATATAAGACCTTCTCCTAGATCTGCTCTCTTGCACTACCCGGGTGCCTTTGATCCGGAAATGGAGTTTTAGTTGAGAGAAAGGAATATCGCAACACTTGTAAACATGCAGAATAGTGCGGTAAATGTAGATGCTTATTTTCTGATCCGAAAGGCAAGGTTGAAGGAAGAAGAGATGAAAAACATGGATCCGGAGAAATCGATATCTCTAGAGGTAAAGCTTGACATGTTGGTAAGTGCAGTAGAAGAGATGATGCAAAAGAACACCAGAAGGAATGAGTATAATGTTCAAGCCCATGATTTGCTGATTGAAGAAGAACCAGTGGCTGATCCAAAACATTTTGTTTCTTATCCCAGTTGTCATAGTAATTTTTTTATAGATCATTTTGAAGAAGAGAGAGCTATTGATATGACATGTATGCTTGATGATGTGTTGTATACTGATGATTTGCCTCAGTTTGATCGGTATGATGATGATTATGTTCTCCAAACAGAAGCTAATCTTGCAGATGAATCAACAGCTAGTTTTTGGAAGGAGGAAGTTCACTTTCAGCAGCTTGAGTACAGTGATCAACCGATACATATCAGCTATGATAATGATGAGGAAAGTGTAGCAAATTTTGAAGTAAGTGAAGGATATTTGCCTTTTTGTTTTGACTCATTTCAGTTCATGAGAGATAACTTCCATGCAATCAGAAATCAACTGCCAACAAGTCTTGATATAAACCATCTTGAGCTCAATGAAAACCTTTTTCAAGACTTCTCATATTCAAATTTGTAGTCTCCAAATTCCATTGATTATCAAGTTGCAGATGGAGCCATGGAAGCTGGCACAGATGATCAAATGCTACAAGGTGATTCTGTTCCATTTTGTTTTGAATCATTCCATTTTTTGAATGGTAAATTACATGGTAAATCTTCAAATGAGTGGCCTGTAGAAAATCAACAATCTCTTAGTTTTAATGTTGAGGATGAGACAGATAGCGAAATTCTTGAGCAAGTTGTTAATGAGAAATCTTCTCCTGAAGTGACTGATGAAATCATTTTGGATACAAAACCCTCCCTAGCTCCAGATTTGCAGCCACCAAACGAAATTGAAGGTCAAATTACAGATGAAGGCGTGGAAGCCGAAATACATGGTTTAATGATGCAAGAGGATTCTGTACCCTTTTGTTTCAAAGCATTTCAGTTTATAAAGTAGAATCTTCATAATATCTCTAAAGAAAAACATGAACAACTGGTAGGATGTCATACAGTTTCAATGGATTCATCGCAACAGTCTTCTCAAGTTTTTGAAGATCCTATTTCTTGTGTGTTGGACGATGTTTGCTATAGAAGTTCTTCTTTGGCTAACCATGTGACAGAAAATAAAGTTGATCATAATCTTATTCAAAAGTCACCTTCATTGTCTTGTTTAACAGATTTTTCATTACAAATCCTATATCAAGATTTGTAGTCATATGAGGAGATTGATAAAGGAGACTTTTGTTCTATTTGGAATCAGCTCCAGAGTTTGGTTATTCATGAAATTCAGGATCCTTTTGACAGCTTGCTGCAGTCACCAAAGAAAGCCATCACAGATGTGAGGAAAATATTAATTTCCAGCTATGAAGATTTCTTGGACCAGAGCAGTAATGTGTTAATGGAAATCAATAGCTATGTTTATGAAGATCCTTTTGCAGTATTCTTGAAGTCATCCAATCAATTCATGCTTTGCAAGTTTATCAGCAGTCAACTTGATTCCAAGTTTCCATGGGAGTTGCCTTTCGATTCTTCCCTTTTCTTGTGTATCAGAAAGCATTTGGGAAGAAATCAAATAGCATCCAAGATGCTTACGTGTTTGCATTGGTTGTTTCATTTCACTTGATCAGGTGATGAATGAAACTATTAGAGTAGGTTGTATTGAATAAGCTTCATATTGAGCATATTTCCAGTTTGTCGATTGTGTTTAAGTATTGAGTTAGTTTTTAGTTGAGTGAGAGTCAGTTTGTGTCGTCAAGTCATTAGTTTTCAGTCATGCATTTCAGCTTGAGTTTTCGATTCCATTGCCCAATGGATGAAGGCACTGTCTGCTTTCCAAAGGTCTGTGGTTCTTGGTACCTCCAAGGAGCTACCATCCCCATTGGAGCCAATGTTAGTTTCAACCTTTGCATCCTTCCTTCAGTGATCAAACATGCTCTTACAAAGTGATTTTGAGGTGTCAGGGTCAAGTTTTGTCATTTCAGTGAGCCTTCAAGCAAAACTTGCTCACTAAGTACTAGGTCTAGGGTTTTCTTTCACTCCTTCCAGAGTTGTCCAAATGTCGGTCCATGTCACCATTCAGCTGAGTGTACCATAATTCAGAGGGTTTTCATCATCATGTCAAATTCCATTGGGTCATTTTACAGCTCGTTCATGCTTCATTTGTGCCTAGGTAAGGTCCATTTCCCTCTCCTAGGGTTTTGGAGGTAATTTCTCTTGGATGGTCAAATCATTAGAAAAACTTGTATCCTAATGTTCATACACCTTCCCCTATCCTTAATGTACATTATTAAACACTTCCCATCATTGAGATCCCCCAAATTCCTCATTTTCGTGCAAACCCTAGTTTCTTGCTACAACTTGGCAATTTCCTAAGCTAGGCCCGTGTTTTTCCCTTTTGGACCCCTTCCCCTCACTCGATTTCTGAGATTCCACTTTCCTCTTCTTCTTAACATCCCTCCCTAATTCTGAAAATTTCCCCAAGAATTTATAAGCCCCTTATCCCCTTCATTTCGCTTCATTTCGACAAATCCCTTGTTTCACATTGGGATAGGTTTCACTCAAATGATGTTTCAGAGCCATAAAAGATGAATTTTGGAAAAATGAGAGATTTTTTTGTCCAAAAAATTCCAAGAAAGAAAAACCTCCTTCAATTTTTACACAGGTGTCATGGTTTGGGATAAATGTCAAAAATACAGTTGCCTCAGGAGAATTGATGCACCTCTGAAGTGACCTTAGGAAAATCAAGATTTCTCCTAGCTTGGTTGGCCAAATGACTTGCTCGATGCATCAAATGATAACTAAACACAAAGATATTTCCAATTAGCTATCATGAGCTCAATTGTGATTTGCGAAAGACCTTCAAAAGTTAACTGCAACAGCACTTTGCCTTGAGGCAGCCTCATTCTGCTCATTTTGACCAGTCTTGGGAGATTTCATTTTTGACAGGGTAAATAAACTCCAAATTGAAAAATTCCACTTGGGGTTGAAATTATACTCAAATATATTTCCAACAACCTATCATGCGTCCAATTTTGACACTGGGAAGGCCTCCAAAATCCTCCTTCAAAATGCACTATGTATGGCACGGCGCATTGGGCCAGAACACCTAATTTTTGCCTCTGCTTCATGAAAACTCAAAATTGACTCAATATTATATGTTTCAAATAAGTTTGTGAGTTTTTGAAGTGCTATTATGCCAGCGTTTGGTTTCGTTTGGAAAGGGAATATGAGAATTTGAATGTGAAGTTATAAACCCTAGTCACTTGTTAGAAATTGTTCCCTTAGGGTTTTATAATTGGTGTTTTAAAGTGATTGTGGTGCCAAATTTGTTCATTTCCCATTTTTTTCATCCCCTCCTTTCACTGTAATCTTATCATCACTGTTAATCCCCTATTCCCTTATATTCCAAACCACTCATATCATCCTGTACCTTATTTCTCCTTCCCAAGTCATATCATTTCACCTTCATTCCCTCTTTCCATCTCACTTGTTAAAAATCCAAAAAATCCCAAGTTACTCCAAAAATTCAAGTGGTTGTCCCCTCTTCCAAATTTTGTCAAATCCTCAAAGGGAAAACTACCACTTGTCAAGACTTCATTGTTCCCACTGCTCCATTTTTACCACAGTCCCTTCCCTTTGGCACACATTTGGAAATTGGAGGCAAATACACCAAATTGTTGTTTTCCATCTCATACAATTCAAACATTCACTTGAAATAGACTTTCAACACCATGGATACAGACACAGATAGCTCATACGACCGAGACAATGTTTTCACCACTGAAATGCATACACCAGGAGGGCACTGAAACAGCGCAAAAGGGAGGATAGACTTTGAATCTTGGCCGAAGCTTCTTTGGCTGAGCATGGTACTTGATTATGGACCTCCGACCCAAATTTCAAGGAATTTGGAGAAAATTTTGTCATTTTTGAATTTTTGGTCACAAAACAGGTTTTTCCGACTGACGCGTCGCGCCACCTGACGTGCACTTATGTTTGGGAGATCTTCTGGAGGAAAACTTTGCATTTTTGGGTTTTTTATGATATATTATGTATGTTCAGGAATGGCCGAAGCATTTCATCAAATTCTGCGATGCCTAAAGAACCAAAAACACCTTGAAAATGGCCTTTCTGCCACTTTTTGTACCAGCAAGAACTAGTCTTGGGATATTGCCGTTTTGGAGGAACAAATGACATCCAAATCCAAAAATTTCACTTGGCTTGGATAGCAGACAGACAGGGATTTCAAACGAGCTATCATGAGATCGATTTGGAATTCAGGAAGTTCCCCAAAAACAGGCTCAAATTGGCATGACGCATTGAGTTTTTGAGCGCGGCGCATAGAGAAATTTTGCCCAATTTTCACTTTTCAGCTCAGAAATTCGGCCAGTTTAACTAGTTTCACTTTTGGATGTAATTATTTATGTATCTTGATGTAATTTTGTAGCTATGATGTATATTTGGCATGTTTTTACTTTTTCTAGAGGATTCATTCACTAAAAGGTGAAAATTAAGTGAATGGATCAGTTTCCTAGCATATAGAGGCAAGTTGTTTGGCTGCCTAGATTTCAGTTCCATGTTTAGAATTGGTTGAAACAGCTCCTAGAAGGATGAGCTCGACCCCTAGAGGCATGGGAATGGGTTGGGCTGGTCTATATCATGTATTTTCTGAGCCATTTTCAAAGGTGGAACTGGTTGGACTCTTGGGAAAAGTTTGGCACCTCATTGTATATCCATTTTCAGTTTTTGGCAAAGGAAAGACCAGAGTTTTGCAGCACTTGTTGGGATCCTTGTGGCTTCTGAGTTTTGATGATGTTATTCTCATGTTATGTATGCCATTTCCCTTCTCTTTGCTTCTCAATTAAACAAATGAGTAACTGAGGTAGAATTCATTGATTTGCTGGTGCTCTGCCTTAGACTTTTGTTTAGTTTTTTTATGTTTTTCATCAGTTTGAAGAGGATCCTTGCAATCTCTTGCCCTCTTAAGCTCCTCAGTAGTATTTTAAGTCCATTCATTTGATCTAAGACATCAAATTCATTGCCTTCCCTACCTCAACTTGAACTCTACAAGAATTTGGCCTCATCCCCAAGCCCAAAACTTCCTTTCCCTTTTCCAACAAAAAAACCCCTAAAAATCATTCCAAACTCCTTTATTAATATACCTAGCCTAAAATTAGCACTCATTTCAGTCATCTCAAGGCATATTGATACATTTTTACTAAGATTGACCTGGAGAGAGCCCTCTCCTTTTCTGGTAGGGCTAGCTACCAGACTGAGCGTGGTTTGGTGTTACCCTGAATTCTTCCTTCTTTCAGCCTAAGGTAGATTTTTGCAATAACAGATTAGTCCTCAGGGCTAAGCTCTGAGGCCATGCACCCAGGAGCTCAAAACCAGCAGCTAGAAATTTTTTATGGCAGAGTTTGAAGAGGGCCGGCCCCAGCACTAAGCACCTGAATCCATGTAACCTACAGGCGGTGACCAAGGGCACGGGTTATAACTTATCCGCTAGCATAAACAGTTTCTGAAGACATCGCATCTGAATGCGCCAGTTGGAACTAACAGTTACAATAAATTCTGGTTCTATCTAATCTGACCTGTCTGCCCTTTTTGGTGGAACTAACTTGAGTTCCTCCAGTTTTGGAGGAGGTTTTCTAGTGCCACTGGGAAAAATCTTGTTTGGGTCATAAATTTCTCAATTTTCGACCAAACAAGATGAAATTTTAGTCAATTTTGGCTTTCCTAGACCTTCTAGAGTGTTTTGGATAGGTTTTAGAGTGAAAAGAGGTGTTATTTAGCCATTTTTTCTTCAAGGAAGAGGAAAGGGCCACTAGGTCCATCAGAGAGATGGAGCTGTATTGGGTTGTACTTCACTGTTTGAGGTGAAAAAAATTCCATTTTTGCTTATTTCTATCTTCTGAAGTCAAATTCACATCCTTTTTTTCCTATTTAGGCATATTTTTCACTATGTAACCATTTTTTACAAAATTAATAGAGCAAGGACACACCATTGGGGAGCCTTGGACCGACAGATGTAGCCCACGAGGGGTGAACTGCCTCATCAGTTTGCTATGTTATGCTATGGTGAATTTTTCTTGTTGTGTATTTCTGCTGTGATATATTAAATCATAAATTTAAATAACAAATTATCACACATAAACTCAGAAACAATTACCAAAAACACTTTGTTTAACCTGCAAGACATGAAGAATACTTTGCACACTTAATTAAATGGAAATGGATACTTTGAATAGAATTTACAAATGGTTCCATTTTCATATTAGTTGGTATCATAGCTAAAGTTTTACTCTGCATTTTTTCTTGTGCAATGATATAGTTGATTGTTTGCAATTTTTTATGCTTACTAGGCTTAAACTCAAGAGAGATGAAGGACACTTGGTTAGAGCACAAAGCAATCCTCAACCAAGAAGGGCCAAAGAGCCACCTCCAAGAGAAATTGAAGAAGCCTCAAGCATTTCTTGAAGAGAAGGAGAAGCTCCTGAAGGCATTGATCCCAAAGAAGAGGAACAGGTGTTCCGAAAGACTTTCTTGGACATCACGGAGATGGTGAGGATACTCTACCAAGAAAGGAATGATAGGCTTGTAGGAGAAGGGTCTAAACACCACAAAGAAGGAGAGGGTTCTTCAGGAGGAAAGAAAAGCGATGACAAGTCAAAGAAAGGACATGGAGGTAATGGTGATCCACCATCCCCATCTTCATCCTCTTCCTCTACATCGTCATCCTCTACTTTGGTGAATCAATCTCACAAGTCTAAAACCACTGGTAAAAGTCCATTTTTAAAGCTTGATGTTAAATTTGTGTTGCCTATGTTTAATGGTGAGGTCAATGCAAAGAAACTTGACAATTGGATAATATAGTTGGAAGTTTATTTGAGGATACAGAACCTACATGATGACGACACCAAGATACAGTTAGCCTCTTTGAGAATGGATGGAGCAACATTGGTATGGTGGGAAGCCAAGACCAAGGATGAAATTAAAAAACATGGTCAGATCACTTTATCATGGGCTAAATTTATTACTGCAATTAAAAATAAATTTTATCCATTAACTCATTTGCAAAAGGCTATCATAAACTGGCAAAACTTCAGAAAACTTAAGGGACAAAATGTACAAGACTACATCCAAGAGTTTAGGAGAAGAGCACTCTTATCAGTGGTAGACTTACAAAGTAAAGATACTTTGCTGAAATATATAGGTGGTTTGCACCACTACCTTAGACATATTATCCTTATGTTCAATCGTACTAGTCTAGACGAAGTTTGTGTACAAGCTACGCATTTAGAGGCTAGAGGGAAAAACACTTTTGATGAGGGTAGAAACAATCCTTTTAAGGGGAAAAACAAAGATAAAACCTCCAAGGGAAAAGGAAAAATGAATGCATCTGTCAAACGGAGTGTGAGAAAGTGATATTTAAACACTGTTGAAGAGAAGGCCATGAAGAGAAAAACTGTTGGAAACTTCATCCTAAAAAAAAACTCAGTTTAACAAAAACGAAGGAAAGAAGAAAACTGTAGCTACTACAACTACACCACAACACATTAGGTGATGATTCAGGTGATGTAACCAAAATTTCAACCATGGGGTTGAAGAGTATGAAGGGAAAGGAAACTGAAACTAAGCCAAGCACTAGTACCTCAAACTGTCATGTAGAAGCTCCAAATGAGGAAGAAAGAATTGAATTGTTCCATGTGAGGGTAGTCTCAAAACATACAAAAAATGACACACTGTTTGATAGTGGGTCACAAGAAAATCTCATATCAAAAGACTTGGTCAAATAGCTTAAACTTGAGACCATTCCACATCCAAAGCCTCATCCACTTGGGTGGATATGCAAGGATGCAAACTTACAAGTCTCAAGAAAGTGCATATATTGCATTTTGCAATTACTGCACACTTTATTGACACAATTGAACTTGATGTAGTACTGCTTGATATATAAGGAATTTTTTTGGGAAGGCCTTACTTATTTGACAGGAATGAGATCTTCCATCACCATGAAAATAAGTATCATCTTTTAAAAGATGGCAAGGAGTTTATTTTCAGAGCACATCACAAGAAGACAAATATATCGATGGTAAATGTGGGACAGGTAAAAAGGCTAGTGAATTCTAGTAAGAGTTTTGTACTTCTTATTGTTAAGCCCAAGGTTGATGTGAATCATGAGTCATTTGAAAATTGTGATTCCAAGTTAGAATCAGATTTATATGATGTATTTGATTCACATCATGAGATTTTTTAGGAACCGATAGGTATGCCTCCTAAAAGGGAGACTCAACATGAAATACAATTGCAACAAGATTGTCCTCTTCCTAACATAGGCATGTACCGCATATATATCATGGAGAATCCTAAAATAAAGAGGAAAATTAAAGACTTGTTGGACAAAGGTTTCATAAGACCAAGCACTTTGCCATGTGGGTCACCGATAGTGTTGATTCCAAAGAAAGATGGAACTTGGTGCATGTGTGTTGACTTCAGGGCATTAAACAAAATAATGGTAAAGAATCGTTACCCACTCCCAAGGATAGATGATTTGTTATATCAGTTGAAATATGCTAAATATTTCACTAATTTAGACTTACGTAGTGGTTATCATCAAGTTAGAATTGCAGAAAGTGACATTTGGAAGAAAGCATTTAAAACCAAACAGGGACTCTTTGAGTGGCTTGTTATGCCATTTGGTTAATGCAATGCACCTGAAAGTTTCATGTGGGTAATGGATGATGTCTTACATCATTTTATTGATTATTTTGTTATTTTCTACTTAGATGACATCTTAATTTTCAGCAAGACTAGAGAAGAGCATGTTATGCATGTTAAGAAAGTACTTGATATTTTGAAGAAAAATCAGTTGTTTCTTAAAATGTCAAAGTGTGAATTTGAAAATACTTCTTTGGTTTATTTAGGACACATAGTAGGAGGAGGTGCTTTGAGAATTGATCCTTCTAAAGTAGAAGCCATTGTGAGTTGGCCTAATCCCAAATCCATTACAGAGGTAATAGGTTTTTTGGGTGTAGCTCAGTGTTGGAGGAAGTTTATTTCTAACTTCTCTGCCATAGCAGCTCTTATGCATGTAGTGAAAAGTGTGAAGTGTGTTTTCCAATGGCAAGGCAAGAAATAGAAAGCTTTCGAGTCTTTAAAAGAGAATATAAGTTTAGCTCCAGTCCTTGCATTACTGAACTTGAGACATCCATTCAAGATTTAGAATGATGCTAGTGATTACGCCATGGGTGCAGTTCTCTTACAGCATGGTAAGCCTATGGAATTTCATTCTGAGACATTTAATGGTACTGTTGTAAATTATCCTACATATGATAAGGAGTTGTATGCGTTGGTACAAAGCGTCAAAAAGTGGAAAAACTATTTGATGGGCAATGAAATAGCTGTTCATACCGACCATCAGCCTTTAGAGTACTTCCAGTCACAAAGTAAATTACAACAATCACGACATTTTAGATGGATGGGTTTCCTATAACAATTTCACTTGGAAATAAGCTACAAGAAAGGTATTTTCAATAAATTTTCTCATATGCTTTCAAGGCCTATTATTAGTCCTACTACTTTACTTAAGAACGATTCTATTGTGCATGAGAGTTACATAGAACATTATGCATCATATGTTGATTTTAAGGATGTGTATGCTAACTTGAGTGAAGGGAATCATGTTTAGGAGAATGAGTATCACTTTCATAATAATTTGTTGTTTCATATGGGCAAGTTATGTATACCACAGGGGGAGAGACTAAGTGTCATGAGAGAATCTCATTCTTCTCTTATTGCTGGACATTTCTGGGTAAGAAAAATGGTGGCACATTTACAGAGGTATTGTTATTGGCCTCACATGGTAGATAGTGTTTCACGTTTCATTAGAGGTTGTTCATTATGTGCTACAAGCAAGCCTAACAATAGGAAGCTTGGTTTATATATGCCATTGTTGGTACCTTATAGACCATGGGAAAGTGTTTCTATGGACTTTGTGGGAGGTCTACCATTATCTAGAAAGCAGCATGATTATCTTTATGTAGTAGTTGATAGATTTAGCAAGACGTGTATTAGACTTATGCCATGTAAGAAAACTATAACTGCTGAAAAAACTGCTGATTTATATTTTCAACATGTATGAGTTCAATATGGCTTGCCTACTCCTATTGTTAGTGACAGGGATTCCAGATTTGTTGGGAATTTTTGGTCCAATTTATGGAAGATGATGGACACCAAGTTGAAGAAGAGTACTTCTTTCCATCCGCAAATAGATGGCCAAACAGAGGTAGTGAATAGAACCATTGTACATCTTTTGAGCGGTTATTGCAGCAAGCATCCCAAGCTTTGGGATGAGCATTTTCATTACATTCAGCATGCTTACAACTGGGCCAAGCACTCTTCTACAAATACTTCACCTTTTGAAGCTTGGTTTGGGTATTTGCCTAAGTCACCCTTAGATTTTATTCTTGAGAAGGATGTTTCCATTGATGGGCATAGTGACATTGAAAAATCTCACATGTTCATTGAAATAATTTAGCTCATACATTAGCAGGTTCAAGAAAAACTTGAAAAAAATCAAGGCAAGTACAAGAAGAGACATGATAAACACAAAATTGATCATAAGTTTCAAGAAGGAGATAAGGTATGGCTGCATATTAGTAAGGAAAGAATGCAAGGAGAAGGTAAAAAGTTGAATCCTATTCATTATGGTCCATTCAAGATCCTTAAACAAGTTGGAAATAATGCTTTTCAACTAGATTTTCCTTCATATATGCAAATGTATGCCATTGTGAATGTGGAAAATTTTCTTATGTATGAACCTCCTTTAATTGCTGATCATGAAAGTGACATTTAGATGCCATCCATAGAGGATTTCTTGCTAGATTTTTTGGATGAGCTAAAAGAGGATGCTATCCTTGACAGAAGGACATGCATTTTGAGGAGGGGAAGTGTTGATTATCTTCGGGTTGGTCTTAAAGGTAGAAAACCGAGTAAGGAAAAATGGATGGAGGTGGAAAATGAGAGGGATTTGTACCTTGATCTTCTTAACAGGTAATTGAAGGCTTTTGGGGTCAAAAAGATTCCCAATAGGGAGGTGTGATCAGGAGATCATGTCCAAGTCGAAAAAATGCTCAAAAATGGAACTGGTTAGAAATACAGCAATCTGAATGACTGAAAATTCCTCATCGCTCCGATTCTGTGAATGGGACTCAAATCCGACGTCGTATGTGAAAGTTACTAAGGTTTGAAATCGCCCAATGACCTCCAAAAATAGGACTTTTGACTATGATTTTTGCAAATTTTGCAAAAAAATTATTATGGAAAAATTTTCATTTTTATAATGTTTTATATGGGCCTATTATAGGATGCCATGTGGCCTGCCCAGAGGCTACCACATGGCCCCAGGAAAATTTCTAAAAAACATGTTGAAATGGTTGGAGGTCATGAGGGTCAAACCCTCGACCCAAATCCTCGGACAGGGTCGACCCGACCATTATACCGTGGGCATAACGTGCACAGTGAACGCCACATTGCTCAAACTCTAATGGAGGCAACATATGGGTGACCGTCATGGAGCTAGCCAAAAAATTGGCAATGAAGAGTTAAAGAACGAGATTTATGATTACTCAGAAGTTAAGCCCAAAGCCATACGCTCAGGAGCTCAAACCACTCCACAACAATTTTTTATGTAGTATTTTGAATATTTGCTGTCTCTGACTAAGCGCCCGACTCCATGTAACCTACAGGCAGTGACCAAGGGCGCGGGTTATAACTTATCCGCCAACATAAACAGTTTCCGAAGACATCGCATGTGAATGCGCCGGTTGGAACTAACAGTTATAATAAATGCTGCCCCTAAAAATAGCATTGTTCTGCCTAATCTGAGTTGTCTGCCTTTTCTATTGGAACTAACTAGAGTTCCTCGAGTTTTGGAGGAGTTTTTCTAGTGCCACTGGGCAAAATCTTGTTTGGGTCATAACTTTCTCAATTTTCGAGCAAACAAGATGAAATTTTAGTCAATTTTGGCTTTATTCAACCTTCTGGAGTGTCTAGGATAGGTTGCAAAGTGAAAAAAGGTGTTATTCAGCCATTTTTTCTTTATTTAAGAGGAAAGGACCACTAGGGCCATCAGGAAGATGGAGCTATATTGGGTTGTACTTCATTGTTTGAGGTGAAACAAAAGCCATTTTTAGCTTATTTATGTCTTCTCAAGTCAAATTAATAGATTTTTTTCCCTTTTAGGCATATTTGTCACCGTGTAACCATCTTTGATAAAATTAATAAAGTAAGGACACACCATTGGGGAGCCTTGGACCGGCAGATGTAGCCCAAGAGGGGTGAACTGCCTCATCAATTTGTTGTGTTATGCTATGGTGAATTTTTCTTACTTTGTATTTCTAATTTGATATATTAAACAGTAAATTTAAATAACAAATTCTCACACATAAACTTAGAAACAATTACCAAAAACACTTTGTTTAACTTGCAAGACATGTAGTATACTTTGCACACTTAGTTAAATGGAAATGTATACTTTTCACAACATTTACAAATAGTTCCATTTTTAGGTGAAGAAACCATATAGATTTTATCTGGAAACACATATTTTTTACATAACTACATATAATACAAAACAAGGAAAAGTACAAAAAATGATCTCTCAGAGACATTCATCTATTAATAAACACCTAAAGATAAAATTTGAAATTCAAAATAAATTAAGGACAACAATCATTAAGATCACTAAAAAATATATATTTTGGAAGAGACGCATATGTCATCTCTCACTTGAAACGTAAAAATGTTCATTCAATAGTTTCCAAAAAATTGATTTATAAGAAATCCATTTATCCAATATAATGGATAAACCCTTTTGGTTTGACCCCATATGAATATATATCTCGAATTTGTTTCTCACTGCTGAAAGAGAATCCACCATATGAGGCCCTACAACCATATACAACCACCCCCTTCTGAATGTTCGAGACACAGGCACTCTATATATCTCAGTTATATTACTTCTAGTGTTGGGATTAACTTCTCTTCCATTGACATGTGATTCCTAAGCCACAATCTCGAGTTCATTTTCATCATTAAATACTCCCTCTGTGTTTCTTCTTGGCTCTAAATCAACTAAAATTTGACTAACAGGAATTTAATGGATTTTTGATAAACTTTTTTTTATCTCCATTTCCCTCCACAAGAGAATTATCAACTTCCTGAGTGTTGTAAATTTCCATGAAGGAAACTCCAAGTCATTTTTGTGCATGATAATACTACCATGTGATGAAACTCCATAACATAACTCATGAATAATATATGAGTTTTGTGTTCATGGAAGTCCACATGAAATCACGGTTAGAAGATAATTCTTAACACGTCTAACCACGTGAGTTTTCTAAGAGGAAAGCTAGCCTTGAGTTTCATATCAGTTAAAGGACACTTAAAAAGAAAAAACTTTTTTTCTAAAAGGGTTAAAACAATTAGGATATTTACTTTACATATATATGATACACTATTCACTTGTTTTCCATTTTAGGAATCATTAAAATCAATATCAAATTTATTGGGATAAATTTTCCACACATCCAATGCCACATACTCTTCCAATCACTCCTTTAGTTGAGCTCCAATGTAATCTTGCATGCAGGAGACCCAATTAGATGCATTTATACCAAGCCTGATTGGGAAATTTGAACTAATGATATTTCTCATGCTCCATGCAGTCTATGGAGAGTACATTTTGAGAAATTTAGTTCAGGGCATTAGCATATTGGACATCCATAGTATTCATTCTCAAATATTCATTGCTTATGATTGAATAGATTTCATGTATGACATGTAGACTAGTTTTCTTTCTTTCGTCAGCATATAAGGAGAAATTTGACATTTGCATAAGTCTAAGGGATTCATCTACATCACCTTGAGCCACTTTTTCTAAGAATCTAAGCCGACTTAGGTCCTATGAGCAATAAATCCAGAAAAAATAAACAGAGACATAAGGTTTTGCGAGTAAATGATTTTGTGAGATTAAAAGGCCACATTTGGATTAATTGTATTTCTTAGACACAAATCCACTCAAGTGTTGAAAAAATGTCAACACTAAAAGTCATTTCTCCTAGAACCCGCACGTAACACTAGGTAATTTCACAAAGGAGCATATAAATTACCATTGAGATGAAAAAAATAATTAGAAGTGTTTTCGCAGTGGTGTAAGAATGTGGGGCATCAATTTTTTCTTGCACTTGTCTTGTGTAAGAATAAGAAATAATAATACATTCAGTAAGGTATTTAGGAACATAAGGTGATACACTTCTTGCAGATACTATTTAAGCTCTAGAAAATATTAACCATTGAAATATTACAAACTACTCAGCATTATATTACAACATTTCAAGCATCAATATCTAAAGAAGAGGTGAAAATAACCCACCCAAGGGTGGAAGACTTGAGAGGAGTAAATTCTAAAATTGGTGGCTGACACTTTTGATTCATGTATAACACATGTATTTCCATTTAAAAATCACCATCCATATTGGAATTATCAAGTATCAGCAACAACAAGTCAACATGAGAAATCAATGTTAGAAGAAGATTGATATTCTTTGTAGGTGTTCTCATAGATCATACTAACAACTATTATAACGAACAATATAGTATAAAAAAAAACTCAAAATTAAAGTTCCATCACAGAAGTAGGATACTGTGTACACTACAATACTAGAAATAAAACATGAGCCATACACTCCTTTCAAGTGAAGAGTATATAAGTGTTGTCACTACGACAAATACCCTCCAAAATTTTCCTCACACTAAAATTTTGAAGCCTATTTAGGATCTCACATTCTATTTCTCTATGGCCACTCCATGATCATTTCATGTTTTGAAAAACATTTAAGTCGTCAATTCAGTTGCACTGACATGCATAGCTTTTTATCAGTTCATGAGAGCACTTCCTTTATGAAATATTGAACAGGTGCAACACTATCCATTATGGTATTTCCTGTGCACTTTTTAGCTCATGAATATATCTAGTGCACACTTTTGCCAAGAGTATCCCTTACATTGGTTACATTTGTATTGATATTACAAAGAGTTTTCTCAACTGAAATGTTTGCACACTTTCACTTTTACAATTGTTATTTTCATATTTGTGATGTTCTCTTTTTATTGTTTTCACTTTGATAAGTGGAATTTTCATTTTATATTCGCTCATACATGTGTTGATTTCAAGGTCATTCACATTTTGCAAGTGTCATCTTATTTTTCCTCATGTGATAGGTGTCGCTTTTGTGATTTTCACTCCTCTATGTGTCACACATTTTCACATCACCAAATCTAGTTCTCATGCACTCTTATACATTATATGGTCTTAAATATCATTAGAATATGTGCTAGACACATTCCTATAGATTTGTCCATAATCGTCATAGTTGTCATAAATTGTGTTCATAATGTCGTAATGTGTCAATTCAACTCTCACACTTAGAGATAAGTGTATGTTCACTATCGTTTCAAGGTGTGATTTTAATTCACAAGTATTGTGTATTTATTCTAACTTGTGCTAATGGTTTTATATGAGTGATCCAAATTTGAGTCATGTCTGGATGTATTTCTCACTTTTACAAAGTCTATGCCACACTTGTCCATTTTAGAGCCCTTCTTGGTCCTGTAGCCTTGTGAAAGATGTGAAGTATTTTTCTCTCTTATTGAGTGTGGATCTCAACCCATCCCTAGGCCTCAATGATTTAATCCTACACCCAAATATTGGTGCAATAAGTTCCTCTCAAGACTACCCAGAATCAGTTGCACATTATGAACCTCCCAAGGGAATTGACTTGTCCCTTAACTCACTTCACTAAGTTTTCATCACCTCTTCCTTACATGACACTCAGATAATTCCTATATAACAACGTGTACCTCTTTCACACTTTTTCAAAGGAAAAAATTGTAATAAAAATATCCTCCTATCCTCCCAGTGTAGTGAAAACCCTCCTAGGCTAAGTGGATTCAACGCAATGGCTTCCTCAATGAAAAGAGCACTCTAAATGGTCATGCACCCACTATTTGGTCAAACTATGCTATCCTAGGATGAAAAGTGCACTAAAAAGAAATAATGACCCATTTTTGAATAAAATTTCACTCTCTCTCAAGCCTCATCTTTCTTTGAGCACATGAAGCACTACCAAAGGTTGAAGCATCACCCTTCCCCCTTACCCAATGCACTCTATGCCCAAAATTGTACATATTCCTCTGGAGTGCATGGAATAATAGGGAATGTGGAATGAATCTTTCTATTTTTTTTTACCATTAAAACTGCACCCTCCTTGAAGTTTCCTTTGCCTTTTAGCACATAGCATAGTAATAAAGGTTGAACCTTTCACCTTCTCTCCTTCCCAATGTGCTAATTAACTATAATACCTCCTTCAACCCTTCCATTGATCACATGGTGTAGTAGGGAAAGTTGAAGGATTTCTCCCCTCACCTTTTACTGGTAAAACTAGGTTTTTAGGCTTCCCTCTCTTTTCGTTGGAGTGCGTGACACAACCACCAAGCATGAAGCTTTCAACCTTTTCCCTTTAGCTTCCTTCACTAGGATGTACCAAGGAAAGATCTTCCTCATAGTGCATGGTGCAGTAAAAATGGACAGTGGAGCCCTCTTAAGCCACCCTCAAGCCTTCCTTTGTTGACCCTTTCATGGGCTTATCATAAGAAAATCATTCCATGAGCTAAGTAGTGATAGAATACATGTTTTTAATACTAATATTTCAGCTTCATGAATTATTTTCATTGGAAGGAGTGCCTTCTAAGGATGAAAAAAGTGGCAAAGCATGAAAAAACACATGTAGAGGATAAGAACTAAGAGAACTATCATGATAACCTGAAGCAAATCGTGGACCAAGAGAGAAATAAGACACTTCAACATGACTGAGAGGACTCCAATATTGATCAAGGACCCTTTGGAGGGTGAATATGAGTGATAAAGTATATATTTTGTAAATATGACCCATATATCATATCTATCAACAAGATGCAATAATAAGTAGCAATCAAGACAACTTGGCATTGCCGCTTCATCATTAAGTCTGTGTCAGTAATGTCGAGTTCTAACTTGTACAAGTGTCTTCATGATAGACAATGTGTGTCCATGTATCATGCCACATAATCATGTGAAAAGTAATGATGTATATTGAAATAAAAGGAAAAATTGTAATGTGTGGAAGTCCAAAAGTCACATGTGGAATATGAAGAGTCACTTATTCATATATGGAAAAAATGTCTTTCAAAGAAGTCCAAAAGTCATATAGAGAAGTCCAAAAGACACATTAGAAGTCCAAGAGTCATGGGGATATGAACTATTATTCCCATTATAATAAAAGCAATCTCATAACTCAAAAAAGAGGATTTTCTAGGCTTAATTTTTGGAGATCTAGTCTTGGCTTCTCTACTTGGCATAGGAGAGAAAAAAAATGTTTGGAGAATCGTGAAGTGATTTAATGTTACACTCTTCGAAATTGTTCTCACCATTGTAATTGATGTCCTCAGATCTTTCACCTTATAATTGAAGCTCTATGAGCCAACACCTTTCCATGCATGTATCAAAAATATTTTAAGACTATTATTGGGATTTCTATGGTATATTTTATGTTCATATTTACTGGAGAAATTGATCTATTTCAGTGGTTTCGATACTTTTCTTGTTGAATGAGTGGTATTCTCCTTAATATTGTTGTGTGAACTATTTCACTAATGAATATTTTCATGCTCTCGTGTGCCTATTCTAGTATAGTACTATTACTTTCCTCTTAAAGACTCACTTTTTGTCTCCCCTCATGAAGGTTTCCATATAGATCCTGTAATTGGTGCTTCACAATGTCATCTTACTTGCTTATTCAATTTTTATGTATATAATTTATTTTGTTATCCGTTGAAGCTAAGATGAATCTTTGTGTTATCATGGTTGGGTCGATACTCTAGATGAGGCTCCTACTCCAAACATTGTGAGGTATAATTGAGACTTTAGATTAGGGAGACCCCTGTATGTTGATGGTATCAAGAATCATCAACAATAAGGAATTGTTAATTATCCATGGAAATAAAAGTAGGAAAATAAAGTTGATAACACTATAGATGTTAAATATTAAATAAAAAAATACTAATTGAAAATAAGTAATGTAAAATAAAAAGTATCTAAGAGCAAGGAAACAAAATCACGGTAAAAGTAGATTAAGTCTTTCTTACCAATTCAAGTTTCTAAGTAGGATAAAAATTTTGGGTATTAGGATCTTTTTGTAAGTAAATATAGGAGTTTAAATAGGTTTCAAATTTCCCCATCCTCCAATGTATCCTAATTCTTTACAGCTCCAAAAATGAAAATCTACCTCATACTTTGAATCCAAGATCTAGAACTGAAGAGAAAATAACAACTTTAACAAGGTAAAGTTAGAAGAGAAGGCACACAAAAGCTTTAATTAAAAAAAAAAAATGATGAATGAACCACCCAATAATCACAAAATTCCAACTACATATCACTTCTATAAATTCATTGATAAAACAAAAGCCTTTGCCTCTATACAGGACACCTTCCGTGCATCACAATCGGTTGACACAACTCCATGAGATCTATCTCCAAAATTCAGGACATTTACAAACTCATATTCATGGTAGGACCTCATATGAAGCTACCTTGAAACTGAATGATAATAATACATCCCAGTTAGGATTAGCAGAAACCATAATAATCATTTGTGCGTTTAGAGAGGTTTTTATGCCCACCTTTGCAATGCTAACAGTCTATATCTCCATCACTTCATGAATAAAATAAATTTTGTGTCATCCATATTATCAAATTAAAAAATAAAACATATACCCATGTTGGCAAGTGCTTGTTTCATCACATACAAGATCCATTATTTCGGTCACTGCTCCGATGGTGCCCAAATTTATATGTTGGAAAAAACTCTAATGCATTCAGTTTAAAATAAAACAATTCCCAACTCCAAATAAATGAATAACTTAAATATTCGAGAGTATAAATCTTAGAAACATACTAGTACCCTGCCTTTAAGGACCATTTTGTTGGTGACCGGATCCCTTTAAATATTTGTTGTCATACCAACACCACTGCTTCCCTGAAATATGGTGTAAAATCCTCGAGGTGCCACACTAATCATGTTTTCTAACAATTGAATATTTCAACTCCAACATCTCCCATCAAACATACATGGAAATGACCTCTTATCTACAAGTAAAATAGAAATGTGAGCCATAAATATAAATTTTCCTTTGTAGACAGAGTCTAGAGACCAGATAAATGATAATAACAAGGAGTTTTTATTGAATATTCACCGATGGGATAATAAATTTTCTCTGTAATAGCTCTCCATTAAATTAATTATACCTTCATTGAATCTTTGAGTTTCTAGGCAGGTAACCAACACGAAGTAGAAGCAAGGCTTTCTTTACATCCTCGTGTCCAAATATTTCTGGAGCTAAATAATGCACAAGCTTGTTGTATATTTCCCCATCCACAACAAGTCATTCTATGTGTTCTTGTTATATGCAACTTCATGTGAAAAAAGGGCATATACCTAGATCAATGAAAATACTTATAAGGAAGGTGTGTTTTTTTTGTCAAGTATTTGTATTTTTTCTATTGTTTTCATGAGATTTGGATTTTGTTACAATTAAAAACATATATACTTGCACAAGTTGCTAGTAATAAAAAAAACACACCTTCATGAAGTTGCAAAGTATACTTGCACAATATATGTTAGGAATAAATTTTCAATTTCAAAAGGGAATCAAGATGTGTATCTTTTGAAAATGTATTCTTTATCTGAAATATATCTAAGTGGCATCTCTTATGGTTGGTTCTTGTGTGGAAACCATAACTATTTCAAGTGTTGGTTCTTGTGTAGCAACACTTTTATTTTTTATTCTTCTTCTTTCTGCAACAAAGAATAATTAAGAATGTATTCAAAATGAAGATCTATACATATCAATCAATCCTTTCTCATAAATTTAAACTTTTATAAATCATATCCATATTTAGAGAACAAACAAATTAGCAACAACATTCAGTTTGGAGAAGCATGTTGGTCTAGAATGTATGAGGTTATGGAATGTGGAAATAAAAAATGGTAATTAATATCCTCTCCAAAACTAAAGGTGTTTTGTCATCTGAAAATAAGAAAAGAAATTTCACATAGGAATTTTTTCAAACACACGTCTTTTACCATTCAAAGAATTAATGATTAAATATTAGAAAACAACATACCTTCACCTACCTAAAAAGTCAATAACCAATGTATTTGTGAGATCTTGGTTGCTATTGTTGGACCATGGAATGTGAAGTGAAATAATTTTATTTGCTTCTTCATCCCTTGGTTGCATGAATGGTGGATGAAATCTTGAAAGATGGTTTTTTTTCCTTCTTATTGTTGGAACTTTTGCTACTTTTTCTAAGCTTTGAAATTGAATATTGTTTTATTGAAACATTTTTGTAAGTTTTTGGAATCATATATTCTTCATTCATCTCTGCATCATGGCACAATTCTTTTCTATGTGAATAAATTTTTCTGATGTCGAACATAGAATGAAATTGTTGGATTACCGACCATTAATGAATGTTGTTAACCAACACAAAACTATTCACCATTAATGTAAATGAGAGTTAATATTCCCAAGTACATCTAACTAGGTAAGAATAAATGAGTTTAAGTCGAGTCACCTAGAAGATCCAACAAATAGGGGACATTGATGTATTCCCACTGTTCATTGGTGAGAGAGCTTGTCATTAATGCATGTAGGCCTCAAGATACTAAAAATAACTCTAGTCCTTAACCCAGATAATGTGCTAAAGTAGATGGGTCAAGACTTGCTGGAAAAAGGGTCTTAACGAATCCCCCATCATCTAATATGATCATAAAAAAATGATTTAGAGGAACATAGATGAACAAAATTCATATACGAAGCATCATTTGTTATTTTTAAAAGGAAAAGTACAATGAGGAAACTCAAGATTGTAAGTGAGCTGAATGATTTTATTCATGGGTTAGGGGTGAAATGTGAGGCACGAAAGTGTGAAATTATCAAAAGGAAAATGGTTTTGCAGTCATAATCCAGTAGTAGGAATATGGAAATTCATGTATGGGTTGTAAGCTTAGAAAGACAAAATTGAATAAGTAAAAATAGAATTATGGATGTGATTTGATATGGACTTGACTTCTTCGTGTTCTTCTTGAAAAATAAATTGGTCCTTGAGAACCACTTGTGCATAAATTTTTCTTCTTTGATCATCTTGGAACTTGGAAAATCTCAACACTAATCGGAAATAAAACGTAATATTCTCAATTGGGAGAGGTGACCAATCTCTCTTCATAATATATATACACAACAAATTCATAAATAGTGTTAATAAAACAAATTCAAGGAATATAAAAATGAAATGAACTTTTTACTTGCCAGCAAGTGGTAACATAAACAACCTATCAGAGTATTTTTTATAATTTCTTTGTTTGATACCCAATTTCAATGATTCAAAAATTCATATTAGAAACATGTTTTGATGATCTCATGATGTTTTACAAGTCCAATTGTTGTAGAAATGCATAGAAAATAACCATTTTTTCTTGTCGCAAATGTTAATCAAATCCATCTTGTTACATATATCTTGTCTATATATTTCCAATGACGCTTGAATCGCCCCAAACATACATCGTATGAGAAAGTTATGTTTGAAGTTTTAGAAAAACAATAAAAAATGGGATGCATGGGTGCCATGTGGCAATGCCAGGGAGTGCCACATGGCAGTATAATGCTCATGCGACATGATTAGTTGGAAAAATATGTGTAAAGTTGACATTGGACAATGAGACAATTGAAATGGACCAATGATATGTTGCCACATGGACCAATCACAAGCTGCCATGTGGCAACAAATTGTTACATGGTTAAGGTCAAAATGTTGCATTGTTAAGAAAACAAATGCCCCAAATTTGAACTCATGACTTCTAACACCCAAGTCATATGATTTACAATTATGTTAAATGAACCACTTGTGAATTTAAATGAAAACAACTTTATTTATATTTTCATATTCTAACAGTGCAACAAAATAACTAACGGTGCAACAGAATGCAAACCGTCTGCTAACTGATCCAAGATGTGTGGGAAGAAAACAAACTTTCCACCTATTGTGCTCCATGCATCAAACAATTATGAATCCACTGAAATATTTGACATCAATTTAGACTCATCCTCTCCCCTGCAAAAGTGGATCTACAAACTCAGAGCCTCCCCCTTATCACTCTGTAAATCGATATCAATCAAATGCACACACTGAATTTTTTTATTTGCAGGTTTAAAGACTAACACCCAAACGGTGAATGAAACCCATGTTTCCCTTCGCCAAAAACACACATTTCACCAGCGTCGCCATGCATTTTCCAAAGCTTTGCCTCATTTTTATTCCTCTGTATTTGTTTTATGTATGCCATGGATTTTTTAACATAAGGCTTTTGTTTTTAATATGTATCTATTATCGTTTATTGTTATTTTTTTTTCTTTCTTTTTTGAGATTTTGTTTTGTTTTTGATGTTTTATTTTGTGGGTACGTTTGGTTGGATTTTTAATCTATTTTTTTAATTTTTTTTGTTTTGTTTTTAGAGTTTTTTTTTACAATTTTGTTTATTTTTATTTATTTTTGTTACTGTATTTATTCATTCATTCATTTATTTATTTATTTTTAATATAATTTAATTGAATTGCCTTTTTTTTTAAATGGTTTTTTAATATATATATATATATATAAACTTAGGATAGAACTATGTGTATTATGTGTGTTTTTGAATTTTCAAGGCCTAAAAAAATAAAAAATAAAATTATTTAAAAAAATTTTTTTTTAGAAGTTTTGAGAGAAATCTATTTGGGATCTAGAGATCAAAATTAAAGTATTTTTTTAAGAATGAATAGCAAATTTAGATCTCCTTGTCATTTTTTGAGATCTATGGATTTTTATTATGATATTCCAAATCTAATTGATCCAATTTTTCTTTCTAATATTTCAGGTCACAAAAAAGTACAAGAAGAGAGCATACTCAACAGTTCTTTATGTAATTGAAATCTTATATTTGAAAAGAAATATAAGAAGAATTTGATTTGAGACCTCAAATTGTATCTTTTGACACTAATGGTTCTCTTTATTCACATGTCTCTCTTCTAGTGTAAATATTCCTGCCAATGGTTAGTGAATGAGGTGGCTCTTACTACACCACCACATGAAAATTTTCAAGAAAATGAAAAAAAAAACATGGTTTTATTCCGTTATTCTATCATATTCTATTTTAAACAAGAAAAAATTTATCAAGTGTAATAATACTTCCAATGGAAACATGTGCATAATAGGATGACATGTTTAACGAAATGTCTGTCATGGCTAGTAGGGGTCTAGTCAAGTCATTGATTAAATTTTTGCATTAGTACCTTTGTATCAATGTTATTTATCATTTCTCAAGCTTTCATGAAGTTCTGGGTAGTGGCCTGTGTCCTAGCCTTGAAAAGTGGCACAAATCCTAGGGTCGTTGGCACAAAACTAGCTGAAAAATTCCACAGTTGTTGGCTTTTCCTTGTTTCGGGAGCGACTGGAGTCCTACAGTTGCATGCATGGCTTTTCAAGGGAGAAACTGGGGAGTTATATCAATGAAAATCTAATTTTCGTGAGGGGTTGGTCACCTGGAAAGGTTGGTTCACGCCTGGAGGTTCTGTAGCATGTGTGGAAGTTTAGTTTGGTTTTTTTTGTCTGTTCAACTTCCTTAACTGTACGTGGGGTGTTAGATCTCATCATAGCAGCCTCTAGTCAGATGTTTACCCTAGTGGAACTGGTAGCTTGGGTAAATGTGGGAGGAGGGTGTTACATCATCCATCATCCATCACATCATATTTAAGAGAAAAATATATGGTTCAAGTAGTGGAAGATCACATCGTGCATCAACAACAAGTTATCCAACCCTTGAATGATGACCTCACTCTAGCACAAAATCAAATGAAATAACAAGCATATTGACATCATAATGAAAGAAGTTTTGACATATTTGATTGGGTATTTATATAGTTACAATGATACAAACAAATGTCCCTCAAGCAAGCTAAGAAGGATAATAAATTATCACCCAAGTACTATGGTACTTACAACGTGTTGCAAAATATTGGTATTATGGTATACAAATTAGAGCTACATGCATTTTCCTCAGTAGACCTAGCTTTCTATGTTTTGTGCTTAAATAAGGTTACTAGTGACAATATACCAATTCAAACAATATTGCCAGAACTTGATGAGGAAGGAAAAATCGTATTTGAGCTTGAAGCAATCATCGAAATAAGAACCTGATAGCTACAATATCATTCAGTTTAATAGTATCTCATTAAGTGGAAGACATTACCCGCTCAAGATTTCACATGGGAGGATGGGAATTATAGATAGAAGCATATAGAACTAATCAAGCGTAGAGGAAAATACTTTTTTGAAGGAGAGGGGCATGCTAGGCCCTTATAATACTAGTGTAGCCCCGATATTGTTATTGTCGTGCCCCATGTAGACCCCATAATGTTATTTTTGTGATCCATAGAAGCCCAATATTGTTATTATTGTGCCCTTAAATTATTATTGTTACGTAGGCCTTGATTAAATTATGACCCTTTAGACTCCGATATATACCAAGAAGGTCATATCATTTATGTCATCCAAGAATTATTCATTTATGTGATGTTAAAGGAGGGTGCCCCCTCGAAGATGCTTATTTCAATCCATTGGTCTATCTATTCTTTTGTTTTCTAGTATGGTTACATAACATTCTATGATGTCACCACAATCCTTTTTTCGCTTGTGATTTCCAAAGGGGTTAAGTGCAACCTCACTAGGATTTAATTCCTAAGGTGATGTGTCGATGAAAATCCTACTCGCACAGTTGTGAAAAGCATGCGATTGTGTAATTGGTTAGGATAAACTAAAGGTAGTGGGTTAAACGGTGGCTTATCCACATAACTTGGGTAGTTTGAAAGCCTCACCAATGGATATGGACTAGGAAGATGTAGTGTGCTAGATCCCATGAAAGAAATTGTAGCAAATGGAATTGGGACATGTGGAGGAGGGAAAACTAGTAGTCCACATAACCCCGACAAGGTTTTCCCCAATAGTTTTAATGGGGGACTACAAAAGTTCCTATTGGGATTCTATTCCCAAGGTGATGTGGCCTTAGAGGGGCCCACGCCTATATGAAATTTCTATATTATCCATAAGTTGTGTTTGGCCTTATGAGTTGTAGAGAGGATATTAATATGTGGCACAACATGAATGGGTCAACAACTGTGTGGAACTAAAACATGGCTGGTGACATGGCACACGACTAAGGTAGCGATGTGAGCACCATGTGGGGACGATGTGGGTGTTATGCGGCTAATCGAGATGATGTGGCCTTCTCTCATCAAAAAATATTTGAAATACCATATCTTTTGATCTAGGAGTCAATGGTCATATCTAAGAAAATTTATATTAATGGAAAGGTATCACCGAGATGAACGCAACAATGTCATCTATTTTAGGTTTGAGAAAGGTGAAAAAGGTAAAAAATAATTAGACACCATTTCCAAAATTGGACTATTAAGGTTGGGTTAGCCTAGTAACCGCCGCCTTCTACCCTTATTTGAGGCTAGGGATAATTGGGAGTCATGTTACAAATATCAAGTTATAACTTTTAGTTTTTCAAATGTAGTGACTTGATTAACATTTATACTTTCTTCAATCGTAGTTATTAAATTGAATTTCATTCTTTACTTAAGACATTCATTAACATGCATTGTTAGTCCATTGTACCACATTATTAATGCTCATTTACAATTCGGTAGAATATTCATTTTTAGTTAAGCTTATTACTAGTTAAAAATGACACAATAGAAGAATCTAAACTAATTCTTTCATATATATTAAGTGTTCAACATTATACAAATATCAAATTAATATAATGATATCTTTGTTTATATGAGTAAGTTATGTTTGACACTTAGTTTGAGTATTGTGATTTATTTAGGAGATGGATTAGGGATTCAATTAGTTTTACATATATTTCCTCTTATTAGCTAGTTTGAAATTGAGAGCATATTCGTGCAGAAAATTCAACAATTGGTAATTTTGAGTACAGTGGCATGCATTTGTTTTAGGATTTTGAGGATATTGATATGGATGTCATTTTGATTCGTGGTTTATCATTTTTGGATTCATAAACATATTGTAGGCTTATGATTCGCATAGTTTCTTTTCCTTTCTAATCAAATAGATTTTGAGGATATTGATCTGGTTGTCATTTTGATGCACGGTTTATCATTTTTGGAATTTGAGGATTCATAAACAGATTGTAGGCTTATTATTCGCATAGTTTCTTGTCCTTTGTAATCAAATAGTTTATTTTCTTACACGTGAGGCAATACTGGCATTTCACGTGTTCATTTCAATAGAGGCAATACTGGCATTTCACGTGTTCATTTCAATAGTTTATTTCCATCGTGTATAAGAATGAGTATTAAAATAAAATATTAAAAATTCATTTAGAAACCATTATTCAAATCATGAAACCAATACATATTGTCATTTTTACCAAAATCATGAGGCCAAGACAGATTGGCTGCATTTCATTGTCCGTACGACATTTCTAACATTTCGGCGCCGAAACATTTTGACTCAATTAGACAAAAAAAAGTTTTGATTTATCAACCTTTCGGCTTCCAGCTACGATGAAGCCGGAATCATGAAGCCGAAACGTAGAGGGATCTTTATTGAAATCGTGAGGCCAATATATATTGGCTTCATCGTTGGTATTATCAACCCAACATTTCTAACATTTCGGCGCCGAAACGTTTTGACTCAATTAGACAAAAAGTTTTGAATTATCAACATTTCGGGTCCCAGCTACGATGAAGCCTAAACATTTGACTCAAGCAGCGAACTTCATGACATCGACAATGAAGTCTAAGATATTAGTAATGGTTTTCCAATGATGCGATCCAACATGCACTGCGAGGGGATGGTGAATCGCGGTTTACCGATAAAATCCCCATCACGGTCCGCGTTTATTAAATGCGGTATTTTGGTTTCACCATTCGTTTATTAAATGCGAATTGCAGGAGAGCCATGGGATATAAATACGATGTTTTTCCAACCTTTAGAGGGGACGATGTTTTTAAACTCTGAGCATGCCAGGTATGAAGCAGCCCTGGTGAAACGTGTGGTTGAAGAGGTGGCTAAACATTGCAAAATGGGCCGCTAGTTCTGCCTTCCAATTTAAAATCACTGCTCCACCGTGGTCGATTAAGCAAATGTCTATTGTAATTGTGTAATTAGAGCTAAACTCCATATGTAGTTTCTCTGGGTTGATTGATAGAGAACCATATCTGTAATTTCTCTGATATGATATATATACATATGAACAAACTGGCATCAAAACCAGTCCGCTTTTGTTAATATTACCCACTATATCTCTAAGGCCTACTACTTCTGCTCTTCTATGTAGATTTGGTAGGGGATTTGTTTTGGATAGTATAGAAAATTTGAATATTGCATCTCTTAGTTTATGACAATACTTAAACAGACTTCAAACTTTTATCAATTAAACTCTGTACTGAAAATTATTATGATTGTGTTATTTGAAATATAATCTATAACTTTTAATTTGGATGTCGAGATTATTATTATATTTTTCCAAATATATTTTATTCCCTTAAATATTATTATTGAGTAAATGGAATTTATTTAATCTCTTGCTAATTACTCTTTCTTGTATCAATAATTTCACACAAGTAAATACCTGCGTTTACAGCCTTGGCCCACAAAACGCCATACTTTTTAAGCTATTAATGTCGAACAAACCCATTATAGTGTACGAAATTCTGCTTTATCAACCATAAAGATATAAAAGTTTACTTCACCCATTATCTATTGTAAAAAAAAAAAAAAATTATTCACTTTTAGATTTTTTTCTTGGTAGATGATAGAAGCTGTTTTGAGTGTCTAGTTCTGGTTTAGTGACAAACAAAAGTTTTAACCCAATTAGATTAGTTAAGAAAAGCCTTTTCAACTCTCTAGCTCAAAGAAACTAAAAAATTTCCCAGACTCCCAAAATTATGATCAATACTACGTATGAACAAAAACCATACAAAAAAATAGCCTAAACAAATACCACCTCTGACCCATGCCAACTTAGTTCAGTGTGATCCAAATGCCTTGATCTCCCCTTCTTTAAAGGAAAAGTCCTCTTTCATCTCCCCTATCTCCATCCCCTCTTTATCCCCATTTTCCACTATCTTTCTCCTCATTAATTCTCCAACTTCTATGTCACTTCCTCAAACAACCTTTCTGCAATTTCATTTGATTTTGTATATCCTATAGTATTTAAGCGATTTAATTTAAAATAGATATTAAAAATAAGTGTTAATTTTATTGTTGTAAATGAAATATTTTAATTTTATTTTAATTTGATTTAATATCAGCTTAACCATATAAATTAAATGGTTAGTAAAAGCAGTTATTGTTGTAAATACAATATTTTAATTTAATTTTAATTTGATTTAATATCAGCTTGTTGAGATTTTCTGTTTTCAATAAAATAGGCAAAATCTCAGTAGATGACAACAATAGGAATTAGTTCCTAGATTAGCTCCAGTTTGTTGGGAGGGAGTTAATGCATCCTAAATTTGATGTGAGAGGATTTATGAGGCAGTTAGATTCTCTTTGCTATATAACAGGTATCCATACGGATTGTTTTGGGTGTGTGTGAGAGTTTGTAATCTCCTGTTTGATAATAAAGATTGCCGATGCCTATGTTGTGTGGACGTAGCCCAGATTGGTTGGGTGAACCACGTTAAACCTCTGTGTCTTATGTGCTTGATTTATTTGCTGAGTATTTGTTTAATTTGCTGTGCGTCTGATCTCCAACACAGCTTAACCATATAAATTAAATGGTTAATAAAAGTAGATAGGAAGTAATCCATGATAAATATCAAAATACTTACTTCATGATTGCATGTCATTAGAACATAAAAAAACATAAAAAATAAGTAAATTATCCTTTTATTTTAAATTATTGTTATACCCCTAGTTGATCTACAACCCACTATGGGGGTAATGTTCTTCATGAATGCATGTCATTAGAACATTAAAAAACATAAAAAAATAACTAAATTATACCTTTATTTTAAATTATTGTTATACCCCTAGTTGATCTACAACCCCACTATGGGGTAATGTTGTAGCATTGTAAACATTTGTAAACATTTAACATCTATATGTCAACTCAATTAAAAAATGACAAAAGGTTAACAAAAATGTAGTGGGGGAGATGTTGTATTGTCAATAAATGAGCGTAAACATTTAGATGATGGCTCAATTAATAATAGAATGTGAAAGGTAATACAAATAATAAAATTCAATTTGTTATATTGTAATTTTGTTTTGCAATGCAACTTAGTCCTTCCAACTCAAGTTAGAAATTATGCTTTAGGAACAACCACATAAATAATGATAACTTACATTGACCAATGCTAAAATAATAGTGGTTGATTATATTTTTACTCCTAAATAAATATAATGGTGGGAAACAATGGATTGTAAACATGTTATTTACCAAAGTAGGAGCTATTTTCAAGGATTTTATTTTTGTATGATTTTTGCAAAGCTTAAGAATAAAAAGTCACTACACAAATATATACAAATCTTGCATGAATGTTGCATTGATATCCATAAATTATTACATAAAATATGTAAGACAATTATCCACATGGAATTATGTTGTACAAATGTTGCAATAAGGTGTTCACCTTATGGTCCAATCAAATGTTTGAAAATTAGTTTTTTCAATAATATTAAAAAATAAATATTTATTTTTGAAAGTTAAATGTTATAATTTGCATTGGTGGATGCTAACAAGTCTTGCCTTTGCAGGGACTAATAATTATTTTGTAACCATATTTAAATTTAAATAATAAGCTTATAAGAACTTAATGCTTACAATAAATTGACAATATAACAAGATCCTTAACTAAATATATTCACCCAAACTTTATGATGGATATTATTAACTAATAGATTTTGTCACAATTTCTAGAATTATTAACTTTATTATTTCTACAATTTTTTTTCCTTCCATTGTCATACAGTATGTGGCACAAAATTTTAGACCATTTTCTTATAGCTGCATAAATTCAAAATTATCATACCCATAAGAGTTGAGAATAGTGGTTAGTACCCGAAATGAGGGTTGACTTAGGCAATCTGCAGCGTCATTGGTGCTACCCTTCTTGTATTTAATGCGCAAAAGAAATTGTTGAAAATATGTGGATCATTTATGATGGTAATCATTTTGCACGGGGGCTTCACTCAATGAAACGCTGGCATGGCACGTGTGTTCATGGTGTACTAAACAATACCGTTAATTTAACTACATATTGAAAAATGACTCTAAAATTCACTTTATTTAACCCCCTACCAATACGAACCCAATACACCTTCCCAATTTCAAAAACCCCTTCTTTCACTATATATTGTAGGTATTCATTATTTCATTAACATTTTTTATACATCTTTTTATTTATATCCCTAGTATAGTAACACGGTGCATCTCTTATGACCCCACATGAATTCTGCAATGCACATTTCTTCTTTTGATATACATTGCAGATGCATATTAGTTCTCCCAGAATGCAAAATTTCTCAACCAACACTCAAGCACATCTCACTATAATTTGTGGCATTTAATGGTCTAAGGTAGACAAATATCAACCATGGTTGAGGAATATTTATTATGTTCAGGTATATAAAATGACACATAAATTGATCTAGATGATGATGAAAAATAAATTGATGAATCTTTATGAATACGTTTTCACCAAATAAGGTGTTCAAGCATAAGTGTAGGTGTTCCCTATGGATTCCAAAGTTAATATGTCTAAGGCTCACGTTCCTACAGACGTTTTAGGTTAGGAACGAAACCCATGAACAAAAATTATAAGATGGATAGGCCATGAATTTCGACTATAGATAATCATGAATTTTGGTTCATGGGTTCATTTTATGTCTGATTCCAATGCAAGTTGTGAATGAACATTTTTTCTATGAAAGAGATTAAAATTTTTCAATATAGTGATTTCCTTAGCCAATCAACTTAACCCAAAAGGGGCATGAAGGAGAAAAATATTTACCATAGGTAACCTCCAAAATGGTTGTCGAGCAGAAGACTCGGGATATTTTACAACCAAGTGATGGAGTTGTAACATGTAAAGCATGATCATGGGGAGAATCCTTATGGAGAAAGAATAAAGGTTAGGTTTATATGCAACATTTCTACGATATACAATACTTTGGATTAGAGCATGGAGCACAATTTTATAATGCAAACCATATCTCTATGATAAAGCATTCACAACATAGAGGAATGGAGGTGCCAAGTGCTACATAGAGAAGCATAAATTATGCATTCATATTTTATGTGTTGAGAACAAGGTAAAAAAGGGTTTTCGTGATGACAAGCTACAAAAGTCTTAAAGAAACTATCAGTATCATCCCATATTTTTAGTTTTTGTATTGGACACATAAACATTTATAATGACATGGTTACTGTTTAATTGGTACTTGCCAATAATACTTTTTTTTTTTTGTAATTTGCATATAAAACTTACCATTCATGCTTTTATCTTTGACACATATATCATACATTTTTACAAAGGAAACTATGGTTTATAAGCTATATTAAGTTTTTTATATGAACATAGAAAGAGACAGAGGTGAAAGAAAAAATTTGTACAAGAACTAATGTGGGGAACTAGAAGTTTCTAAAGAGAATTTAGTAAATGGGCATATGTAAAAATAAAGGTTTTGGACATGTATATTCATGCCTTGGAGAAGAAAACAAAAAGAAGAAGTTTGAGATTACAAACTGAAAAAAGTATTGAATTGTTTTCAATCTAGTTCCACACTTTATTTTTGTCAGTGGAAAAATATAAATTATTTAGTGACTTAATTTTTGTCTAATTAGTTCTTACACTTTCTTGTTTTTTGTATTTTGTGTATCATTGAATTTTTGCATCAGTCACATAGACTACATTTATTTTAAAGGTAATTATGGTTTTTAAGTTCTATTAAGTACCTTATACAAAAAAATAGATGCAGGAACAAATGTGCACAACTTCTAATGTAGGAAACATGAAGCTTACGATGAAGCTATTATTGAGTGAAAATATAGAAAAACAATAGTTTTGAACATGATTGTTAGTGATGCTCAGGTAATATAATTAAATGGAATTATTTGCTTTTGCATAAAAATTTTCTAATATTTGGCTCCCTTCAAATCCAGTGAAGAAATATTTGTTTTGCAAGAACCTTTAGGGGCAAGAGAATTTAATGTATCAACCAATAACAAAATAGATATATCATGCATGTCATTTCACAATCACTAGAATGTTGGTGATCCCCATTTTAATTAGTTATTAAGTTGAAGGAAACCGGATCACCTGTTGAATGTCATATGATTAAATGAAGATGCTTCTAGTAGCAAGTATCATAGGATATTACTTTATTCTCATATTTCTCCAATATTTCTTACATTAATAACATTCGATTCTCTTCTCTATGTAATATGAAACAATACGCTTAACAATTACAATGTTGTTCGCAATATTTTTCCTTCTTAAATAGATTGTAGGTTCTAAGACAAAAGCGGGCTCTCAATTATTCAAACATAATACCATTTCCTTGCTACGTAACTCTAAAAATTATCATAATTTATCTCGATGGATAATTTTCTCTTAGTTTTTCTAGTAGAGAGAGAATAAAACCAACCTAGATCTATCTTAACTCGAGATCTACCAAGTACCGAGAGGAATCAAATCTCATTTCATTGTAAAAAAGGTTTTCATATCAATAAATTCGATCCCTCTCAACACTTGGTAGATTGGGAGTTAAAATTGATCTAGGCTACTTTAATTATTAATTATAAATATAATTACTAATTTTATGTCTTATTTTACATTTTATTTATAATTTTATTTAATTTTAGTTTTGTTTTATTTTGACGAAGTCAAAATATTAAACAGGGAATTACATTACATATTTAGAATACTCGACTAGAGAGAATATCTCAACATAAAGAAGAAATCACTTTCTAAATAAAGGGTTTGTCCTCTTAATATTTTATCCCACTTAAATAACTAGAAATTTCCCCAAGAGGTGAAAAGAAACATTGATAGGATTATTAAAATAGTAATTAAGATATTAAAGTTATATATTACTAGGAAAACTAAAAAAATATGCATTGAGACAATTATCAAGAAAAATAAAAACATGTTAACCACATTAGGAAAAACCCTTAGAAAAAAGAAACACTTAAACCATTTTAAGAAAACCACTTAACAAAATTTAACTCTTAAAATTTGTCCATGATAAAAAATGATGAAATATTTCCTTTCTATAAAAGAGGAAATTCTTTTCCTTTAAAATATATGAGATACCTAGACCCAAGCTAATTTCTCAGGCTAACTAATTAAATAAAATATAAAAATTAGAGGAAAATTAGCCTTTCCTAGGTACTAAAAGGTACCTTCCATGTGACTCTTCCTATACCATTATTGTTGTTTCTATTGCAATTAAATATATTGTTGAGACTCATATTGTTGTTGGGCCTTATAAAGTAATTGCAATTGCAAAACCAAACTAGATTTAAGTAAAAGTCATAATCAAACCACTTTTTCCTATCCCTCCTCAACAGTTGCACATAGAGTTGATCACCTAGGTTTTGTTTCTTTTGTTGGTCATTACCATGGTAATATATAAAATACTACTCCCAGAAATGGAAAATTTGCATCACTTGAGAGTCCAAAATAATTTTTTTATCTATATATGATCATATTCAATTATTTTGGTTATTCATTTCAAAGAATGAAGAGGTATAATCATCCAACCATGCATAATCATTAACTATTAGGTCCCTATAATACTAGTATAACCCCTTATTTTTATTGTTAGTGCAACCCCCTTATTTCTATTGTTCCCCATGTAGTCCCCATATTGTTATTATTGTGCCCCATAGAAGTCCATTATTATTATTTTTGTGCCCTTACATTATTATTGTTATGTAGCCTCTGATTATATTTGGGCCGCTTAGAATCCTATATATAGAAAGTAGGTTTTATTATTTGTATCATCCAAGAATTGTTCATTTATGTAATGTAAAGGAGGTTTCCCCTTCGAAGAGGATAATTTATAATTCATTGATCTATATTTTCTTCTATTTTTGTGAGCTAGTTTCATAACATTTAGTAACAGAGCTTTGGATTTTGGGGTTTTGTTGCTCCAAATAGGTCATCTTGGAATTTTTTCTATAAAATTTTTTCTATGATGTTTAATAATATGAAAAAAAACCCATGTGATTTGAAATCAGTAGGAACATCATGTAAAAATTTCAAATATTGGTCCGCTATATTTGCAAAGATATGATCTAACGAACTTAGGATTTTTTCAGGATCAAGAAATTCATCTCAAACAGGTGGCCGAGGGACAATCGCCATAACTTTCATTTCAAACATAAGATTGGAATTCTATAAAGAGTGGTTGAAACTACACGGATTGTAGTTTTTTTTTTATCGAGTTCAGAGCCAAAGGTCAAAATAGTGACATGTTACACGCTGTTCAAGTTTTCTCTGTTGAACCAGCCCATAATTAGGCCATTGTGAGAGATTGGGAATACATTTATCTTAAAGAATCCAAATTACGTATGACCTGTGGCATTCAAAAGAAGACTCAAAGGGATACCATAGGACAAAAAATAAGATCTTGGATATGCCTAATTACAGAGTTAAAACCATTTCAATATCGAGATCCTAAAAGAAAGAAAAAATTGTGTATTTTTTAAAACAATTTTGCATTAAATTTGTTTGAAAAAAAACATTTTAAAGTTATTCCAAGGGCATATTGAGGCATATATATTTTTATTGGGTTCTAAAATTCCTTCAAAAAATAATTCTACACCCATTAAGTGCATGGAAAAATCTACTATAACGCATGAAGAGGAGTAATTGCAACACGATATGTCAAAATTACGGGACCAAGTGCAACAAATTTCACTCTCAGAAAGAGCAACCAAAGATGAACTAAAAGGTCACATGGATGGTTTAAAAGTAGACATGGAAGCTAATATGGATGTCATGGAAGCCAAGATCGATGGTATAGAAGAAAAACTTGAAGGTTTGAAGGAAGGTTTGACAAAGTTTCTACAAGAAAATCTTCCTAATGGTAAAAAAGGTAGTAGAGGAAACTCGTGATGAGAGCAAAAGAAATGATAATCATGATTTCATAGACTCTAACGTTGCATCAAAAACCCACCATATTCCAAAGATCGATATGAGGAAGTTTGATGGAAAGGATATGATAACATGGATACTACAAATGGAGCAATACTTTGAAATCCATAATATGCAACCCACACAAAAGGTACACATTGCAACTTTATATTTAGAACAAAATTAGTTTGAATGGTATCGATGGCTTTGTTCTCATAAACCACTTGTCACTTGGTCAACTTTAACGCAGGAAATTATATCACATTATGAGGATACAAATAGCAACACCTTCTTTAGCCAATTGATAAATCTCAAACAAAAGTGTTCAAAGATGGAGCACATTGAGGACTTCTAAAAATTTAATATTAGGGTAGAAGATATTCCGAAGGAGCATACGATTGATGTCTTCACAGGGAATTTAAAGGATAACATTGAACACAATTTTCACCTTTGGGAAACTAATTCATTGGAGAAGGAATTCAGGGTGGCAAGAAAATTTGAAAGAAAAATTATGGCAACAAGTAAGTTTACTAATAACAACTATAAATATGGAAATGTTGTTACTCCTAGCCTTCCACAACCTACAAGGTTGACACCACAAAAATTGGAGGAAAAAAGAGAAACAAGGTTGTGTTACAGTTGTGATAGAAAATACACTAAAGGTCATAAATGTGTTGAGAAGAAATTAATTTACATAGACTGTGAAGAGGAGGAAGAAAACTAACAAGAAAATTTAGAAGAAAAGGATATACACCAGAAACCAACCATAGAAAAAGAAGAAATGAATATAATGATATCTTGTAAGGAATTGGTAGGAATTACCACTCCTCAAAATCTCAAGATTGAAGGACATATCAAGAAGAAAAAGGTAATAGCACTGATTGATTCATGTATTACCCATAATTGAATCTCTTCCTATATCCAACACTAGAGTGTCAAGTGATGGTTGCAAATGGAGGAATTGTAAATTTCTCTCGAAAGTGCCATAATATCAAGCTAACCATGGAGGAAAATGTATTAAATAGTCCAATTCTTTCTAATCCAATGGGTGGTGCTGATGTTGTACTAGGATTCCAATGGTTACAATACTTTGGGGCTATAACTTTTAATTTTCAAGAACTTTCTTGAACCTTTTTTTGGAAGGAAAGGAAGTTGAATTATGGGGTATTGTAGGGAAACTAGGAAAGATAATCAATTCTAATGTCATGAAAGAGCTTATGAAGAAATAAAAATAAGGTGTAATTGCACAATTATGCTCACTACAAGTTCAAGAAATGGAAGATCACATTAATAATCAACAACGAGTTCTCTAACTCTTAAACGATAACCTCACTTTGGCACAGAATCTAATGAAACAACAGGAAAATAAACATCGCAACAAAATAATTTTGGATGTTGGAGACTGGGTATTTTTATGGCTACAACCACTCAAAAAAATGTTCCTCAAGCAAGCTAAGAAGGATAATAAATTATCACCAAAGTATTATGGTCCTTCAAATGTGTTGTAAAATATTCGTACTATGACATAAAAATTGGAGCTTACGACATCTTCACGAATCCACCCAATTTTCCATGTTTCATCCTTAAAGAAGGTTATAGATGAAAAGCTCCTAGCTTAAACAATATTACCAGAACTTGAAGAGGAAGGAAAATAATATTGGAACCTGAAGCAGTCATGGAAACAAGAACTCGACAACTAGGAAATAGATCAATTTCAAAGTATCTCATCAAGTGGAAGAACATATTAGCTAAATATTCCTCATGGGAGGATAATTATTTTTTATAGAGAAGCATCAAAAGCTACTCAAGTGTTGAGAACAAAACTTGTTTGAAGGAAAAGAGCATGTTAGGTCCCTATAATAATATTATAACCCCTAATAGTTATTGTTAATGTAACCCCCTGATTGTTATTGTTGTACACATGTAGTTCCCATATTGTTATTATAGTTCTCCATAGAAGCCCATTATTGTTATTGATGTTCCCTTACATTATTATTGTTATGTAGGATTTTATTATATTGGGACCCCTTAGACTACTATATATAGAAAGTAGGTTTTTTCATTTGTATAATCTAATAATTTTTCATTTATGTCATGTAAATGAGGTTTCCCCCTCAAAGAGGTTGATTTCTAAGTCATTGATCTATCTTTTCTTCTATTTTTGTGAGGTGGTTTCATAGCATTCACTTTACGCAGTACTTTTTAATTTGTTAAAATTACCTTTCTCCGCTTTTTGTCTAATAATTGATTTTTTCTAATCTAAAGTTCATATACTTCGTAATATTTAGAAAATACCTATGGAATTCCCTTCACACAAAAATTGACTTGTATAAATGTCATATCAAAGTTATTTGATGGGTTTTTGTGAACAAAATAGAAAACCTTTGCTTCTGAGTGCATACTTAATCATGGATCTAACACTTTCATATTGGTTAGGGTAAAAAAAGGAATCATACTGTTTTGGAAGTGAAATTACCTTATTTATCCCCATATGTCAATATTGGCACAAATTTATATGTATATTGGATAGAATTTGAAGGACCCAGTGTTGGTATTTTTTGTAAGGGAGGGTCACAGATCAACAAGTTAACTAGGGAATGAAGAGAAACTCCCTTCATGGCTTTAGAAACACTGCTCCTATATTATGTTGGGATTAATTTGAAACTAGAGCATATCCTCTCTAGCTTTGTCCCACTAAAAATTCTTGGCGTATAAGGCTCATTGATGCTTAGTATGATGTTATATCTGCATCTGGTGTGATAGGGTTCCTGAACCTAAGGATAGATAGACTTCATATGCTTAGGAGGGGATTATAATTGATATGATTCCTATGTAGTTAAATAATATATAAAATATGTGTTGTCTTTGGAAGTAGATGCATTAGTAATTATTGTTAGATACATAAAAAAGTTTAAAAAGTGTTTTTAAAGGTGGTCATGAGAAGTAGCTCGTACCAAAATAAATGATAGGAAATTGAATTACACTATTTAACACTAGATTTGGCATGAACCCAAATGTAATATGAATAAATAAGGCAATAAATCTATGAAGGGTATAACCGTAGCATTTGGTTGCTTTTGTAATAAAATCATTGCATTTTCATGGTAATTTTCTCTACCAATCACTCGTAAGTGGTCGAACATGTAAAAGCCTCCAAACCTAACCACAAAAGGATAGTAGTGGATTGAAAATGGTCTTTGCAGAAAATTTCATTGTATTAGAACACATCCAACATATATAAGTGGAAAGGTGAAAAAATTATGCAATAATAGGCTTTCGTTCATCCAGATATACATGTACAATGCCATGAGAAAGAGGCCATGAATTGAGTATAGATTTTTGGTGGAAAATTTACTAAAAACAAAAATTAGTGAAGTAAACATCATATGATCGATGAAATATTTATATGAAAAATCACTTACACTTTGAGAATATCAACTGAAATTATTAGTATTGAATTGCAAACATAACTAAACATTATTACACTATTTGCATCCAAAAATATAATTAGTGAGAGTATGGCCTCTACACCTCATTTCAACAGTTTCCTTGAAGGATATAGTCCCTGATTAAGAACATCAAAAAACCATACCTTACTATGATTAGAAAACTAATTTTTGTTCATTAAACGCTAAAAATAGACTCAGATTCAATTCATCTTGTCCATGAAGATTAAATTTATTTAATATTTAATTTATGAGACAATAAAGATATGTAAGGATTCTTGAAGTTTCACTTGTTTTCCTACAAAATTTTCATGTGGCATCTCTACATAACTTCCAAAAATTTTACTTAATAGAATAATTAAAACTTACATAGGGTGCCTACCTTTTGAAAATGCATCAAAAAATTCTTAATTTATTTTCCCTATAATTAAATTAGGATAAAATCGAAATTACATAGCATCAGACAACTTCAATGAGTTAACTAAGTTGTTATCACTCAGCTAGCTTAGTTAATTCGATTTGAGGGCCTAATTTGAGTTGTGTACAATGATTCCTAGATTTTAGTATCCTAAATTGATTTATTTTCACTTGTAACAATTTAATTGAGTTAAACTGAGTTAAGGTCAATTAAACTAGTTCCAACTGTTGGAGGAACCAGTCGGACGTATCGCAGTGGGATGAAACTTGAGTGTTAATGAGTTAACTTATTAGTCAACCTAAATTAAATCATGAATACATGAAATTATAGTTACAAGTTTGATATTGGATTTCAAGGGAAGTGTACTATCAGTTGTATAATTTTCCAAATTATATAGGTGGTGCATGAAATCAAAGAAAATCCTAATAGAATTACACAATTCTCAATAATAAATTTCCCTAATGAAGAGGGGGCTAATGCCTCATCAAATAATGCAAGGAAATATGATCTTGGAGGCTAGGAAAATTGGCTAAGTGTTGGCCAAATCCAATCAGTCGAGAAGAGGATGGAAGATACTTGTGTAGATTCTCCTAAACCTTGAGTAATCATATTGTATTCATCCATATTCTTTGATTGATGCAATATAGATAGCAAGGCATTCTATGTAGTTTCTTTCCCCTAGGTAAATATTTGTTTATATGTGTTGAATCATGATGCATGTTTTTATATGTGTTCTTGATCGTGAATTTTCTTCCACATATTAGTAGAGTAGATTTGAGTATTATGTTTTAGTACATTAGACAAGAAGTTTCGAATCTACAGTTAATTTCTACATGGTACCAGAGCTACATTCGCAATAGAAAAGAGAATTCCAAGTTGTCATTGCAGGAGGTTCAAATTTCAAGATCATTGTTGCAAGTTTTATCCTAGACAAAGAAGATTCCTTTCATGGACTCAGGCTTGAATATGGTTTGGAAGGAACGAAAATTTTTGTGGCATGGAATATCCACATGAAGGAAACATTGGATGACAATGGGCTACTAGAATACCTCAAGAAAAATGTAGAAAAACCCCATCATTTCACTCACAGGATCTCGCATAGTGGAAGAAGGATGTGGTTAAAGCGAGGATAATCATATTGGAGGGAGTTCGAGATCATATTGTCTCGAATATCCATGGGAAAGAGACTTCATTTGCGATGTGGAAAAGATATGCATATTTGTTTGAGAACAATAGTTACCACAACAAGTTTTCACTCAAGGACAAGCTTTGAAGTATCAAGATGCAAAATACTAAATCAATTCCATAGTAACTGAGAAAGTTTACACACTGTTGTGATGAGTTTGGTAGGGTCAGTGTTACTGTCCCTGAGAAGACTTGGTAGCTCTAGCTCTTTTGGGCCTTCCCAACAATTGGCACAATTTTCAAGATTTCATAAATGGTAGAGAGAAACTACCAAGCTAGGAGTAGTTATGTTCCTATATAGTGCACGAAGAAATAAGGCAAAGAAATAGATACAAGACCTCATCCAAGATGAGAAGAACCATGCCTTGGCTAGAAAGGAAAAGAAAGGCAAAGGGAAGAAATCCCAATCCAAAGGAAATTTTGGTCAAGGGGGAACGAAGAAGGACTTGTCCAAAATCAATTTCTTTTACTGTAATGAACTGGGACACTATACCAGGAAGTGTCCACAAAAAAGGGTGGCCATGAAGCCCTTAGGAGGAGAAATTGGTGAAGCTCTAGCATCACAATTTGAGATTGATTTTACCCTCATTATATGCATGAAAAGCACATTTATGGGTAGTGTGTAGTATCTGGATAGTGGTGCCTCATTCCATATGATTTGCAACTTATAATTTTTCAGTAATTAGAGGAGAAATACCTCCTAATGCACATATAAATGGGATATGATGATAGGTATATCACGACTGGTATCGATACAGTTACTTTTCAGAGGGAGTCTAACTCCCCTCTTAGTCTCAAGGATGTGATGATTGTTTTGGGTCTAAAGAAGAAAATAGTTTCCATCATGGTGTTGAAAGACCATGGTTATGATGTGATATTTATAAAAGGAAAGGAATTCCTAAGGAACATCACATAAGTGAAGAAAATTAGGCTTCAGGTGAAGAACCTCTATAGGTTGGATGTAACAGACTGTGCTGCTTTGAAAAAAAGGGTGAAGAAGGTGCAGAGCTGTCAAGTCAAAGAATTATGGCATAAAATAGTTGGCCATTATCATCAGGGAGCTTTGAATATCATGTAGAAGATCACCACAGGGCTCCCCAACAGAGCACTAGAGTAGTAGAATACATGCAAAGGGTCTACCTTAGGGAAGTACACAAAAGTAACCTTCAATGATCAAGACAGTATGACACATGAAATCCATGAAAGGACTCACTGTGATGTCTATGGACCTTTCTCGACAACCTCCATGAAAAACTACATGTATTTTGTTATATTTGTAGATTATTTATCACGTAAGTGCTACATTTTGTTGATGGAGAAGAAATACCATACATTTTCCAATTTTTCTGAATTTAAAGTACCTGTTGAGAAATAAAATAGCATGAAATTGAAGGCTCTCTGGAGTGATAGTGATGGTGAATATGTGTCAAATCAGTTTAAACATTTGTGTGCAAAGGAAGGCATTCAATGAGAGTTGATAACACCTCATAATCCACAACATAATGGGGTGGATGAGAGGAATAACTTTAGGATATTTGGTTCATCAATATTTTGTCATGTTTCCAAGAAATCAGGGAAAAATATAGAGCCGAGAGTAGATTTGGACATATTTATGGGGTAAACTGATACATCACACAACTATTGGGTGTACCTTCCATCTCTCAGGATGACAGTTGTTCGCAGCGATGTGAATTTCTATGAGGAGAAGGAAATGAGTTGTTCCCTTGAGAGGGAGCTTTAATTTCATTCATATGAGGATAATTTAACTCCAAAGGAATAACCCCAAGGTGTTGTGGAGCAGCCACAAGAAGAGGAGAAGAGAGTTGAGAAAGGCACTAATGCAGAGACATCTAGAGATGGAAGGAAGTGCACCAGGGAAGCTGACAGAGTATTTAATGATTCTATAAGAGATAATGTGGGAGCACCCACATCAAAATGTAGAAAAATAAGGTCATTGGGTCGGTACACAGGCTACATGGCTTTGATGAGTGAGGTAGTGGAGGCAGAACCATCCTCATTAGAGGAAGAAATGCAACAACCAATGTGGGTTGATGTTATGGTATAGGAATATGATTTCATTGACAGAAATAGAGGTTAGGAAGTGGTATGAAGACTAGAGGAGAAGTCGTTGGTCAGTTCGAGATGGATCTATAAGGTTAATAAAACAACATACGAAATTATTTGGAAATGCAAGGCCATATTTGTGGCCAAGGGGTTCTCTTAGGTCGAGGGAGTTGACTACAAGGAGAACTTTGCTCCAGTATTAAGGTACTCTTCTATCAGATCAATTCTAACACTTGCAGCATAGATGGGATGGAAGATCCATGAGATGGACCTAAGGACATAATTCCTAAATGGTCTGATTGCAGATTAGGTGTACATTGAATAACTAGAAGGATTTGAGACCTTTGACAAAGAGTCACATGTGTGCAAAATCTAGTGAGCCTTGTATGGATTGAAGCAAGCAACCCATTCTTGGTAGACCAGGATTGACAACTATTTCACCAGGTTGGGCTTCACCAAAATTGAAGCACTTGCAAACCCTTACCATACATTTCTTGAAGGTAAATTGTTGATTAGAGTAATATATGTCTATTATTTTATTTTAACTAGTGATGAAAATTTGATCAAATATTTCAAAGAGGATCCTGCAAGAGAATTCGAGATGAAGGACATGGGACTCATGTCTCATTTTGGAAGTATGGAAATGAGATTGGGAATTGTGTGACTCTTAGGGCAAGTATCCCAATGTGATATTGAATAAGTTCCGCATGGAAAGTAGTAAACCCATGGAAACCCCTGTAGCAGAAAATTGGAGGAAGGAAGATGCCACTTCAGGTGAGAATGTGGAGAACACTATTTACATGAAGCTTATGGGTTCACTTATGTATTTGGTGAACACAAGACCAGACATGTGTTATGCAGTTAAGCAACTTAGTCAAGAAATGGTTAAGACAACCAAATTATATTGGAAGGCATCAAAACATGTGTTGAGATACCTCAAAGGCACTACTCAGTATGGTATTTGGTACAAGCAAGCAGAGGGAGTGAAGTTTCAAGGCTTTACATATGCATATTAGGTAGGAAGTCCATCAGATAGGAAGAGCACTTCAAGAGGATTTTCTGGTGTTGGGTTAACAACAATATCTTGGTACAATAGGAAGTAGAGATCAGTTGCACTCAGCTTAGGAGAAGTAGAGTACATTGCTGACAGTCAAGAAAATTGTGAAGCTACCTAGATGATAAAGATTCTTGTTTGGTTATTTTTTCAGGTGATGGATCCTACTGTGATTTACTATGAAAATAAAAGTTGTATCAAACTTTTTGAGAAATTCATCTTTTCAGGATCGATCCAAGAACATTGATATATGGTACCACCATCTACAAGATTGTCTGCAGAGGTGGATCATGACGTTGGAATCACAGAGGCATCACTCAATTAACCTATGACATAGCACGTGCATTCATGGAATACTAAACAATACCCTTAATTTTACTACATATTGGAAAATACCTCTAAAAATCACTTTATTTAACCCCCTACCAATACTAACCCATTAAATTTTCCCAATTTAAAAAACTCCTACTTTCACTATATATTGTAGGTATCCATATTTTCATTAACATTTTTTATACCCCTTTATATTTATATCCTTAACATAATCACATGATGCCTCTCTTATGATCCTACATGCATTCTACAATTCACCTTTCTTATTGTGATATACATAGGAGATGCATATTAGAATTCCCACAATGTGATTACTCAATCCACACTCAAGCACATCTCACTATGATTTGTGGCATTTAATTATCTAAGGCATACAAAGATAAACCATGTTTTAGGAAAATTGATTATGTGCATGTCTATAAAATGACATATAAATTGATCTATATGATGATGAAAAATAAATTGATCAATCTTTATTAATATATTTGTAGCAAATAAGGTGTTCAATCACAAGTGTAGACCCTCTTCCCTTTGAAATATTCTTGTTCAAAAATCCAACTACAACCTCATGTACTCAAACTAGTGTCTTATTAAGGTGGAACAACAAAAGTTACCATTTGTGAGAATTATATAGAGAAGAAAAGGCAAGGTCAGGATGAGAGTTATGAGACGCTCCCTTTTTTTTAATGAAAAAAAATAAAAATTGTTCTCTGTTGTTTTTAATTTAAGTGTTTTAATGAGAGCCCCATGGTATATTTTATCAAGAAATCATTTGGAAACAACCCATGTGGCTGACATTAATGGTTTTTTAATCTTGGTAATGTGATTTAAAGAGCTCTTACCACTATATTTTTTGTTTTTAGGATGATCAAAAATATTTTGTAAGGACTGTAGACAGTTTCCCCCAAGTTCAAATGGATGGTATTATGTGGCTATGTTTTATGAACCTTCCCAAAATCAACATGCTAGGTAGGTCTACCCCAAAAAAATTTCAATAGGCATCTTTCAAATATTGGATTTCACATTTGGAGAGATCTATGGGGTCACAACACTATTTGGTTGGATTGGAGAATATTTAATAGGCCCAATATTCACTAGCTGAAGACAAGAATGTGCTTTCAAAATGATACCAGAAATTTCAAGGCCCATTTGGAAGCACTGGAGATGTATTCATAATTACTGTAACAACTATACCCAACAACCTGAAGATGAATCTTCAACGGTGTTCACAAAAGGGGATCATTGTCACCATGTCACAAAGAAGATTGATGGTATAGAGATGTCAAGGTTATTATGACAAAAGAAAGATATGTCATGTTGTCACTAAACATTGGTATGCAAATCTAAAACATGGTCACTCACTGAAACATAAGTCATAGTCTATAAATTACTTCCCCTGAAAGTCTTATTATTATCTATCCACAATATTACTATAAATTTCATTTTCAAATCAAGGTTCTCTTATGTCACCAAAGGTGTCAAGACATCATGATGAAATTAAATGCTCAATCACCATGCTCAACCATACTACCTCAAGAATAAAATATCGCAGCAACCAACTGAATTTAACTTTGTTAATAAGCTTCAGAACATCCTATCTATGATACACATATACAATCAAGAATTATTTTCATCTAGCTAGACAACTCAATACATCAAAATCCTAGACAATTGTATACTTTAAGGCTTGGTCATTAACACACAAGCACATAGACTTCCATTAGTTATTTTCACTTCCAGAGAAGCCGTTGCTTTAGAAACTCAATATCCAATCTATTTCATGATGAAAATACTGTGATGGAGAGGCAAAATTCTATTGTTTATGCTACACAATGATTAATCACTTGAAGAGGAAACCTTTACTGCATCTTCAAATGCCAAAATTTTCATTTGGGTGTGATCAAACTCAATTTTAGTGTGATGAAAAATTCAACGTTCTTGGCTCAATATATTCACTATAGAGTTCAAGATGAGCAATTAATGAACATGCCTAGATTAGCAACACTTCCTACATAAACAAGTGCATATGAATTCAGGGTGCCAAAAAACACATCAAAGTCTGAAAAGTGGCAATTGAGAATTTTTTCTTTTAGAATAATCTATGAAAATCCACTCTGTATATTACTTAAAATTATTCCCATAGATGTTGTGAGTCTCAATAGGTCTTTGCTTATCAATTTTTTAAGACGGAAAAGTTTTCATGCTTATATCATTTCACAAGGTTTTCAAGTTGATGTTGCCACACAAAATGTCTTCAAATTGAGATTAATATGACTGATTTACAAAGGTTCACTATAAATTGTAGGCTTTACTACCAAGGTTACAAGGTCTTTGTCAAGAAGGTCACTGTTCAGTTGTTCCAATGAATAACAACAAATCTGCAAATGCAACCTGATAAAATAACTTTCTCTGCCAAGGTAAATCTAATGTATATGTTTCAAGTTCATTGTTGAAGATGAAAGGATTTCTAATGAATTTCAAAAATTTCACAATGCATATCTCTGTTATCTGAAAGAGAAATCCATTATAGATCTTTTCTTACTGCCTATAGCTTCAATCTCATATTCACGTAAGTCAACTTATCTAGTTATCTATATTTCTCTGTAGATGATAATGCTGGAGTAGACATGACAACAACCATTATGATTTCAATAATTCCAAAGTGACAATTTATAGGGTTTTGTGGTGAAATCGTTATTCGAAAGGGGACCACATCAACATGACATGGTCGCATTTGTTGTGGGTCTGCATTAATAAATGTTCCCACAAAAGAGGTCGAACGCTAATGATATTTGGAAACCACAGTGTTGTTCTTACAGCCAGTGTTACACGAGTACGTGTTCCCCATCATCCTAGAAATTGGGTGCTCCAAAGGTTATTGTTTACCCACATTCTCTTTTGGGGAAGATGCAAGGAGACAGAACATGGAACATCCCCCTCAAAAAAATATATGACCCCATGCTCCCTTTTAACCAAAGTCATTGTTTTGAGTAAAAAAAAAACAAATAAAATCATACTAAGAAATAAAATGAGTGTAAACCTATTGCATTGTTAGATGAGGATGGACTTGAAGTAGAACGCGTGTTGGTTGGTGTTCCATTGATGAGTATTCTTGAGAATGAAAATGATTTTACTTCAGATAGTGGCATTCCATGTTATATGGAAGCTCAGATAATAGGGTTTTCTCATCGATTTCCTTAGGAATTTAAGATGTTTATCTCATGGATAATAGGAATTTTGAAACATGGTGTTGCAGCCTTTGAAAATAATAAATTACTAGCCAATAGAGAGGCTTGAGATAAATTATGGAGATGAGAATAATGTAGCATTCTTCTTGGTGGGAAAATTGCAGACATGCATTTAAGGTAACAAGCTTTTCTTTTATGACATCTTTCCTATGGTGAAAAGGGCAAAGGTTTTTGAATGTCCTAAGGTAAGAAGGATGCTACTAGATTAGGGGAGTTTTGGGTTTGTGTTTCGGTGCTTCTTGTTGGCAATATGGTTCCTATGTCTTAATATGTTTTCCTTGATGGAAACTCTTTGGTAAAGGATGCAATATATGTCTTCAGTAGAAGCTCTGGAGCCCATCAGAAGAATTGTGTAATGTCTAGCAAAAGATTTGGTAATATTCGTATTGAATATTCTATACATGGTTTTGTTCAAGCCAAGCCGCATATACACGTGGCTAAGAATGATCCAAGTCACGTATGACTTTTGCACTCCAAAAAGACAAAACCAGGGGGCATTACCATGGTATTAGCCCATAAGATTGAGTGCCATATCATCTATTTGATTTCGTTCAAGAATACAATCGGCAAATGTGTGGTTTGGACTCATGGTATTGGTGAAGGCTAAATGTATATAAGGAGAAGAAGAACATGGTGCAAGGTGTGCATAGGATGAACTCTGTTTTATTGATAAATTTGGATTTAGGATGCACCCTTGGATAGATTGATGGATTAAGATCTCTAGGCCTGAAATGACTATGTTATTGCATGATCCATTGAAGAGATGATTAGATTTGAGACCTGGCACATGTTTGATGAAATGGAGTGAAGAAATCTGGGTAAGTTCTATAGATTTGAAACATTCTACAAAATTAATATTGACAGATCTATACGCTATTTCATCTCAGTAAAAGTGCATATATGCACGACTTTGCCTCAGAAAAGGCATGTATGGAAGTCAGGGTTTTCTGAAGTTTATTACAAAGGTTTTCTTTTATTTCCGCTAATTTTATGTTGTCTCTCAATGAAGTCTTCATGTAGATTTGGGTTTCTTGATTACTATATATGATGTTAAGTTGATTATGTACAAATCTGATCAAAGAGTGAGTAAATATGTGTTATGATGATTGAATGATTAAGGGTTCTGCAATTCTGAAAATATATCTGACTGACAGCCTCAGATCTGCACCTGAGACTAATCATATTTTGAAAAACAGTATTCACAGATATATACGCAGGTTGGTGTTAAGGAAAGCACATATACATGCAGGTTCAGTGAAGCAAAGTAGTGTATGCTTTTTGAGATAATGAATGTTTAGGGTTGAATTTGATTCTGCATACTAATTCTGAAATATGGTTATTACAATGTTCTGATTACAGTGATCTCACTGTTCGGTTTGATGTATTGGGTGAAGTTTATTGTTGCTGATATTTATGAAGGGTTGTGTTTAATTTGTGTGATCCGGTATGAAAATTGATGAAATATGATCTGTAGTGATTCTGAGGGTTAAATCCTTCAGTGTGGAAGTAGAAGCTTCCTGCCAGTAGAAGTTGGTGTTCAGAGAAGGGGGTTGAAGCTCCCTTCCAGGAGTTGCTAGTAAACGATATCAGGGGGTTGTAGCTCCCTTCCAGTTTCATTTGGAAAATGAGAGAAGGTTGTAGCCTTGTGTAGGTGTATTCCTATGTATTGATATGAGTCTGCATCAGTACAATATTGTAAGAAGATTTCAATATAATAAATATTGAAGACAAAGACGACAACAGCGGTGATTTCCTCTCGAATTGGGTTTCCACCTTAAATCTTGGTGTTCATGTGTGTTTCTTTTGTTTGATGATTTATTCTTCTGTTACTATGCATGCTTACGGCTCAAATAATAGATGCATAACTAATAAGTTGAGTTACATATTGTTTCTAAAAGGTTTTCTAATTATATCAGTATACGCAAGTTTCTTTTGGTATATGCATGTGTATATGCGAGTTGGGTTTGTTAAAGTTGCATATGGAATTCAGTAAAGAAAAAAATAAAATTTTCATTAAGCTCTAAATACTGATTCACCCCCCCCCCCCCTCAGTATTTTTTCCAACAATTGGTATCAGAGCAAGTCCTTCTTAAGAAGCTTAATCGCTAGAAGGAGGATCAACTAACATGAGCAACTACGATGGGATAGCATCTATCAGGCCTCCTCTCTTCAATGGAAGCAACTTAATTTTTTGGAAGATAAGGACAATATCCTTTCTTCAGTCTCTTTGAGCAGATGTATGGGCTATAGTTGAAGGAGTTTATCAATATCCAAATTTAGTTCCTACAGATGCAACAACAAGAAATAACTATGAAACCAATGCAAAGGCGGTCAATGCACTATTCAGAAGTTTGCCTGAATCATAATTTTTCAAAGTCATTCAGTTGAATACAGCAAAGGAGATATGAGACAAAATCATTCTAAGCTATGAAGGTGATGCCAAGGTAAAAAGTGATAAACTCCAAACTCTTAGAATTCAATATGAAAAATTTAGAATCCATAATGAGGAAAGAATTTCCAGTTTCTTTTTACGTCTATATGATAGTGTAAATCAGATGAGAAATCTAGGTGAAACCATATCTGACACTACTCTAGTAGAAAATGTTTTAAGATCTCTAACTCCCAAATTTGAGTCAAAAGTGTCTTCTATTGAAGAGAAGCAGGATTTACAAACTCTTACTATTGTTCAAATTCATGGGATTCTGACTACTTGTGAAATGAGAAAAGGAGGTCCATCTAAAGTCAAAGAAGCTATTTTCAGAGTTGCTGCAAAAGGAAAGGAGGTACAATAACAAGAAGGATTAGGGTATGTTTCAAAAGAAGATGAGATAAATTTTGTAAAGAAGCTACAACTTGGCACTGGAAGGTTCATAGATAAGCTTCCCTTTAAATTTTTTTCTTGTGGAAGAGTTTGTCATTATGCTGCTAAATGTCCTCGTAAAGATAGCCATGAAAAGGGAAAGGAAGTGGCTAAAGGAAATAAGAAACGTTTTATCAATAGAAAAAGCTATTATACTCATGAAGATAGTGATGGTCTATCAAATAGTGAAGAAGGAGAATCTGATCAAGATATTAGACTACTCATGGATTTTGAAAAGGACTCCAGTGATACTTTTATGGATGCATTAGAAGAAAAATAATTTCTTGAAGAAATAAATCATCTCAAAATATGTTTGGAAGAAAACAAAATTGCCATAGATACTCTAAAAAATCAGCTTATCGAAAAGAAGAAGCACAATGAGAATTTACAATGTGAAATAATAAGTCTAAGAAAGGAAATTGAGAAAGTGAAAACTTTAAATCTTAGATTTTCTAAAGGATCTGAAACCTTAGATGAAATTATCAAGGTACAATGCTCTCCTCTTATAAATATAGGTCTTAGATACATTGGAGAATCATTTTAGTCTTCAGCACTAAGTTATCTAAATGTAGCTAAAGCTAGCCTGCAACATTCTGTCTCTCAGCAAAAGAACAAAGAAACTACTTAGGTAAAGCATGACCACTTTAATACATGGAATAATAATAACAGAAATATCAATCAGCAGGTAAACATAAATATAAGGTTTCATGATCACACAAATTTCTTCTTTAATGGACAATGTTTCTCATGTCATAATTCTGGTCATAAGTTTGCTCAATTTGTTGTACATAAAACCATCATGACCAGAGAAGCAAGAAACCAAATAAATGAGACTCGAATAAAGAAGAATAATTATAACAACTTTTATCCTCTTCAAAATTAAATTGAATGTTATTATTGCAATAACTTTGGTCATGAAGAATCTGAATGCAGGAGAGAACTTCATCCAAAAGAGCATATACCTTCAAATTCCAAGGTTTTGAGAAAGAGGGACTTACAGGTTGAAATTTGTGGCATATTTTTATTTGAAGAAGGGGAAGAGAATCAATGGTACAATCATAGTGGATGCTCAAAACAAATGACAGGTGATATAAATAAACTCCTTTCATATAATGCTTTAGAGAAAGAAAATAATGTTACTTTTGGAAATGACTCTCCTACTGTCATTAAAGGAAAAGGTTATGTTTTTCTAAAATAAAAGGTGAAAGCTAACAATGTTATGTATGTGAATGGATTAAATCACATTCTGTTAAGTCTGACTCAAATATATGATCAAGGAAATGTTGTCTTTAGTTCAAAATAATGTGTAGTACGTGAACTTGACATAGGAAAGATGGTAATAAAAGGAACTAGAACACCAAGAAATTTGTATGTATTGAAAGGTAGCCAAGAACAATGCTACTTGGGTAAATCTTTAGAAAATTTGTTAGGGCACAGAAGGTTGGGACATTTGAGCCTCTCTCAAATAATCAAATCCAGCAGACTCAAAGTTGTTCGTGATCTTCCCAGCATCACTCTACTTGAAAGTACCATATGCGAATCATGTCAATTTGGTAAGGAAACTAGGGTCCAATTCAATGCTAAAGAAGGATCAGCAGGTAAGCCTCTTGAACTTATACATACTGATCTATGCAGTACTATAAGGAAAAATTCACCTCATGGAGAACAATACTATAATTTATTTATTGATGACTTCTCTAGAATGTGTTGGATCGATTTACTATAACATAAAGATGAAGCATTTGAAAAATTTAAAGTCTTCAATTATTTGGCTGAAAATGAATTAGATCTAAAAATAAAATGTATTATATCTGATCGAGGCGGAGAATATATATCAGATGAATTCTTTGATTTCTGTGAACATCATGGCATAAAAAGATAGTTTTCTATAGCCAGAACCCCACAAAAAAATGGCGTGGCAGAAAGGATGAATAGAACAGTTCAAAAAATGGCTTAGGCTATGCTTGATGAATCTGGAACTCTCGATACCTTTTGGGGAGAAGCAACACATATTGTATTAAATATTCTAAAAAAGGCTCATGTTCGGGTGAATAGTGATAAAAAACCTTATGAACTCTGGTATGACAATCTTCCACCTGTTGGAAATGTTGTCATTGATGGAAAAGGAGATGACAAAGGAGGAGCACCTGAAACATCATTCACGGAGCAGAGGAGGCAAAAAGAGAGGTAGCAAAGACAACAAAAAGAGAAGTAAGGAGAAACATCAGTCAAGGATCAGACGATAGCAAAGAAGCAGAGAGCTATTCAAGGTGCAGAGTAGTGAGGAAAAAATGAGGGACATTGGATTTTGAAAAAGGGGCAGAGTTGAGAGAAGAAGAAGTTCTGCCAAGACAAGAAGAAGTGTTTGAAGGTGGATTCATTTGTATCTATGGGACGAATTGTTCAACATTACATGAGTATGATGAGACTCTGTAATTGGGAGTATAAATGGCTCCTATGTGCAATTGACTGCGCATGGATGATTGTGAGTCTATCAGGGTTTATAAACAGAGTTGAATAAACCATGTGGCAAAGGGGAAGTAGCTGAACCAACAATAAGGAAGAGGCAGAGGCAGTGAATATAGAGGCAAAGCTGTTATCAGAGGCAGATGTAGAGGTAGAGCTGTTATCACAGCAGAGGCAGAGGCAGAGGCAGAGCAATTTCCTACATAAAATTCCAAGAATCATTACCCTAGGCGGAAGGATACATAAACACAATTCCGGGAACCATAACCATGCGGGAGGATACATAATATTTTTGGAATCTTAACCCAGGTGGCAAAGTATATATATGGGTAACACATTATATAAAAAGGACAGCCTACAATACAAAGCATATGTATTATATGCTTGTGCACAAGATTAAATGACTAGAGGTCCCATTGTTCGATATTCTAAACAAACGAAGTAATATAAGGTGAATGACCTAAAACCTTATGTAAATGCTTGCATATAAACCAAATTTAATACTCAAGTGGGACCACACATATAATTCCAAGAATCGTTACCCAGCTGGAGGATACATTTGAACTGAAGTGGAAGCATATATATATATGCAACGATTTATATAAGTGTAGCACCTTTTAAAAAAATAACCAAAGTACCATAAGGTGGGACCCTCACCAAATCACATCGGAGAAATAAGCGGAACATGTAAACAAGAAGTTGCAATTGTGATTGAGTTCCGGACCCAATATGGTTTAAACAACGATTCATATATGTTTGAATTCCGGAGATTTGAAAGCTAGTGGGACCCTTTGTTAATCGCACCAAATTGTTAAAGGATGCGATTACGATTAATCGCATCGAACCCAATGCATCGGCACATCCAAATAAATAGGGTTTCATCGCATTGGAGAAGGAGAAGGGCATCGGAACATGCAAATGCAAGTTGCGATTGAGATTAATCGCAATCGAAAGAACTTAAAAGTGATTCATCACATCAGAGTAAAACAGAACAATGGATCATTGAACCATGTGATTGCGATGGTGTGATTCAATCACAACCTTCCAATCCCAATCAATGGCAACTGTTGGATTCAAAGGAAGCAATCGCATCAGAGCAAGGTAGCACAGTGGAATAGGTTAATGAAGTTTGCGATTGCGATCAATCGCAATCATAAATCTCTGGAGGAGACTCATCGCATCGGAGCAAGGCACCACAACGGAACAGGTTAATGAAGTTTGCGATTGTGATCAATAGAAATCAGAAATCTCTGGAGGAGACTCATCGCATCAGAGCACAAAACAAAGTTCAGATGGTGGGCCCGAAAGGGCATTTTATATGTTAAATAGGATTTTACTATTACGTCGAGAGTGTTTTAAGTTGTATTAAAAAGGAAGTTTGTATGTTAAAACTTCTTATAGTTATGCCGAGAGTTGAAGTTGTGTTATAAATAAAAGGCACTATTACAGATACACAGTAGTTACACCACGGAAGTCCAAATATCAAAACGTCTTTATTATTGTGCCGAGAATCAATTAGCTTGATATAAAAATCACAGTTACATATGTATGGCATATGGCCATTACCCAGTGACAGTGAATAAGGAAACAAATAGAGCCGAAAGGGACAAAGAAATAGTCAAAGAAAAGATAAATGCATAGAAAGCCAAGAGGCTGAATGAGTAAGTTGGATTTTTCATAGTAATTGAATGTAAATGATTTTGTTTTATATTGTTTGTGATGCAAAGGCAAGTTTCAAAAGGAAAAATAAATATCCCACTAAAATTTTAAATTGGTACCTACAGTTATATTTTCTGAATGAGCAGATAAAAGAGTTGAGGAGGCAGAAGGCAAAGAGACATGGTTGTCCATTTCGAATTCCCTGTAGAATACAAACAGCCATGAAGCTAGTTTGTATAAAATAGGATAATATTCAAGGGGATAAGGTGATGAAAACAAAGTGAGAGAAGAAGAGAGTGTGCAACAGAATTGAAGAGAGTTGAAGAAAATAAGAAAGTTGCAAGAGGTGAGAGAGAGTGAGCATAGAGAATGCTGAGTATGGAATTGAGGCAGAGAAGAGAAGAAGAAGGAGGAGAAGAACAATATGTTGTGAAAAGTTAGAGAATGCAGAAATGAAGTAGTGAGGTAGAGAAGAAGGAGTAGCTGATAGTGAATCTGAGAAGATGCAGAAATGATATAAGGAAGATATGAAGACTAATGCACAACAGTGAAGATGATACAGAGCAGAGCTAATATCCAAGGTAAATCAACAAGTGTTTTCCTTTTGAAAGTGTAAGGAAGTTGGAGCTTCCCTATCAAGTTGTAGCTTGATATATTTTAGTTATAGCTGACTGAGGTTGGAGCCTCCTGTAGGTTGGTGCCTACAGAAAATAGATGGTAGTTGGTGCTTCCACATCAAGTTGTAGCTTGATAAAATGTCAGTTGTAGCTGACTAAGGTTGGAGCCTCCTGTAGGTTGGTGCCTGCAGAAAATTGATGGGAGTTGGAGCTTCCTTGCAAGTTGTAGCTTGCAGAATTGAGGTAGGAGCCTCCTATAGGTTGGTGCCTACAAAAAATCAGTGGTGAGACGGAGTTGGAGCTTGCCTTTGCATCACAACAATAATAAGATGTGGTTTTCTCCCTATATGGGTTTCCACTTATATTTGGTGTCTTTGTGCATGATGTTTATGTGTTGATATGGTTTATCTCATCTGCTCAATACTTGCTGCTCTCATATTAAATCTACTGTTACATTATATTAATACTTGCTGCTCACATTCTAAGACTACTCACATACTAAGTTGAACATGAAATGAAGGTGTAAATAAGTTTTAATGAAAATGTTTTAAAAGTCCATGAATGTGTTAAACTAATTCACCCCCCCCTCTCAGTTTAACTAAGGGTTTAACAATTGGTATCAGAGCCAGGTTCCTTTGGTGTAAGCTTAATAGCTTGAAGGAGATCTGGTTGAGTCATGGACTATCAAAATGCACCTGTGTGAAATACAACAAACTTTCCTGAATGGAGATATAAGGTTAAAACAAGATTATTGGCTTATGAACCTGAAGTATGGAAGCTTGTATGTGATGGTTACTACACAGACTCCCCCACGGTGAAAAAACAACAGAGGAATTCCAAGGAAAAGTGTGTGATATATGACATTCTTCATAACAAGGACCTTGAGTTGATAATGGATCTGGACTCTGCAAAAGAAATCTGGGACAGATTGCATTTCATGCATGCAGTAGACATAGAGGATTGCATTGTCAAGAAGGAAAAGATAATTAATAAGAAGAAAAATTCATGTCAAAAGGAAAATGTTCCAGCAAATGAAGTACCTGCTAGTGTAAATGGAAGTTAGTTCCCTGAAGAAATTATAGTTAAAGAAAAAACCAAACTTGATACAGCCTTGACTAGAATAGAAAGATTGAAGAATGAAAACAAAGACCTTAAGACAATGGTGCAAATATGTGATGAGAGAGAATATGAAGATAAGAAAGAAATTATTGACCTAAAGACACAACTTGAAGAAGCAAAGAAAGTGTAAGACTCTCTGCTGCAACAAATGAGAGAGAAAAGTCAGGAATGTGAAATATTGGAAGAAGAAGTAGTGAGCCTAGGAAAGAATTTAGAAAAATCCCAAAGAGAACTATTAATGAATACGCCTCTAATGAAAAGCTCTAAACAGTTGGACAAGATTCTAAATGCACAAAGGTCTCCCCTCATAAAGGCTGGGATAGGATATGAAGGAGAAACTAGTAAGTCCAAGGCAGAAGATAATAGGAATATCATCTTTGTGAAGGCTGTAAAGGATAATGAAGTAGCTCAGAATATTCCTGCAATAGTAGAAGCCAGCAAGAACAGGATTTATGAAGAAACAAATAGAATCAATCAACAATATGGTAGGACAGAGAATGAAAGGATGAAACAGTCTGATGGAAAGGGCTCTCACACTCCTGAATATGAATAGAATAAAGTTGGAAGATGTCAAAGGAGGTTCTTTCCTCCTATGAAAAATATCACATGTCTCTCTTGTCATAACCCAAGACATATTGCAGCACAATGTAGGACAAGGCCTATCAACTTCAACCAACAAAAGATGCAGCAAAAGAGAAGAACCCCTCAAGCAAGCAAATGGAAAAGACAATATTCCACCAGGTACACAAATTACTTCCATGGCTATTGTTATGCATGCAATAATTTTGGACATAAAATTGTTGATTGTAAAATGTATTCAAGAAGAGGAACAAAATATTATACATCAACTCAAATTCACCTTGGTCAAATAATATGTTATGTATGCCTTAAGCATGGTCACAAAGCAAAAGACTGTAAACTGCCATATATATTAAAGAACTCCAGACAAATGATGACCAATCCAATCAGACAAAACTATAAATTGGAAATGAGTGCAGACATTATGATGAACCTAAATAGAGTATGGAAAGAAAAGTTAAAAGGGGAGCCTATCATCTCAATAACATAATAAATCCTCCATATTCTCAGGGGGAGCTACTCTAGGAAGCAAATCAAAAATCCATCCAGTGACAAATATGAAGCAACATCCCTGGGGGAGAGTAGTTCATAAATAGTCCCCATAAAAGTAGTCTAATAAGAGCTCCTTAAATGAGAACAGCTATAAGATCAGGAAGGGAAAAGAAAATCCTCTAATAGAGAACTATAGAGGAAGAAGATTATTTAGCTGACAGATTGATGAAAGAAGAGAAGGCAGCAAGCAACCATAGTAGTAGAGAGAACATTAGCCATTAACTTGTAGAACTAATAGTGAATCTCATGAAGAAGGATGTTTAAGAGAAGTGCCTATCATCATTATGTCATGACATCATTCATCTATAAAAGGTTCTTTTGGAGAAATGTAGTAAAGTGAGTAATAAATCATTGAGAAATCAGCCCATGAAGATCCATAGAAAAGAAATTGAAGATGTCTTCCTGAAGATAATTATGTTAGACAGTTGAATTGCACCTAAAGCATTAATGATTCTGGAGCAGTCCTAGAAAGGAAATGCAGTGACATTCTTTTAAATCAGAATGACAGACTAAGCAAAAGGTTAATGATGACAAGATCAGATTCAGTATATTGATGACTGTGGGTGTGAACAGTGGAAAGCTCAATAGTAGAACTAATGAAGGATGTCTTAATTATGGGTTAATGCGCACACTGAAGTGAATTTTCTGCATGGTTTATCAAAGCAGTCTCAATTGGTATTTGGGTACAAGAAACATTCCTATCAACTGAATATCAAGTGTTATCAATGGAGTATGAATATGGTACAGGTGCTCAGGATCAAGTGATTATGGAAAAAGTACACCAAGTTAGTATCCCAGAGTTATCTACATTATTCAAGCATGAAAAGGTCAATTACAGAGAAAAAGGATCAGTATTGTGTTTTTGAAACATTATATTGTGTAATGAAGCAATATATTTTTCTATATATTTGCATGCCTTCCTGAAGTCAATACATATCTATCAGGCCTCTCTCTTGAAATCATTCACAACACCATGTGAAGTCTGTTTACAGAGATATCAATTAAACATCATGAAAATGTTTTGTGGAAGATCATCATGACAGAATAGTTAAAGTATCTAAAGTTTGAAGGACTAGTTGTGATTACCAGTTGAAGCTCAAAAGTCTATTATTGATTCATCTCAAGCATACTTCAGCAGAGCAGAATTGGTGGTATTTCACCATTGAAATGAGGTGTGGTACTGCAGATGTGTATTGCAAAAGAGGACATACTCCTACTACAACTTCCTCAACAGATATGGATTTCAAATGAAGATTATAATATAGCTGAAGCAAGCTTTATATGTCACATGGAGCATTCACAATCCTTAAGTCTTGATCCAATAATGCATCTCTTATTATACAAGTCCGATTATATATGGTTGTCATCACCTACTCTCTATACAAGTGCAAGGAGTCTATGCTTCGGAATGGTATCGACTTAATATGTATATACAAGTTCAAATATTCTCAAAAGTGTTATCTCAACAAATCTTGTACACCATTTTGGATAAGAAAGGTACAAAGTAAAAAGAAGAAGGCCTAAACACATCTCAAAGAGAATAAATGTAAAAGAAAGAATCTACACCGAGAAATGTGCAACCCTTTGACATTGATGTCAAAGGGGGGAGGAAAAGTAGGTAATAGAAGAAAGGGTCTTCTAAAAGAAGCTAGGCAGAGGAAGCATTAGATTATCGGTGGATGTGTTGCCATCAATGCCAAAGGGGGAGACTATTGGAAATGTTGTCATTGATGGCGAAGGAGATGAAAAAGGAGGAGCACCTGAAACATCATTCAAGGAGCAGAGGAGGCAAAAAGAGAGGTAGCAAAGACAACAAAAAGAGAACTAAGGAGCAGCATCAGTCAAGGAGCAGAGGATAGCAAAGAAGTAGACAGCTATTCAAGGTGCAGAGTAGTGAGGACAAAATGAGGGCCATTGGATTTTGAAAAAGGGGCAGAGTTAAGAGAAGAAGTTTTGCCAAGACAAGAAGAAGTGCTTGTAGGTGGATTCATTTTTATCTATGGGAGGAATTGTTCAGCATTACATGAGTATGATGAGACTCTGTAATTGGGAGTATAAATGGCTCCTATGTGCAATTGACTATGCATGGATGATTGTGAGTCTATCAGGGTTTATAAACAGAGTTGTATAAACCTTGTGGCAAAGGAGAAGTACCTGAACCAACAATAAGGTAGAGGAAGAGGTAGTGAATATAGAGGTAGAGCCGTTATCAGAGGTAGAGGTAGATGCAGAGATGTTATTACAACAGAGGCAGAGGCAGAGGAAAAGCAATTTCCTACATAGAATTCCGAGAATAATTACCCCAGGCGGAAGGATACATAAACACAATTTTGGGAACCGTAACCCAGGCGGGAGGATACATAATATTCCAGGAATCTTAACCCAAGTGGCAAAGTATATATATGGATAACGCGTTATATAAAAAGGACCAAGCCTACAATACAAAGCATATGTATTATATGCTTGTGCGTAAGATTAAATGACTAAAGGTCCCATTTTTTTATTTTTTAAACAAACGAAGTAATATAAGGTGAATGACTGAAAACCTTATGTAAATTCTTGCATATAAACCAAATTTAATACTCAAGTGGGACCACACATAAAATTTCGAGAATCGTTACCCAGCTGGAGGATACATTAGAACTGAAGCGAAAGCATATATATATGTAGTGCTTTATATAAGTGTAGCGCCTTTTAAACAAATAACCGAAGTACCATAAGGTGGGACCCTCACCAAATCACATCGAAGAAAGTAGCGGAACATGTAAACAAGAAGTTGCGATTGCGATTGAGTTCTAGACCCGATATGGTTTAAACAACGATTCATATATGTTTGAATTCCAGAGATTTGAAAGCTAGTGGGACCCTTTGTTAATTGCATCAAAATATTAAAGGATGCAATTACAATTAATTGCATCGGACCCATCGCATCGGCACATCCAAATAAACAGGGTTTAATCGCATCGGAGAAGGAGCAGGGCATCAGAACATGCAAATGCAAGTTGCGATTGCGATTAATCGCAATCAGAAGAATTTAAAAGTGATTCATCGCATCGGAGTAAAACATAACAGCGGATCATTGAACCATGCGATTTTGATGGTGCGATTCAATCGCAACCATCCAATCCCAATAAATGGCAATCGTTGGATTCAAAGGAAGTAATCGCATCAGAGCAAGGCAGCACAACGGAACAATTAATGAAGTTTGCAATTGCAATCAATTGCAATCGGAAATCTCTGGAGGAGACTCATCACATCGGAGCAAGGCAGCACAGTGGAATAGGTTAATGAAGTTTGCGATTGTGATCAATCGCAATCAGAAATCTTTGGAGGAGACTCATCGCATCAGAGCACAAAACAAATTTCGGATGGTGGGCCCAAAAGGGCATTTTATATGTTAAACAGGCTTTTACTATTACACCGAGAGTATTTTAAGTTGTATTAAAAAGGTAGTTTGTATGTTAAAACTTCTTATAATTATGTCGAGAGCTGAAGTTGTGTCATAAATAAAAGGCACTGTTACAGATACAAATTAGTTACACCACGACAGTGCACATATCAAAACGTCTTATTATTATTGTGTCAAGAATCAATTAGCTTGATATAAAAAGCATAGTTACATATGTATGGCATATGGCCGTTACCCTGTGATAGTGAATAAGGAAACAAATAGAACCGAAAGGGACAAAGACATAGTCAAAGAAAAGAGAAATGCGCAACAAGCCAAGAGGCTGAATGAGTGAGCTGGAGTTTTGATAGTAATTGAATGTAAATGATTTTTTTTTATATTGTTTGTGATGCAAAGGCAAGTTTCCAAAGGAAAAAAGAAATATCCCACTAAAATGTTAAATTGGTACCTACAGTTATATTTTCTGAATGAGCGGATAAAAGAGTTGAGGGGGCAGAAGGCAAAGAGACATGGCTATCCATTTCGAATTCCCAGTAGAATACAAATAGACATGAAGCTAGTTTGTATAAAATAGGATAATATCCAAGGGGATAAGGTGATGAAAACAGAGTGAGAGAAGAAGAGAGTGTGCAGCAGAATTGAAGAGAGTTGAAAAAAATAAGAAAGTTGCAAGAGGTGAGAGAGAGTGAGCATAGAGAATGCTGAGTATGGAATTGAGGTAGAGAAGAGAAGAGGAAGGAGGAGAAGAACAAGATGTTGTGAAAAGTTAGAGAATGGAGAAATGAAGCAGTGAGGCAGAGAAGAAGGAGGAGTTGAGAAGAGAAGGAGGAGCTGATAGTGAATCTGAGAAGATGCAGAAATGATATAAGGCAGATATGAAGACTCATGCACAACAGTGAAGATGATACAAAACAAAGGTGATATCCAAGGTAAATCAGCAAGTGTTTTCCTTTTGAAAGAGTAAGGAAGTTTGAGCTTCCCTATCAAGTTGTAGCTTGATAGATGTCAGTTGTAGTTGACTGAGGTTGAAGCCTCTTGTAGGTTGGTGCCTGCAGAAAATAGATGGGAGTTGGTGCTTCCACATCAAGTTGTAGCTTGATAAAATGTCAGTTGTAGATGACTGAGGTTGGAGCCTCCTGTAGGTTGGTGCCTGTAGAAAATTTATGGGAGTTGAAGCTTCCTTGCAAGTTGTAGCTTGCATAATTGAGGTAGGATCCTCCTATAGGTTGGTGCCTACAAAAAATCAGTGGTGAGAGGGATTTGGAGCTTGCCTTTGCATCACAACAATAATAAGATGTGGTTTTCTCCCTTTATGGGTTTCTACTTATATCTGGTGTCTCTGTGCATGATGTTTATGTGTTGATATGGTTTATCTCATCTGCTCAATACTTGCTACTCTCATATTAAATCTACTGTTACATTATATTAATACTTTTTTCTCACATTCTAAGACTACTCACATATTAATTTGAACATGAAATGAAGGTGTAAATAATTTTTAATGAAAAAGTTTTAAAAGTCCATGAATGTGTTAAAATAATTCACCCCCCCCTCTCAGTTTAACTAAGGGTTCAACACCACCTGTAATGCATTTTAGAGTTTTCAGAAGAAAATGTTTTATCAAGAACAATTATGAAAAACTTGGTAAGTTTGAAACTAGAGTAGATGAAGGAATATTTCTTGGTTACTCTTCTAGAAGTAAAGCATATAAATTTTACAAAAAAATACTTCGGAAGATTGTTGAATGCATTGATGTAGTAATTGATGAGTCTCTCTCAGCTCCAAAAAGGGAAATACCAACAAAAAATGAAGATGATGATGATGTGTATATTCTTGCATCAAATAGAAACAATATAGAAGGTGAACCCAATGAAGCACCAAAAGAAGATATATCTGAAAAGGCTCCATCCAGGTATGTTCAAAAGAATCATCCAGAATCTCAAATTTTGGGAGAAAAGGGATCAAGTGTCCAAACAAGAAGAAATATTGTAGGATCTCCTAGCTATCTGGCATTTCTATCCACTATTGAACCAAAGAATGTCAATCAAGCTAGAAAAGATGAATGTTGGCTTCAAGCCATGAATGAAGAACTTCATTAGATTGAAAAGAATCATACTTAGGAATTGGTTCCGAGACCTCATGATAAAAATGTGATTGGAACAAAATGGATAATCAAAAAAAAGTTAAATTAAAATGGAGATTTAATTAGAAAGAAAGCTAGACTTGTTTGTAAAGGGTATGCTCAACAAGAAGGTATAGACTTTTAAGAAACGTTTTCTCATGTAGCTAGACTTGAATCCATAATAATGCTTCTTGATTTTTCAAGTTTTCAACAAATCAAAGTCTATCAAATGGATGTTAAATCTTCCTTTCTCAATGGGGATCTAGAAGAAGAAGTTTATATAGAAAAACTAGATGGATTAATTCTCAGAAATGATGAAAAACTTGTTTTCAAACTTAAAAATTCTTTATATGGTCTCAAAAAATCTCACCGTGCATGGTACTATCATCTTGAAAAATATCTTCATCAAAAAGGATTTACAAAGGGATCTTCTGATAGTAACTTATAAACAAAATTAGAGAATGATAAACTATTGATTGTAGTTGTATATGTTGATGACATAATTTTTGGAAGTAATGAAGAGTCCATGAGTCGGAAATTTGCTTCTGTTATGCAGCAAGAATTTGAAATGTCTTTACTTGGGGAACTAACATTTTTCCTTGGCTTACAAGTGAAACAAGAAATAGAAGGCATATTTTTATCACAAGCAAAATATATTAAGCAAATTCTGAAGAAGTATGGGATGGAAGACTATAAACCTGTGAGTACGCCAATGGTAACTGGATGTAACCTCAGTTCTCATGATGATTCTCCCATGGTGAATCAACCAGAATATAGATCCATGATTCGAAGTCTGTTGTATCTAACTGGAACAAGACTATACATCATACATGAATTTGGGATTGTTGGACGATTCCAAGCTAATACAAAATAGTTTCATATTCAGGATGTAAAAAGAATATTCAAATATCTACAAGAGACTCAATACTTTGGTATATCGTATCCAAAGAATGCTGATCTCACTCTTCATGCTTACACAGATGCAGATTGGGATAGAATTTTTGATGATCGAAAAAGCACTAGTGGTGGTGAATTCTATATGGGGCCCTGATTAGTCTCTTGATTAAGCAAGAAACAAAATTCTGTTGCCTTATCTATAGCAGAAGAAGAATATGTGGCTTCCGCATCTTGTTGCACACAACTTCTTTGGATGATGCAGACTCTTCAAGACATTCAAATAAAATGTTAACCTCCCATCTCCATTTTATGTGATAATACAAGTTCTATTAGTATCTCAAATAATCCTATTATGCATTCCAAGACTAAACACATTCATATCAAGTATAACTTTCTTTGTGAACAAGTGCTTGGAAAAAAGGTTAAATTGGAGTATGTTCCCTCAGAAGAACAAGTTGTTGATATATTTACTAAACCTCTTCCTACGGAAGCATTTGAATATTTCAGACAGAAGTTGGGAGTTGTCTCTGCCTCTCTAATTAAATCTGCTTAATTTCAGAAGTTTAAATTTTATACATTGGTTTCATAAAGACGAATCACATATATACGTGAGTTTCTATGCATAAAACCGCGTATCAGTTTTGCTGATAGAAATTCTCTGGGTCAGCACTCAGAACAATTGTTGTGCTATTGGGTAGTCTCTATTGTTCCAGTATTCATATTTCTATATCATTCTCTGATGAAGATGCTTTGATGAATTGGTTGTTGAAGGTGTTCAGGATGCATCAGCTTAGGGGGAGCACCTGTCTTGATGAAAAGGATGCATTGTTGGCATTCTAATTGGTTTCTGATATATGATATCTCTCTTGAGATCTTTTGGTCCTCTTAATGACATATCATTTCTATAATTTGATGAAAATGGGATGTTGGCACTCATGATGTAAATTGTTCTATTCAGTCATGCAAGGAGTTGTTCTACTTTGTAAACCCATTTGGTTGGGTCGTTGAGTCAAATATGTAATTCCATTTGGTTGGATCATTGATGTAAGTATGAGTCCTTGGTGATTTGAAAATATTTGAAGATTCAGCATGCACTCAGGCGGATCATGGTCAAAATAGTTCCCTTTTATCTTGATGTCAAATGGGGAGAGGATTTTTGGTGTTTGAAGTGTTTGAATAATGGTTATGTTTAATGCATTTATATGTTGTTGTGATCAAACACCATAATGGTTGCCATCAATTCCAGAGGGGGAGATTGTTGGAAATATGATTCCTATGTCTTAATATGTTGTCCTTGACGACAACTATTTGGTAAAGGATGGAGTGTATGTCTTTAGTAAAAGCCTAGGAGTCCATCAGAAGAATTGTGTAGTGTCTAGCAAAAGATTTTGTAATATTGATATTGAAGATTCTATACACAGGTTTCTTTAAGCCAGGTCTCGTATACACGCGGCTAAGAACAATCCAAGTCACATATTCCTTTTTCTCTCCAAAAAGATAAAACTAGGGGGGAATTACCATGGTATTAGCCCGCAGGATTGAGCACCATGTCGTCTATTTGATTTCATCTAAGAATACCATCGATAGATGTGTGGTTTTGACTCATGGTATTGGTAAAGGCTAAATATATATAAGGAGAAGAAGAACATAGTGCAAGGTGTGCATTTGTAAGGGCTATCACTAAATACTTCTCTTTGAACTATATCTGCATACGATGAACTTTGTTTTATTGATAAATCTAAATTTATGATGCACCCTTGGATAGATTGATGGATCAAGATCTCTAGACCCGAAATGACTATGTTCTTGCATGATCCATTGAAGAGATGATTAGACCTGAGACTTGGCGCATGTTCACTGAAATGGAGTGAAGAAATCTGGGTAAGTTATATAGATATGAAACATTCTGTAGAATTAATATTTACATATCTATATGCTAGTTCGTCTCAGTAAAAGCACATATATACGCAGCTTTGCCTCAAAAAAGGCGCGTATGGAAGTTATGGTTTTCTGAAGTTTATTACAAAGGTTTTTTGTTATTGCTGCTACTTTTTTGTTGTCTGTCAATGAAGTATTCATGTAGATCTGGGTTGCTTGATTGTTGTATATGTTGCTAAGATGATTATGTACAAATCAGATCAAAGAGTGAGTAAATATATGTTATGATGACTGCTTGATCAAGGGTTCCACAATTCTGAAAATATATCTGACTAACAGCCTCAGATCTGGATCTAAGATTGATCATATTCTGAAAAATAGTATTCACAGATCTATACGGAGGTTGGTGTTAAGGAAAGCGCGTATACACGTGGGGTTTAGTGAAGCAAAGTAGCATATTATTTTTGAGATAATGAATGTTCAGGGTTGAATTTGACTCTGCATATTGATTTTGAAATATGGTTATTACAGTGTTCTAATTACAGTGATTTCATTGTTCTGTTTGATGTATTGGGTGAATTTTATTGTTGTTGATCTTTATGAAGGGTTGTGTTGAAGCTGTGTGATCCAATATGAAAATTGATGAAACGTGGTTTGCAGTGATTCTAATGGTTGAAGCCTTCAGTGTGGAAGTAGAATCTTCCTCCCAGTAGAATCTAGTGTTCAGATCAGGGAGTTGAAGCTCACTTCTAGGAGTAGCTGGTAAATGAGATCAGGGGGTTTTACCCCTTCCAGTTGCAGCTAGAAAACGAGAGAAGGTTGTATCCTTCTATACGTAGATTCCTACATACTGATATGAGTCTGCATCAGTAAAATATTGTAAGTAGTTTTCTATATAATAAATATTGAAGATAGAGACGACAACAACAATGGTTTTCTCCTGAATTGGGTTTCCACCTTAAATCTTGGTGTTCATGTGTGTTTCTCTTGTGTGATGATTTATTCTGCTATTACTATGCATATTTACTGCTCAACTAATAGATTCAGAAATGATAATTTGAGTTAAAGATTGTTTCTAAATGTTTTTCTAATTATATCAGTATACGCAAGTTTCTTTTGGTATATGCACGTGTATACGTTAGTTGGGTTCATTAAAGCCACATATGGAATTCAATAAAGAAAATTTTAAAATTTTCATTAGGCTCTAAATACGGATTCAACCTTCCCCCTGCCCCTCTCCCCTCTCAGAAATTTTTCCTAAGACTTCTTGCAGGTGAAAATATCAAGGAAAGGCTGGCCTAAAGGGAGTGCCCTAGCCATAGCAGATAAGAGGTGAAAGGGTAGGCCGAATCTTGTTTAGGGTAACCACTGGCTGTTTTGGTGACTGCTGTAAGGAAATCATAGTCAAACGAAGTCTTCCATGCCTCTGTGGAAGGTCTGTTTAAAAGGCCATTGGGAGAGAAGGTTGTTGAGATTTCCATTGATGAGTTTAGGTCCTGTGCAAGTCAACAAATCGCGGAAGAAAAAGAAAGGGCCAAAGGTTGTGCCCTAGCCACAAGCTCAGTGGCAATCCAAAAAATAGGTGAGGAGGTCGAGGTCTATGGAACAAGAGGTCGAGGACCTTTGGGATGACTATAGACTAGAAGTGACCATCCACATAGTGGGAAGAGCAGTCTGAATCTAATAAAGGAACCCTAGCTGGACAGGTTACTATGTCTCCTGTGCTAGTAAAAAATTCGTAACATTTTGGTTTCTCTGTGATAAAAAATGGAAGACCAAAGGTTGGAGAGGGTTGGGAAAGCCTTGGGTAGACCAGAGCAGAAATTTTAGGGAGGAAAGAGCTTCAAGAAATGAGGCTAGGGCTTGTTGAGAGCTAGTAAGGTTTTGTGATGAATGCTCGAGCAGGGAAAAATACAATGGGTGTAAAGGGTTACACATGTTTGAGAAGGTGCCATAACCAAGGAAAGGTTGTGTGGACAGTCCACTAAAGGAATAACTAGATAGTGTCTGTTGAGGTGCAATTGAGAGTCGGGAGGACTCAGCCTTAGCCTAGGAATACAAGGGACATTTTTGTTGTGTTTGGGCAGATTTTCCAGCAATTATAAAGGGCCATTTTTCCTAGTACAGGAGCCCTAGGATTATTATTAAAGTACTAATAAGAAATCAATTTTGGTAATTAAATTGTGTGTTCTATGTATGATCTAATTTCTGTTGTATTTTTCCACTTTGAAAGTTTTTTTTGATAGGCATCTTAGCATGTTTGTGTTTTCTCTTTTGTGAAAATCCAAAACATAGACTAGACCTAGAGTGCATGGATTTAAAACTTATAATGGGCCAATGGGTTATAGTTGTAATAATGCAGTGTGATCCTTGGGGGTGCAAATGATTGTATGTTCTTGCAATAAAAGAAAATAAATAATAAATTTGATCAAAAAACAAAGAAAATTTAAAAGTCATATATCAAAATATTGTGTCATTTATCCATTCCCAAAAATTCAAAAATGGCTGATAACAAAACCCCCAAATGGCTTGCATATTGAAAATGAATCCAAATATATTATTAATTTTGACACTGTGAGGGCCAACTAGGACCTAAGACTTGTGTTACTTGACAGAGAGAAGTCTATATGTGTGAGTAAGTAGAATTTGAAGCATTTTCTTACTTTACTTTACTTGTAGATAGATGGAATTTCACATTTTATATAGTAGGTATAGTCATTGATCAGAGGAGGAAAGATGTCACTAACGAATGGAACAAATCAATTGATCCATATTCAATCAACATAAAAAACATATTCCCAACCTTCATATAAACCAATATCCTAGGTTATCATAGTAGTTGTTTCATTGGGGCCATACTAGAATATGCGCGTAAACAAATGTATTTGCAGATATATAATAATAATTTGACATTTAGAATGAAAAATAATATAAGGCCTCTCTCTTACCAAGTTACATAATGCACTTGAAAAACAACATGCATTGTATAGCCTATTGTGAGTACCACATTTCTCTAATATGGACTATTGACAATGAGCATATATTATCAATTAGTGATGCTTTTCAATTGTTCTGAAAAAATATAAAATGTTCAATACTTTATCCTCTCAAAAAATTAAGGCCTATCAAATGTCAATAGGTGCTTAACTAGGTTGGTGAAGGGGGGTGTTGTTATCACCCCCACTAGGGTTCAAATCTATCAATGACATGGTTATGTGTGCTCTTGAATGCACCTATGATTGCAAAAAATGGGTGAGGCCAGATGAAGGGATTTTGACGAAAACAAAACTCCATATTCATGGTTTCTTAGGTGAAGAAGGATTCCACATAGCAGGAGGGTGTTTCCATCTGTGTTAAATCTTAAAATAGAGCAGTTGTTGCTTGACCATGTTAACCAGAAGCTTCAATCATGAACTATCATTTCCATGCTTCTTAGTCAAACTATTAAGATCCGTGTTAGTTTTTCCAAATATATTGAGATGAATTTCCGCTTGACATAGATCAGCAAACTGGGTCAAAATCTTTATAGAAACCTTCTATCAAACAACAATTTCAATTCTTAGAAACATCACTGAGATGTTATTAAAAAAATTCATTTAATTGAGTTAAATAACTCAAAACGCATCTGACCATATTCTCGGCTCCATAACTATCCAAAAAAAAAATCCAACTGATGATCAACAAGCATTGCTTCCACTATTCTCTACATCCTTGTAATGAAAAATATTCATCAAAAGAAATGAAAAGCCTTCTCTGTGAGCTCCTTGGCAAAAAGAATTGGCTCCAAAAATCTATTTTACTATGTTATAGTTAGATTGTGCTTTTAAACTAACACATACTCCTTGGCATGTCAATGATTATTTGTCATATAAAACAACATTACGATGTTATATTGTATGTACATTATCGTAAATGGAAACTATTCTAGTTAAGCACACCAAAAGAAAAAAACCTTTTCAACAAACACAAGTAATACATGCCTGATCATCTTCTCACCAAGTTCAAGAATATTTTTAATTAAAATACATACACCATGCAAGTTTCAGCATAATCACCTTTATGTTTGCGAGTTTCATTCTCTCTATGAATAATATTCGGAGGTCATGTATCATTATCCAGTCCTTGTTCATAATGCAAATTAGAGACTAGAACAACTTCCATTGGAACGTGACCAACAAGATCAGACAGTTGATCCTTTCCCACAGACAATATAGCCTAAATAAATGATAAAAAAATTAGCGAAATATTCATACAAGTAGGCATGCTCATGCTAAACTTATATATTGTGATTTATACTACAAAGGTTTATACTTTTATGGTTTACCTCTAAGTCCAAATAAGCAAGTTCTTTCCAAATTGACCCCAAGAACATGTCAAGATCATTAGTTGTAAGTGCTGCAAGCACGGGAGAAAAAAAGCATGTTTAAAGTGACAACTAAAATATTCTCTACATCAACATTGACCGAATAGTAAATATCTGCACTAAGATTTAGAATACATACAGTAGTCTATGTGCCAAGCTGAAACTCCATGCAAACTATAAAAATGTAATATTCTCAATTAGCCATGAGCTAGTTGGAATATTAATTTTTTCTTTTTCTTCTTAATTTGCTGAATGAGAGGGTATGGAGACCCATAAATCTCCTTAGTACACATAAAATCACTCCTAATGTGAAAGGAGGTCATATTAGAAACTTAACTACGAACCCTTGTGTGTGAAAAGGGGCTCAAACATGAAGACTGGGTTAATTTTGACCAAATCAACAGCGCCACTATGGAGGAGTGGACATTTATTGAGGGACATCATAGTTTTGGAGGGAGATCTCATGCATGGAGATAGTGGCTTTAATAAGTGGGGCTAAGGGTGAGGAAGCTCACCACTTATATAAGGAAGGGGATGGCAACCATAGAAGGGCATGTTATATTCAAATGTTTTAGATTATTATTTTAATATGGTCTATTAAGACTTGTTTTCTCTCTTCAGATGTTTAGTTAAGAGTGTCGTGCTATTTAGCACAAGGTGTTCCCGAGCGGGAATCCCACCTTCATCCTCAGGGGACTTTGAGTTCTTGCACAGGAGAAGTGATTGCACTACATTTCCAGAATCCAGCATCAGGCCAAGCTCCATCTTTCATCTACAACAAATTTTTTGTAGAGGGTTGTGTTGTGGTGCAGGTTGTAGCAGTGGAGAATACATTTCGGTGATTTCTGCATTGTTTTCCTGTGGAGGAAGGTTTCCTTCCATTGGGAGGCTATTGAGGAAGGCCCTTAAGACTTATTTTAGCATTTGGCATCAGGCCACACTACAATTTTCCCCTGCATTGCAATTTCTATCTTGGACTATGTTATTTAGGGAGGAGTTGTCAGGGTTGTTTCAGTACACCATTTGGGGAGGAGGTTTTCTAGTGAAGGGATTAGCCTTTCATCTAGATATTCTATTTGAGGAGGCTAGATTATTTTTCATATCAAATCAGCCACATCTTTCCAGTAGTATTGTTGCAATTAATCTTCAGCCCTAGGGCTTGGGTTCATTTCTTGTATATTGGTGTATTTCTGAAAACCCTCTTGGGTTCTTTGTTGGAGGTTGTATAGAGCCTTGATATTCATTTTACATTATATTTGAGGCATATATTAGCCCTTTATATTTTTTATGTTCATTTTCTATAGTAGTGCTCCTATGAATGCACTGTAGCAGTCTTCCGACATTTTGATATAATAGAAACACCTCATTCTTGAGGGATTTCTCTATTAGAGGCTTGGTGATTCGTGTTGTATGGTTTATGCCCCATTATTTTGTACTATTTTTATGTTGTTATGATTAATGGAAAGGATCCATATTGGTATCATGTTTTGATGTGATGTTTACATTGCTTTTTCAAGCATTTTGTTCTATATTCATGATTTTCCCATTTGGGAGTATTACAGTGGTATCAGAGCATAATCTTGGCTCATCTTATGCATCTTAAGCCAATATGTCATCAGAAGAAGGATATTATCTCACAAATAGAGAGAGGAGGTATCTCAGAAGAAACTAGAAGTATTTTTATAGAGATGATAAAGAATACAAGGGTAAAACCCCTTTATCAAGAGGAGATGAGGAGAAGGAGTTTCCTTAGCTTCTTCTTCTAACTATGTAATACATTGCAAGATAAATAAAGGAGATGAGTATGGATAGACACAAGGAACCGCCGAAAGGGTTTGTACATAGTGAAGGCTCTGTCATTTCTCATCACTGGAGTGATCAACCATTGACGAAATAGGTTTCCCAATGCTCTATAATGCCTACATTTTTAGCAGTGGGAAATGGAGGGTTTCAAGAACAAGAAAATCTTGAAGATTATTTCATCGAATATGAGTCTCAAACACAGAGATTCAAGGATCATTTGAGTTTTCAATAATTTTGTCAGATCAAGGACAATAGGAGACCTTGGCATCACAATAGAGGTGGAGGATTCATACAGAATCATGATCTACATTGGACTATAGGCATATTTTTATTACCCAACTTTGATGGGTCATCTAAATGCACTGCAAAGAACCAAGTACCAGAGATGGATGCCATCAAAATAGTAGGGCTTGACCTTGAGGGTGAGGCACATTATTGGTGGTTTCATGGTCTTTATACATTGGCTCATGCCAACGTGACTGCATATTCAGAGTTCACAAGGAGGTTGGTGGAGCGGTTTGATCAAAGAGATCCGGAGGCACCTTTCATGGGGCTAGCAAGTCTCAAACAATCAGGTAATCCAGAAACTTATATTTCTAAATTTCTAAAACTTTCTGTTATGGTTCCTAATTTATCTACAACAAGGAGGGTCTATATTTTTATTGATGGGCTAGAAGAACCTCTTTATGGGTTGGTTAAATCTACCAATACCTCTACCCTTCAAGATTCCATTGAAAAGGCTAGAGATCTACAAAATGCCTTCCCAAAAGCAAAGGAAACATTTCATCAAAAGCCCACTTTTCAATGAAATGGAAAAGATGAGAAGGCTCCTTTTTCAAAGGAGAGCAAAAAAAAAGTACCTCTTAGTGATGATTTCCGAAGAGATATGAGGAGATAGAAACTTTGCTTCACATGCCAAGAATTATGGGCACCCAGACATAGATTTGTAGTAGGAAAGGCACACTATATAAATGTCTTCTCAGATGATGAGGAGGAAGAAGAAGAAGAACCAGAAGGAGGTCATAATGCTGGGATAGCAGGAGAGGATCCACCACCACCAGGAGGTGGGAATGGAGCATTTTATCCTATTGGAGGGGCCCTTGCATCATTGAGAGGAGTACCCAAGTACTTGACCTTGAGGATTCGAGGTTCCATTTTGGATCATAGCGTTTCAGTTTTGATTGATAGTGGGGCTACCCACAACTTTATTGATTCCCAACTAGTGTAGAGGAGGGAAATACCCCCTGACGATTTTGAGGGATTTTTTGTTTTGGTCCGAGGAGGTAGAACCATGCAGAGCATGCATTATGTTCCATCTTTATCTGTCACCATGGGGATACATACATTGACTGACCATTTCTTTGTGGTTGACATACCTAACACCAATGTGATATTGGGTGTGCAGTGGTTGATTACTTTGGGGAAGGTCACCACAGATTGGGAGACTTTGCAGATGGAATGGGTGGACATAAAGAGTGGAAAAAATCAAATGGTTAGGGGCATGCACACATATCCTTCACAAACAACTTCCACACAAAAAATAGAGTTGGATTTGTGCAGTGGAAGCAAGGACATGGTAGTCCCATCTATTATGCACATGACTTTAGCCCATGAGACACTATTGTTTTGTGGCAAACCACATGGGAGGCCACCTGATGAGGAGTTGGTGAGAAATGTCTCACAATATATTGCACCACTGATAGATCCAGGAGGAGTGAGAATATTGGCAGGTCATGGTAGAGCGTAGATAGTATTGGGTGGACTTAAGGAGGAGGGAGATATTCTCCCACTATCATCATTACCCACTCTCACACCACATATTGCACTGAGAGAGGATGCTACAGGATTGGAGGATGGAACCATCATGGTGCAAGGAGACGATTCCTTGACTTTGGAGGCTCATAATATGTTCTCACTTGGGGAGAAGTCTTCCACATATGGTAGAGGATGTTGGCCACTCATGCATGCTTTGGCCAAACTTAGGAATTTTTGGATAGGTGATAGCTTCCCATGGAATACTAACCTCAAAAATCTTCAACCTTTACTTGAGCATGGGCAGCTACAAGAGGAGCAAAAGAGAGAGGATAGTGGCATCCTGATATGTGACTTTGGCATGCAAGATGTTAAAGAGGAGGGTCACTACATTACAAATTCTTTATATGATAGATCATCAGCACTGTCACTATGGAGGATAGATCCATAATGGAAATCCCCGCGATTGGAGTATTATTCCAAGGATATTCTTACATGCATGATACTTCATGACCATATTTTAGAGGAGGGGTATTTATTCAAAGATGAGTTCATCTACGATCATGATAGGATCTTCTTACCTATAGCATCCAAGCTCAAGGAGAAGTTGCTACAAGTTGAAAATGAATATTTTTTCTTTAGCCACACTTATTCCATGAGAGCACACCATACTATCATGGAGGGGTATACTTGGGAAGGCTTTGAAGAGGAGATATATCATCATTTTAGGAGATGCATGGATCATGTGGAGATGGAGGAGATACATAAATCTTTTAGGGAGTTATCACAACCACCTCTTTCCTCTTTGGAAATGAGAGGGGATCTACTTATGAGCCACTCCATTTATGTGAGCAAACTATATCATAAGGAACATTCTTTAATGCATAATGGTTTACTTGATGAATATTTTCATTCCTTTACCATACATGTGCAGGCCATTGTACCAAGAGGGATAATTCTTCCTTATAAAATTCATGGTCAACTTTGGTCCATAAACAATGTTGAGCATGGCCACTCCCTAGGGGGATATAGGGAAATGACATATCATTCCAGGTGTGCACCAAAGGCACCAAACATCACTCACCTTCTCAAAACATGTGAGAAGAATATGGCAGCAAGTAAGTGGTGGGGAAACCACTTACCATATCATGATCTGAGCCAGTTAGGAGATATACTGCACTGGTTCCACATGTGGGACTATGATCGACCTCCATTAATGCATATAAAAAATTTTATATCCTTGGTTTTGATCCCATACATTGATGGTGTCCTTATACTTTTTATGGGAATGACTAAAGGGAGGATGGAAGGATTTAACATGCCCTTTGGGAGAGAGATTCTCCATGTTTATTATGCTTCATTTTTCAGGGAGAACATTGGGGAAACCATGATTGCTACATTGGATCTTTTGCTTCCTTATGAGATTAGTCATTTGCATATCATGAGAACTTGGGAGGAGAATTTCATGGAGGGATTGATTGGAAGACACTTGGCTTATGAGGAGAGCTTATCACAAGGAGGTGTCACAAAGGAAGGAGGAGAAGACTTGTAGCACTCACCTTTAGAGTTGCTTGAGGACAAGCAACATTTGGGAGGGGAGGACTCTAATATTCCCAATTATCCATGAGCTAGTTGGAATATTAATTTTTTTCTTTTGCTTCTTAATTTGCTGAATAAGAGGGTATGGAGACCCATTAATATCCTTAGTAGGAATAAAATCACTCCTAATGTGGAAGGAGGTCATCTTATCAACTTAATTAATCATGTTTGTGTGTGAAAAGGGGATGGAGCATGAATACTGGGTCAACTTTGACCAAATCAACAACGTTTTTATGGAGGAGTGGACATTTATTGAGGGACAATGCAGTTGTGGGGGGATATCTCATGCATGGAGATAGTAGCTTTAATGAGCGGCACCAAGGGTGAGGAAGCTTACCACTTATATAAGGAAGGGGATGGCAGGCATAGAAGGGTGTGCTATATTTTGATGTTTTAGATTATTATTTTGATATGGTCTGTTAAGACTTGTTTTCTCTCTTCAGTTGTTTAGCTAAGACTGCAGTGCTGTTTGGCACAGGGAGTTCTCAAATAGGAATTCCACCTTCATCCTCGGGGGACTTTGAGTGCCTTCTCAAGATAAGTGATTGCACTACATTTCGACAATCCAACATCAGGCCAACCTCCATCTTTCATCTACACCATAGTTTCTGCAGAGGGTTGTGCTGTGTTGCAGGTTGCAATAGTGGATAATATATTTTGGTGATTTCTGAGTTGTTTGTTTGTGGAGGAAGGTTTCCTTCCCTTGGGAGGCTAGTGAGGAAGGCCCTTGAGCCTTATTACAGCATTTGGTATCAGGCCACACTATCATTTCCCCCTACAGTGCAGTTTATTTCTTTGACTACATTAGTTTATGGAGGAGTTGCAGGGGTTGTTTTAGTTCACCATCTGGGGAGGAGGTTTTCTAGTGAAGGGATCAGCCTTTCATCTAGAGATTCTATTGGAGGAGGCTACATTCTTTGTCATATCAGATCAACCAAATCTTTCTAGCTCTATTATTGCAGTGAATATTTAATCCTAGGGCTTGGGTTCATTTCTTGTATATTGATGTATCTCTGAAAACCCTCTTGAGTTTTTTGTTGGAAATTGTATAGAGCCTTCATATTCATTGTAAATTATCTTTGAGGCATATATCATCCCTTTATCCTTTTTATGTTAATTTGAAGTAGCAGTGCTCCTATGACTGTGGTATTAGTCTTTCGGCATTTTGATATAGTAGCAACACCTCATTCTTTAGGGATTTCTCTATTGGAGGCTTGCTCATTCATGTTGTATGGTTTATGCCCCATTATTTTGTAGCATTTTTCTATTTTTATTATTAATGGAAAGGCTCCATATTGGTCTCATGTTTTGATGTGGTGTTTACATTGCTTTTTCAAGCATTTTGTTCTATATTCCTCTTTTTCCTATTTGGGAATATTAAAAAAAATGAAATGAGCCAGAATTCATTAGGAATTTGAAAGATATTTGTTCTTCTAGCTCTATCATTTATGTTTTAAGGTGCAACTTAATTTTCACAAGAAGCAAAGCTATAAATGATACCAACCACAAAGATCTCTGCTATGTAAGTCATTAAATGAATATCACCGAGGATTGAAAAGTACTAAATATTTTGAGCAGAAAGCAGTAACTAGAAAAAGGTTCATATCCATCAAATGCTACCTAAAAAAGAGAGTAGGAGCATTTCCAAAATATTTAACATATATCTCTAAGACATTATTACGCAAACTTTTAGATAGAAAATGAGTGGAGTAGATAAAATCACAGTATCCAAAATGATTCGTGGACTAAGAAAATGTTTTTTGTTACCTGCTAAGTGTACCTAGCAGGGATGAAGACCCCATGACCTAATGTATAGGGCAACTATCAAATTTTCAAAGTTCAAAAGTCCAACAGGGAAAATCTTGCCCCTTCTTCTCTCTCATCTATCTTCTTGTCTCTATGAAAATTATGTGCCCCTATAGGGGAATTGTATAAAATGACACTAGCATGTTGAATTTATGTAACAGACTTAGCTCCTTGGAACTGATTCCTAAGGAAGTTGTTCCAAGGTGTTTTTTTCACTTGATTAATTAATGTCATTTTTCAGTGAAAATAATTATTTGAATTTTTTTCAGTCATAAACTCCAAAGATGTAGTGTGTCTTAGTAACTGAGCCTTTAGTGTGTTTTATAAGTATATGGTGAATGTATATTACCATTATAGGCATTTCCCAAAGTCTCACGGAATTGCATTAGATATTTTTAACATTTTTTTTTAAATTATAAATTTCCCATGGAACTGGAATTTTTAACTAATTGTTATGTAATAAGTTAAAAAGTGGAACTAGGAAATGTTGTATGGAATTTGAGTACTCAAAATCCATACTCATAGTATCAATATTATTCTAATAACCACTTTTGGGTGTAAAAAATAAATATTTCTCCATGGAAATTCACTTTTACTCATTAAAGTGAGAAAAAGACAAGGAAAATTCAAAATTAAATAAATGGGGATAGCTCAAAAACATGTTTTGAGTTGACTAAGAATCACAAGTAGCAAATTGAAGTGATTTGGACTTCAAAGTATGAGTTAAGTGATGATTCGTAAGGCCACATAGAGGGTCGATTTGGTTGCCTAGTGAGGCCGAGTTCTCGATCGATCAAGGAGGATGATTTCACTAGAAAGAGATCTGAGTTTGCTACATTAAACATGAAAAGTTTAAGCTTGAGTTGGAGTCCACTTGAAGGGAGATTTGAAGGGAGACTTGAAGTGTCCATTATTCTGTTCTCTGTAGGTTTATTTTCAGCTACGCAACACACTTTTTTCTTGCTCTCACAACGGAAAGGGTTTAAAAATTAAAATTAACGCACGCCACACACTGACTCGTCGAAAGCGCACGGTGTGCAACGAGAAAGAACTCTTAAAATCACTAATCCAACATAACATACGCCGCTAAGCACAGTTGGTTGCGTATATTTACGCACCATGGGTTTCTCTTCCTGTCATCATTGCGCCCCCAAGGCACCTTTCCCGGAACTTCCCGGAGCCTCCTTGGCCTTCACCCTCTGTCTCCGGTCGATCGACCTGCTCCGTCCCACCATCGTCGAGCCAGTCCTTCGCTGATTCTTTGGGTTCTCCTTTTCCTTCTGGTTCTCCCCCCTATCACCTCCACTATGTCTAGTCTAGGGCCTAACACTAGCGGGAATCCCGGCCCTAATGCCAGGACTACTACTAGCAGAACCACCACAGGAACTACCTCAGCTTCACCCGTGCTCCCCTTCTTGGCAGGCCTCAGCCTCCCCGATCTGGACCGGTTGATAAACGACCCTATACATCATGACGCTAGTTGGCCCGCTATGCCGACAAAGCTCCCTTTCGACATCCCAAAGTTTGAAGGTCGTGCTGGAGAAGATCCTTCAAATCATGTTCGATCTTTCCACATGTGGTGTTCATCTACCTCCATTATCGATGACTCTGTTCGTCTTAGACTGTTCCAACGCACGCTTACAGGCGAAGCTTCTAAGTGGTATGTTGACCAGCCCACTTCCTCCCATACCACCTTTGCAACTCTTGCCCGAGCTTTTTTATCTTACTTCCAGCTTCCCCTTCCTTATGACACTGGTATCGAACTCTTGACTTCCTTCAAGCAAACCTCTTCGACTCGCCTTTCTACCCATGTCCAGGAATGGCGAAGACGACGGAGCTTATGCCAATCTCCTCCCTTCGAAGACCGTGTCTACATGGACTGGTTCCTTAGATCTCTTTTTTCCCCTATCGGGAAAGATGTCGCATCCCATTTTCCTCAAACCGAAGAAGATGCCCTCCAAATGGCGTTAAAGTATGACCTGATCTACGCTCAGACAGGTTATGATCCTACTGTCCTACCTGATCTTCCCACACCCAATGATGCCCATACACCGGGGGCACCTCATGCCGCCAACAATATCATTGGACCCATCTCTCATCCATCCGCTCAACCTCACATGAGCTATGGTTTTCCTGGGGGAGGGGGCACCACTTCCTGCACTTCTCCCCCTCCCGGTAGCATGCATCTAGGATACGGCATGCCTCATCCTTTTGCCCAACCTCCTGCTTACCTCAATGTTGCCCAACCTAACCATTACCCTTATCCACAGCCTAGCGCGCCAACTCCTCCAGCATATGCCCTTTCGCCTCCCTTGCCTTCTCAACCCCTGCAACAGCGCTCCCCGCCCCCTCAAGCGCAGGTGGATGCACAGCAGGGACTCATGGCTACCCAACCACCTGACGAACAGGTGGCCACTCCACCTTCCCCTTCTGGTTCCTCCAATTACGAGATCCTCATGATGAACTCTGATCCGCCTCTCACCGTCGACCTTAACCTTCAAACTCGGTCTCGCCAGTACCCCAAGCCTCTTGCTCAGTCTGCTCCCGAGCCCCCCTCTTCAGGTTCTGCAGAGCCTCTTTCGACATCCAATGGCCCCTTACACATCCCTCAACCCAAAGTTGAGGTTCATCCAAAGATTCAAAAGGGACCATTACGCCGAAATGCTGCTTCCGGTCGAGCCGCTCAGTCGTATAGCATAGTAGATGATTTGGCGCAGTCCCCTGCTGCCATTTCCACACTGGAACTCCTCCAGTCATGCCCTTCCCAAAAGAAGGCTCTACTATCTGCCGTGGGCGCTGTAGATCCTGCTGACGACCAAATGATTGTTTTCGACGCCACTCAATCGGACCACCCCCCTCTTCCTCCTTCCGTTTCTTTCCAAATCCCAGTCAAAATACGGAATGCCACTGTATCCCGGTGTATAATTGATGAGGGGGCATCCACCTGTGTGATGTCCGCTTTGGTTTGGAAGTAACTCGGATCCCCTGAGCTGGCCCCTTCCACGATCACCCTTCGAGCGTGGGACGGTCATGCCTCCCAGCCTATTGGCCTGTTTCGTAACTGTCCCATCACCCTCGCCGGTAAGACTGTTTGCGTTGACGTCGAAGTCATTGACGCCCCTCTAGACTACAACATTCTATTGGGGCGCAGCTACACCTACGCCATGTCTGCTGTCCCATCCGCGGTTTTCCGCAAGATGTCTTTTCCACATAATGGGAAGATAGTCACCATTGACCAGCTATCTTATCACGAGCCGCCACCTCAGACCTCCTCCGAGACGACCATATCTTCTGTAGCCAACAAGCAAACCGTCGATTCCTTGACCAGTGTCTCCCCCGGTGTCTATAAAGATTCCACCCTGCTTGGTACTTTTCCTCACCTTCCCCCCCCTCCTGTTACTGATCCCAGCTTGTCGAATGTTTGCATGATGCAATCGTCTCAGGCTGCCCATAAACGGCCTGCCTCGGCTAGTCCGCACCCTCCCCCCCGCCCTCCGCAACCCGCTCCTAGCCATTCATCTCCACCAGCCGGACCTCCTCCTTCTGGCCCTCCCCCTACAGCTGGTATCCCCGAACCTCTTTATCCCCCAGGCTCGGTCCCCCCTGGCCTTAACCATCTTGGAGCCGTACCTCCTGGTCATTACCCTGCTGGACAGATCCCCTTCTTGGCTCCCCCTCCCGGAGTATATTCTGTCCCCGTCATGGCCACCCTCTCTCTCCCTAACTTGACCTTGGGCATTCCGGTCTGGTACCTTGACCCCCCAGCCGCCACCCCCCCTGGTCACCCCAAACCTTATATGGCTTTGACACCGGTTCAACCGGTCCCCCTCGCTTCCTCCATAGCCACTGTGCCCCCAGCACCTCCACAGGACCCTTCTCCTGTTGTGACGGCTTCCGGGAAGACAGGCAAAGCCCGAAGGGGGGCAACCCATCACGATCCGGCCCCCCCAACATCCGTTACCCCCCCACGACCACCAAAGCCCGCCATTCGATGCGCTTTGTGTGATGTCGTTGGTCATGCCACTCACATGTGTCCTGAATTGCCCCACCTCAAGCTTCTGGTCAACGAGACATTCCCCGACTCTGATCTCCCAGAAGTCCATCTCACTATCCCCGACTCCCTCCCAAAACTCAAACACTCGCGCACAAACCACCCTTGTGCCTTGTGTGATTTTCACGGCCATTACACCCACCTCTGTCCCCACCTTGACGAGTACCGGTCCTCCTTGGACTTGTACCGCCAATTCAAGGCCGCCTCGATCGGACCAGAGGACATTCACATTCCGCCTCCCGCTTTTAAGCCAACGGAGCCCACAGTCACCATTTTGTACCTGTCATCATCCATGAGACCATTGGGGAACGTTCCATCTGAATCCTCCCCTGTTGTTTCGCTTGACCTTCCTTCAGCGGTCATCTTGGGCTCAACATCGGTAGATCCATTATCTACTTACTCTTCGGTCACCCATTGTGACGATGCGCATGTGAACCTCTCTTCTCATGATGATGATTCAGGCCACTTCACCATGTCAGGTGGTTCTTCTCCCACCAGTCACCCCATCTTCTATCACGATGACGACATTATGGAAGAAATTCACACCCCTGACTTTATCTATTCCCCCTTACATCGAACCCATGCGTTGACACCACATCCACCTTGTGGCCATTACATCAAAACCCAATGTTTGGGTAAGGGAGCACCCACATTTGAGAGACCACGAGACGCCATTCTCCACCACTCTCCTAGTGTATCTGGTCGTGTTGACTCTAGACCCAGTATTATTCCACATTTAGAAGAACCTCTAGAGTCCCATATCACTTCAGATCACTCTCGGGACGATACCCCTTATCGTTCCCTCATCTTACATCAGCAACCCAGTCGCTTAGACATTATTGTTGACCAACCTATAGCTTTTCTACGAGAGCATCAGTTCATTATCTCCAAATCCTCCTTTTGGGATAGTGACACCAGGTATGCCAATTCGGAAACTTAAAGCCCATTTGATCCCTATATGCAGTACCAAAAGAGATTGGTAATCCTCCATTTCCTTTCTCAAACTGCATAACCATAACCAGAACAAATGGCACACCACATCATTAAAATGTGTTTAGATTCCCATTTTTCTAGATACATTTTGGCATGACCACCCCATGCTTGGGGGCACCTCTGCCCCCCAACCATAACCCTCCTCACCTCGTTTTTGGAGAGGAGGTTGTCTTACCAATCGAGTGTGAAATTCCTTCTCTACAACTAGCCGTTGAACTTCTCCCTGACACCCCACCGCTAGAACAATGACTTATCATGCTTGAGCGTGCCTCCGAAGACCACCGTGTTGCCTTGCAAACCATGGAAGCGGCCAAAAAACGCACCAAAGCTCAGTATGACCGAAAAGTCCAACCTCGCACTTTTCGCGAAGGCGACCTTGTTCTAGTATATGACCAGGCCCATGATGTCCTAGGTCATGGGAAGTTTGACTCATTATGGCTAGGCCCTTACATCATTTGTAAGGATTTGTAAGGATAGCCAGCATCTGTTTTTTCATTTTTCATACTTCACCAAAATCCAACTCCCAGCCATAAAACAGCACCAAACCCCCCTCATCTCCCAGGTCGCAGTTTTCTGCCATTTTCTGGACCAGGTCGCACTTGTTGCCCTAATACCTGCGTCCTGGGTCGTACTTTTTGCCCCACAAAGTGCGACCCGGCCATAGAGATGAAGGAGGGGTTGTTTCTGGGGGTTTTGGGCCCTCCACTGCAAATGTAATCCATCAAAATGCAAGAGCAAGGTTAGGCCTCTCGCCTCCAACTGACAGATCTCGAATCCAACGGTCGGTTTGTCCGCTACGTTCGCCGCAAGATTTAGGGCCTTCTCTCCTCTCCACATTCACCACAGCAACAATAGCAAATGAATGATTTGGGAGGGAAAACTGCCTCATTAAAAGAGAACCCCTGTTTCTTCTTTCGACTGCTGCGACCACACCGTAGCCCCGTTCGACGAACCGTCAGCACCGCTGGATAGATCTCACCGAGCTCTCACATGGGTTTTACTTAGTTTTTGGTGATTTGATACTTCACCCGGACACTTTTTTCCACGAAGGGTCACTTCACCGCTCCTTAAAATCGAATTTCCTCACGTACGACACTTGTACTTGGGGCACCATATCGCCCCCTTACTTGTCCATGTTCGTGTTGATTTTCGTCATGAGTGCCCAATTTGTACTCATGTTTCTATGACCCCCCATTGGGGCCTTTACTGTGTGGCAGCACTATATAGTCGCCCTTGTTTAGAACATCCAAGTCGAGTCATCATTGCATTCATGGAGTCTATCCTGCGTCCTTTTACACCCACTATAGCCCTCCCTCCTTCTTTGCTTGGTTCCTCCCTTGTGTCGCCTATCATGACCTTCAGCCCCACTGTCCCCTGTCCCCTTCGATATTGTGTCAGTCGCTGCCATGTCATTCATGCCATTTATGCTCTAACAAGGGAAGTCGTCCATTCGCCACTACATCCTTCCCCTTTCCACTATCATCATTAGTGTCAGTCTGTCTGTCGCTCTATTTTTCTTCTCTCGTGCCTTAGTTGAGGATCTCTCATTGCCTCACCTACGGCGGACCTCCTTCTGTCGACATCAGCGCATTTATTCCAGAAGCAAGGTCTAGAGGGCGGTGTACCTTGGTTCCAGCTTCCACTCTTGTTCGGTGCCTCGGATCAGGCAGGGGGATCTCTCACTTCCCTTTGACTTGATTACTTCTCCGGCTCCTTTCAGCATGATCGAGATGAGTATACTGGACAGTCCAGTGACCCAGCAGCAGCTCTTGATGATTCCCGGGCGTGTGTGAGATGTCTCAGCCCTCATGAGGGGGTGGCCCTGCAGGTAGCCCCCCACATGCCCGGAGGACCTCTTCATTGCAGCCTTTGATGCCGCTCCAGATTTTGATGATGTTGGCCTTAGCCACTTGCAGCACCTCTATGATTTGCATGTATCCGTCGGATTTTGTGAGCCCTTCCCCATTTACAGGGGGCATTTGGGTTGTATTTATCTCATGTACTCAGATATTATTGTACTAGTCCTGGCTGTTATCCCAGGCACATCATGTATGTGAGACTCTTCATTGTATTTTTATCTGGCCCTTGATTATGCCAGCTGTACTCTCTGATTCGGTCCCTTGTGTACTGGACACACTATTCTTTTGTACTTTGTCACGGCGGGCATAGGTATGCCTCCCCCGTCGCCTTCAGCACAGGTACCCTCTCATAAAAAGAGACTTGTTGCACCTGCGAGTCTCGTCTCCTCGGGGTCTAGTCCTCCAGCACACTATCTACCTCCCACTTCTCTCTCTGACATACCCTTTTATCGTCTAGTGATTGTATTCTTACAACGTACTTCGGTCATACGATTTGCTCCTGACACTCGCACGCTGGGGGGCAATCTGTTACACCATTTTTTGGTCATCTAACCTTTCATCATTAGATGGACCCAAGTACACCATGTAAGACCAGTTTTACCCCGAGTAAAACTGCTTTCACTATGTTAATTAGGAAGCCCCAAAAGGAATAACTAATTAAACCATAATTTAATTATTATTCCCAGTCATGTTTAACCCAAAAACAAAGAAATTAATGAGATACACCCATAGTTGTCTTATTATTTTCTAGGAATAATTATTTAAATAATATTCCTTGTTAAATATGACCAAATCAACCACTATTAATTAAATAAATCATTATTTATTTGATTATAGCCCAACCACTTCCTTAAAAGGATAAATAAATCATTTATTTATTTATTCCTCACTAATCAAAGGAATTGACCCAAGTCAAACACCCTTCCCTCCAACAAATAATAATAAAATATTCCATAGAGGTGGATCTAGATTTGATTAACATTATTTTAATCATGCATCAAGATCTAGAATGACCCAACATTTTTTTATAAATAGGAGGGTTTTCCCCTTCATTCTTCACCTTTTGTTGCCTATTAGATCACTCTGGATCTATACACTTGGTCTGATTTTTCCGCCATTTTGCTCCCATGGAGCTCTACCTTCTACATTGGGTTTTCTACATCTACAAGAGAGAGAAAGCTTAGATCTGAAGTGCTGAGGACTACAAAGAACCCATCCCATTGAGGAGATCTGGATACACCTTCTTGTTTCCTCCCAGGTGCCCTGTAATATAAAAAATTCATTCAAAAATCGTGTTCTTGTCTTGTCTGTTGGATGCATGGAGCAAACTCTTTACTTTTCTGCTTAATGTCTTTCCATTTATAGATCTGTTTGTTGCAGCACTTTAACTACTAATTACAGATCTGAAGATGTTTTGCAGCCTTTATTGTTGTTAGGGCTATTAGTTATGCGTAGCTAAAGTGGTTCTTTTTCGTACACTTCGACGAAGAATTCATACTAACACCCACTCCTACTTCAACTCCCCCATATCTCCACCTATTCATGCGCATACTCTAGAAGATGATATGCTACCAGTTAAAGGAGGTATGCAGGTCTACTTTGGATCCCCCACACAACACCTTTTTGATAGTTGATTGCACAAATGGTTGATGGATGAGTTCATGTGGAGTTTAGCCACAAGTTGATGAAGAGTTGTCTCCCCCTATTCCTTTGTATTTCACACTTGTATCAGTGCAACATCCTTAAAGATATACACTACCTCTCTTGGCTTCCACATGCAACAGTCTAGCAACCACTTGAATTATCTCATACAACACTGGGATAATCATCTATCACACTTGGAAAATCTCTTATGCATTGGGATTTTCTCCTATTTTCTTATAAATTTAACCCCCCTATCTCGTGGCAAGCATGATTGAATCTTGGGGAAACATTGTTGTAATTTTACTACATTTCTAGTAATAAAAGAACACTCCAGAGGTCAACGGTATATCATTTTGTGTTGTTTTCTTTGCTCTCAAAATTGAGGTAACTTTGATAGAAACTCTCTTGTGCATTGGTATTTTCTGCCACTTTATTATAAATTTAAACCCCCTCTCTCTTGGAAGGCATGATTGAAGCTGGGGAGCTTGGGGAAATGCTGTTGTAATTTTACTACATTGCTACTAATACAAGAACAGTTTGGAGGTCAATGGTATATCATTTTGTGTGGTTTTCTTTGCTCTCAAAATTGTGGCAAATTTGATGGTTTTAATGCTATTTTTTTCAATTTATTAATCTAGGCCTTCATAGCACATCGTTTTCCAAGGGAGAGAATAGTAATTGCTTTCTATTATCTTGATAGTTTGCATTATAGATTTGACCACTACATGTATTTCTAGGTTGAAGAACATGTTCTGGAAAGAAGGTTAAAGGTGCCCTTTGGAGCACTTACCTCAAATTAACCCAGAAAAAAATACCAGCATTACAAAGATATAAAATATGTGCATATAAGCCCAAGGGGTTAGCTCAACTGGTTTTCTATAGTGTCTTTGCGCACTTGTCAAGTTCCATACCAAAAGGTGCCAAATCAAACTACTTCAATCAGGTTTTCCCGCTAGTTTTTCCTTAGCAAAAAGGAAATATGAGCATAAAAGTTTCCTTATGGAAAGAACTGTGGTTAATAAAAGTTTTAACCTGACCTCAAAGAACACAATACCAATCTTAGAATGGAAGCCTCATTTTCCATATCGGTTCTCCAGGAGATTGACAATGCTTCACAACTTCATCAGAAGGTGAACGAAATTAAACTAGACAACAAGATTGAGTGCAAGCAGTCAAGGCTCTGAAGACTTAGTCCCTGAACGCTGATACTATGCTTTTGTGCCTTATTAAAGCCTCACTATTTCCATGATAAAATTCCTTACAACATTGTGTTGAATTTTGTTGTGGATAAAATTACATATGGATTAAGATGGTCTTGTTGTATAATGGCTTGTAAATTTTATAATTTGAATCATTCAAGATTAACAGAAAATATGAATCTACTGTAACATGTACTAGTGTATTTTTGTCACAATGATACCTATTAAAATGCTTAATTCAGGGGAATCATTTTCTTGAAGCAACATGAAAACCTTTGAAATAATTTCCTTGTTAGCTGTCATCTAAAAATATTTAATTTTGCATGTCTTCTATGGATAATGTAAGGTCACCATCGATAGATAGCAGTATGCATGCTATGACAATGTGTAGAATAGAAGGGTCTCAAATGAATTTTCAACTTCACACACATGTTGTTGGGAGAGGAAATACCTTTGGAGTCATAAACCTTAACTATAAACTTCATCTATATTTCAACTGGGAACAATTATTCAATAAAATATAAGGTATTCTAAGTAGGATTGGTAGGTAACAAGAGTTAAGGAATCAAATGAACAATGAAAAGCATCAAGTAAGGGTAGTTGATGCAAAATATAGAGTATATATTTCTTTTGACGTATAGCCATGAAATTCTAATACTAGGTGCACTGGCACTGCAATAGTTCTATCACATTTTGCATCCAATTTCTATTTAGTATTCACATGACACATAATTATCCTTTAAATAATATCACAAGAAAAATCATAGCTCTCTCCAATGATAGCAATGAAATTCTAATAATAGGCACATTGGCACTGCATTATTTCTATCACATTTGACATCCAATTTCTATTTAGTATTTACATGACACATTATTATCCTTTAAAGAAGATCACAAGAAACATCATAGTTTTTTCCAATGACAACAATGTCAAGCCAGCCTAAAATTTATATATTGTCATTTCATCTATCCCTTTTTCTCCATTACAAGAGTGCTCTTGTAAAAATCCAGAAGGAAAGTGTAATGCTCTCTAATCAACAAATATTTCAAATGAATCATCAGTAAAGGGAGTCGCAAATGGATCTATTACTATCATTTTATGCAGGTCTTGGAAGTCAATGCAAATTCTCAGCCTTTTAAAGATTTTAGTACAAAGTCCGAAGAAAAATTCAGTACATCTATTTAAATATTAAGTGTCATATTTTGCTAAAATATGAAGTCAATAAGAATGTGAATTTTCTTCAAATAGAGAAATGAGAGAATACTTTATTCAAAAACAAAAATGGATCTAGAAATTTAACCTTTACTCAAAGCACCATCAGTCTCTTCAGCAACCACGCGCGAAGCACCCACCTGACAAAGGAATGAACTGCCAAATTATTTTGAAAACACTTGCATATTACCTATGGTTCTGGTAAATGCTCCTTATGATTAATTCCATGCCAACAAGAAAATAAAACATTCAAAAAGAAATCCATACAAAGGAAAAATACACATTTACACTTAAAGAGACTTAAATATTTCCTATAACCTATGCGATGCAAGTAAAGGTGAATACAGTTCCAATTTTGAGAAACCCTTCAACTATTCGATTGAGCAAGGGATTTCCCATGTCAATCATCGCACCCATAGTAGGCGAGTGAACACTACCAGAAATTCTTCCATGAGGCATTTTTTCAGGTTCTCTACTAGCAAACAAAGGACCAGTACATCAACTTTCCTAAAATGAATTTCGAAACACAGATAATAAACTACTACTCCTCTATGAAATATATCAATAAATTAAACCGATCCATTAGCTAAACTGGAAACAAATTACACAGCTCGCATTAGATGTCTATTTGACAATGACAAACACTACCATATTTCAGGGAAGAGTCGCCAACATCCCCTACATACCCCGTGATAGTTGGATACATTTTTTTATCAGAATACATTATAATGGATAAATAATTAGAGGCATAATCACTAAAAAAATTTGTGGCAGGACCTCCACAGAACCAAAGGCAATCCCATTCGACCTCATTTGAGGCTCATGCCAGCTTGGTGAACTAGACAACAACAATAATGGAACCTAAGTGGTTGATGGCTCCATACTTAATGGCGCTCAGGATTTCTCTCAGATTAGTACAACAAGCATGGACTACACATCCCAACCTCTAAAACTGCTGCAACCATACCCATCTCCATTCTTGTAAACTCTAGTAGCTATGCTCCTTACCAATGTTCTGCACACACATTATATGGGAACTGATCCTAATGGCTAGTCGATGCAATATCTTAAGTATAGATTGCAGGTTAAAACACCTTGAAGTGACCCAATGAATTCCATCATACTAAATGCAACAACAAACAAAATTCCAAACATATTAGAAATTAAGTAGGGCTTGATCACATGGGGATCTCACTCAATCAACAAACCCTCCTCTCAGGCATGACACCTTCAAAATAAAACAATGATAAATACAATCAACTATTTATAAGAGTACCAAATGGGCATAGGCTGAGTTTAACCTCAGCTAAGAAGACCAAGTATTCTACCACATGTTGGGCACATCTACACCGACACCAAATTAGTGGAAATAGAAGTGGTTTTCGAACATGTAGCCAAAATAAACAGAACTCTGGACATTCGCAACATATTTCAATCACACTCACTCAAAATTTTACAAGTTAAAGCCCACTCCATACCAAACAATGTTAAGCCTTTCAAATTTGAATAAATGAAAACAATGTCAACCCTTTCGAATCTGTATGGAAAAAGAAGATCATGCATACCCCAAAGTGGAGTAATCCCAAAGTTCGAAGACCTACAAGCAAGGAAAGTACAAAGATGATCTCCCTTTCCAAACCCCATCTTGCTGCAATGCGAATCCCGCTCTCCCTTGCCGAACCCCAGGTTGTTGCTAATCCCTCATCAAGTGGACGTCCTCCAGTGAGAAAGAGAGATAAGCCCTGAGGTAAAAAATAATCATGCAAGCGAGAGTAGTAGTGAAAGACCATTGTCATAGATTGCTCGTCAAGGCTCCTCGGACCAGGATCAGGTCTCATACTACAAAACACCCTTTCATAAATTCCACATGAATGAGTTATAATAGGATATGCACGCCCCTGCAGATAGAGGGACAAAAATTTCTAGTTGAGATGGGAATCAGTAACTGAAAGGGAAGGGGGATAGGAGGAAAACACTGCAATGCATTCTAATGGATCCCTCATGTGAATGCAACCCCAACTTGTTGCTAATCCCTCATGCAGCAAATGATTCATCATGTGCGTGCTCTTCCTTGCCAAACCCTCAAAACAAGTTTGCTTGGCCCAAAAAAATCAAAAAACAATACCTTAAATTATTTAAATTTCCTATATAATAAAGAAAACCCACTAACCCTTAGTTATATAGCTAATATAATGTTTTGGGTTTTTTAAATTATTTTACCCAAATATGAACGCACATACTATAATATTGGTTTGTCAGTGATGCCCTCGTGGTTGGAATACATTCCTACCGAGGAACACGATGCATATATTTTGACAAAATCTTTGTCAACAGGAAAATTCAAGTTCCATAAAGGTAGGATTGGGGTATCTGATAATCCCTTTCTTGCTGAGAAGCAGTGTTGAAAATGCAGTAACAAATTCCTAATTTAATTTTCCCTTGAATTAAATTAGGATATAATCAAAATTACACATCACAATACAAATTGAATGAGTTAATTGAGTTTTTATCACTAAACTATCTTAATTAATTCAAGTTGAGGGCCTAATTTTAGTTGTGTACAATGATTCCTAAATTTTAGAATAATAGGTTGAGTTAATTTTCATTGTAAAAATTTAATTCAGTGAAATTGAGTTAAGGTCAGTTAAACTAGTTCCAATTGATGGAGGAACTAGTGGAAGGTATAGCAATTAGGTGCATCTTCATTGTTTAACCTGTTGATTTATAAATCATTCTAAATTAACTCATGCATGCATTAAATTCGAGTTACTCAGTTGAGATTGGATTTTAAAGGGAATGTACTATCATTTTTAAAATTTTCCAAATTGATAGAGTCAAATAAAATCCTAATATAATTGTCCAATTCTCAATGAGAAAATTTCCTAACTAATAGGGGGCTAATTACTCATCAAACAACGCAAGGGAATTTGAGCTTGGAGCCTAGGAAAATTGGCTAAGTGTTGGCCAAAGTGAGTCAGTCAGGCAGATGACAGAAGATACTTATGAAAATTTTTCTCAACCTTGAAGAAGAATATTGTATTCATCCATATTCTTTGATTAATGCAATACATATAAGAAGGGGTTTTGAGCAGTTTCTTTCCCCTAGATAAATATCTGTGTATGTGTGTTGAATCATGATGCATGTTTTGATATGTGTTTTAGATCGTGAAGTTTGTTTCGTAGATGAGGAGAGTTTATTTGAGTCTTATATTTTAGTACATTACATGAGTAGTTTCAAATATACAATCAATTTCAATACTACCTATATTAATAGAACAACAACTTGGTTCCTAATATTTTCATGTGACATGCCCCTGAAAACCTGTTCATAGTTTAGAATATGGCACTGTTCAAGAAGTTATGTTAGTAAAAGTTATGTTCCTCCTTTACCATTTTTAACAAAGGAAGAGAGCATGCCAATTTTTAAATACAATGGATACTTTTTCAAATATTTCCACCTAAAAGTAAGATTGTTGTAGCTAAAAAGAATTCAGAGCGTACATTTACTTCTTTCAACCTTTCCTATCTACCTAGTTCCATGCTTTGCTGCAAAATTAAATTTTGTATGGAGCTTTGCTTCAATTGATGAGAACTAGCCACCAATTTTCTTTAAATTAAAGCTTAATAAATAGTTGAAGGTTAATATTAAAAGAAATAAAGATAGAGGAAATAATGTACAATAGAAACCATATAGATTTTATCTAGAAACACGCATTTTTTACATACGTAAATACAACGACAAACCAAGGAAAGTACAGAAAATGATCTCTCACGCACATTCATGCATAAGTAAACACCTAAAGATAAGATTTGAAAGTAAAAATAAAGTAAGGATAATAGTCATTAAGATCACTAAAAAAAACAAAAGCTTTGGAAGAGACACATATGTTATCTCTCACTTGAAACTTACGAACATCCATTGATTAGTTTTCAAAAAATTGATTTATAAGAAAGAAATTTATCCAATATAATGGATAAACTCTTTTCACTTGACCCCAGATGAATATAAATGTTCAATTTGTTTCTGACTGTTGAAAGAGCATCCACCATCTCAGGCCATGCAACCATATAAAACCACCCCCTTCCTAATGTTTGAGACACAGTCGCTCTATATATCTCAGTTATATTACTTTTAGTGTTGTCATTAACTTCTCTTCCACTGGCATGTGATTCCTAAGCCACAAGAACGAATTCAATTTCATTACTCCCTCTGTGTTTCTTCTTGGATCTAACTTACCTGAAATTTGACTAATAGGAATTCAAGGGATTTCTGATATATTTTTTGTACCTCCATTTCCCCCCATAAGATAATTATCCACTTATTGAGTGTTATAAACTTTTCCATAAGAAAATTTCAAACCATTTTTCGCACGATAACACTCCCATGCAATGACACTTCATAATAGAGCTCTTGATTATTTTTTGTGTGTCTTGTTCATGTAGGTCCACATTAAATCAATGTTTACAAGATAATTCTTGACACATCTAACCTCGTGAGTTTTCCAAGCATAAACTGATCCTTGAGTTTCATATCAGTTGAAGGACACCTAAAAAGAAACTCTTTTTTCTAAAATATTTGGACAATGAGGATATTTACTTTACATATATATGATACACAATTCACTAGTTGAACATTTTAGGCATCAATAGAATCAATATCAAATGTATTGGGATCAATTTTCCACACGTTCAATGCCACATACTCTTCCAAGAATGCCTTTAGTTGAGCTTTAGTGTAAGCCTACATGCATCAGACCCAATTAGATGCATTTAAACCAACCATGATTGGAAAATTTGAACTAATGATATTTATCATGCTCTATACAATCTATCAAGAGTACCTTTTGATAAATCCAATTCATGGAATTTTCATAGTGGACATCCACAATATTGATTCTCAAATCTTCATTGCTTACGATTGAATAGATGTTAGGTATCACATCCATACTAGTTTTATTTATTTCATCAGCATATAAGGAGAAATTTTACATTTGAATAAGCCTAATGGATTCATCTACATCACCTTGAGCCACTATTTATGAGAACATAAGTTGACTTAGGGCCTATGAACAATAAATCTAGAAAACATAAACATAAACATAATATTTTGTCAATAAACAAGTTTCTGAGATTAAAAGGCCAAATTTGGATTAATTTTTATTTTTTAGGGACAAATCCACTCTCACGTTGAAAATATGACAACTTGAAAATTCTCCTATCCTGAAACTGGCACATAACACTAGGTAATTTCACAAAGGAACATATAAATTTCCATTGAGATGTGAAAAATAATTAGAAGTGTTCTTGTAGTGATGTAATAATCTAGTGCATCAATTTGTTCTTCCTCTTGGCTTGTGTAAGAATAAGCACTAGAAATATATTTAGTAAGGTATTTAGGAAAAAAAGGTGATACCCTTATTTCAACTGCTATATAAGCCCCATAGAATATCAACCATCATAAGATTAAAAAATAATCAGCATTAGAGTACAACATTTCAAGCATAAATATCTAAAGAAGAGGTGAAAATAACTCACCCAAGGATGGAAAACTTGAGAGGATTAAATAATAAAGCTAGTGGATCACACTTTTTGTTCATGTATAACATGTGTCTCGCCATGTCAAAATCACTATCCATATCGGATTTATCAATTATCAGGTAGAACAAGTCAAAATGAGAAAGTAATGCTAGAAGAAGATTGATATTCTTTGCAGGTATTCTCATAGATCATATTGACTGCTGTGATAATGAACAACATAGTATAAAATAATACCCAAAATTAAATTTCCATCAAAGAAGTAGGATACAATGTACACTAAAATACCAGAAAGAAAACATGAGCCATACACTCCTTTCAAGTGAAGAGTATATAAGTGTTGTCACTACCACAAATACCCCCCAAAAGTTTTCTAACACTTGAATTTTGGAGCCTACTGAGGATCTCATGATCTATTTCTCTATTGACCCTCCATGATCGTTTCATGTTTTGAACATTTAAGTCACAAGTCACTTGCACTCACATGCATAGGTTTCAATAATTTCATGAGAACAATTCCTTTATGAAATCTTGAAAATGCGCAATAATATCCATTAAAATAGTTCGTGTGCAATGTTAAAATCATGATGATAACCACTGCACACTTTTGTCAGCAATCTCTCTTACATTGGTTATGTTTTTATTGCTATTATGGAGAGTTTTCTCAACTATCACTTTTGCGAATTTTCGATTTTACATGTGTCATTTTCATATTCACAACTATATATTTTTCTTGTTTTCACTTTGAAAAGTGGCATTTTCATTTCATATTTTCTCCAACATGTGTTGATTTCAAGGTCATTCGAATTTTTCAAGTGTCGTCTTGTGTTTTCCTCATGTCATAGGTGTAGGTTTTGTGTTTTTTCACTCTTGCATGTGTCAGACCTTTGCACATCACCAAAGTTAGTTTTGGTGCACTCTTGTACACTATATGGTATTACGTATCATTAGAATATGTGCTATACACATTCCTATGTCTTAGCGCATCGTCTAGCCACAATCGTCATAGTTGTCATAAATTGTGTTCTATGTGTCATAATATGTCATTTCAACTATCGCACTTAGACATAAGTGTCTCTTCACAATCGTTTAAGGGTGTGATTGTAATTCATGAGTTATATTTATTTTTTCTAATTTTTTTTGATGGTTTTATATGTTTTATTCAAGTTCTAGTCATGCCCAGATGTATTTCTTACGTTTACTCAGTTGATCCTACACTTGTCCATTTTAAAACTCATCTTGGTCATGTAGCCTACTACAAGTTGTGAAGTATTTTTATTTATAATTATTGTGGATATCATCCCATCTATCAGCCTCATTGATGTAATCCTACATCCAATTATTGGTGCAATAAGTCCCTCTAAATATTACCCAAAAAAATTAGCACATTATGATCCTCCCACGAGAAATAACTTGACCCGTCTTGCTCAGACTTACTCACTTCACTATGTTTTTTCACCTCTTCCTTCCATTCCACATGCATGCCACTTAGATAATTCCTACATAACAAAATGTACCTCTTTCATGCATTTTCAGAGGCAAAAATTGCAATGAAAATATCCTCCTATTCTCCCAGTGTAGTGAAAACCCTCCTAGGCTAAGTGGAATCATCCCAATGGCTTCCTGAATAAAACTTGCACTCTGAATGGTCATGCACCCACTATTTTTTAAAATTTTACTATCCTATGATGAAAAGTGCACTAAAAATAAAAAATGACCCCTTGTTGAAGAAAACTTCACTCTCTCTCAAGCCTCATCTTCCTTTGAGTCCATGGCGCACTACCAAAGGTTGAAGCCTCATCCTTCCCCCTTACCCAATGCCCTCTAAGAAAAAGCTTTGATCAGAATATTCCTATAGAGCACATGGAATAATAGGGATGGTTGAAGGAATCTCCCTCTTATATCTGACCATTCAAACTATGTCATACTTGAAGTTTCCTTTCCCTTTGAGTGCATAGAGAAGTCCTGAAGGTTGAACCTTTCACCTTCCATCATTCCAAATGTGCTCATGCACTCTAAAATCCCCTTCAAACTTTCCTTTTATTACATGACATAGTAGGGAAGGTTGAAGGATTCCTCCCCTCATGCTTTACTAGTCAAACTCATCTTTTAGGCTTCCCTCTCTTTTCTTTGGAGTGCATGGCGCAACCATGAAGCGTGAAGATGTCAACCTTGTCCCTTCAGCTTCCATAACTATGTTGAGCCAATGAGAGCTCTTCCTCATAGTTCATCGTGTATTAATAATATACAGTGGAGCCCTCCTAAGCCAATGATGAGTTTGACTGCACTTTCTTGATCAAACCCTCCTCTATTGTCCCTTTCATGAGCTTATCAGAAGAATATCATTCCATGAGCTAGGTAGTGATAGAATAGATTTTTTTAAGAATAATATTTCCATTTCATGAATTATTTGCATTGGAAAGAGTTCATTCCAAGCACAAAAAAAAGAAAAAAGTAAGGGAAAATTATGAATATGTTTGACATTGGATAAACCAATGGTCCTTTTGTTTTGCGACATTGACTAACCACCTCTCATGGATCCTTATCTTTGGTGATGCGATCGTTGAATAACACCTATGGTTTTTGGTCTAATGGAAATCGTGACTCCCAAAAAGTGGTATCAGAGCATAGGTCATGATTTCGATACATATCGGGCTCGCGATGGGGGGCTGATTGTTGGACATTATATAAACCAATGCTCCTTGTGTGTTTTGCGACAAGGACTAACCACCTCTTGTGGATCCTTATCTTTGGCGATGTGATTTTTCATTAACACCTACAGGTTTTTCTCTAACAGAAACCATGACTACCAACAGAAGAAACACCTGCGGAAGAGAATCACTAAGAGAACTATTATGAGAACCTAAATAAAATCATGGACCAAGAAAAAAAGAAGACATTGCATGATGACTGAGTGGATTTTGATATTGATCAAAGACCCTTTGGAGGGTGAATCTAAGTGAAATATTAGGTCTTTTCTGAAGAGGAACCATATATTGGATCTATCAACAAGATGCAATAAGAAGCAAAAAGCAAGACAAGTTGGCATTCAGACTTCCTCATGAAGTCTATGTCAGTAATGTAAAGTTGTTACTTGTATAAGTTTATTCATAATAGTCAATGTGTGTCAATCTATCATGCCACATAATCATGTGAAAATTAAAGGTGTATATTAAAAAAAAGGATAAAATTTAATATGTAGAAGTCCAAAAGTAACATGTGGAATATGAAGAGCCTCATAGTCATATATGGAAAAAATGCCTTTCGAAGAAGTCCAAAAGTCACATGGAGAGGTAAAAAATACACATTAGATTTCCAAGAGCCATCGGGTTAGTCTAAGAGTCATGGGTATATGAAATGTTACTCCCATTATTATAAAATAAACCTCGTAACTCAAAAAATATGCTTTTCAAGGCTTCAACTTTGGAGAGCTAGTTTGGGCTTCTCTACTTGGCATGGGAGAGAGAAACTATTTTTTTGAGAAGAAAAAACTGACTTAATGTTCCACTATTGAAACTTGTGTTCACCATTTCAATTGAACTACTTGGATATTTCACATTATAATTGAAGATCTATGAGCCAACACATTTCCATGCATTTGTCCCAAATGTTTTAAGACTATTCTTGGGATTTGTACGATATATGTTATGTTCATATGTAATGGAGAAATTGAATTCTTTCGGTGGCTTGGATACTTATCTTGTTCAATGTGTGGTATTCTACTTAATATCATTGTGTGAACTATTTTTCTAACAAATATTTTCATGCTCTCGTGTGCCTCTTCTAGGATAGTATTATTACTTTCATCTTAGAGACAAACTTTTGGTCTCCCCTCATAATGGTTTCCTTTTACATCTTGCAATTGGTGCTTCACAATGTCATCTTACTTACTTATTCAAGGTTTAGGTATATAATATCCTATGTTATCCATGAAACCAAGATGAACCTTTGTGTTATGGTGTTTGAATCGATACTCTGGATGGGGCTCCTACTCCGAACATTTTGAGGTCTAATTGGGACTTCACATCAAGGAGACCCCATATATGTTGGCGGTATCAAGCACCATCGGAAATAGGGATTGTTAATAAGCCATGGAAATAAAAGCAAGAAAATAAATTTTAGAACATTAGTTATTTTAGTTTTTTATTAGCTTCTATCATTTTCACCTTAGTCCTATTCATTAGTTCAACCAAGATGCATTACCTTGAATGACGAGGTTCAAACGAGGAAGGGCTTATGGTGGATACGTAGGCACCCAAAGACAAGGAAGGGAGTGGTAAGTGACGAAATGCTTCAGGGAGTTGAAAATGAGCATAGATCCAGAGAATCCCAAATAGGTTAACCCTTTTAACTACTGCTGGATCCTTTCTATTTGATTTATTTATTGTATCATAATGTTTCGAATCATTGAATAGAATGATTTGAAAGCAATCGGATGGTGATAGAACCATAAAATATCCACTATATACGTTAAAGCTTAAATAAAAAAACTACTAATTGAAAGAAAGTAATGTAAAAGAAAAATTATCTAAGAGCAAGAAAAAAAAATCAAGGTAAAAGTAGATTAATCCTTTTTGACCAATTTGAGTTCCTAAATAGGATAAAAATTAATGGCACTAGGATCTTTGTACAAGTCAATATAGGAGTTTAAATAGGTTTCAAATTTCTCCATCATTCAATGTATCCTAATTCTTTATAGCTCCAAAAATGAAAATATACCTCATACTTTCAATCAAAGATCTAGAACTGAAGTGCACATAAAAACTTTAGCAAGGTAAAGTTAGAAGAAAAGACACACAAAATATTTATTTTCAAAAAGAATAAGAGATGAATGAATCCCCTAATAATCACAACATTCCAATTACATTTTACATCTATAAAAATCATTGATAAAACAAAAGAATTTGCTTCTATACATGACACCTTCCGTACATCCCATTAGGTTGACACAACTCCATGAGATGGATCTCTAGAATTTATGACATTCAAAAAATAATATTCATGGTAGGACCTCATGTGAATCTACCTTGAAAATGAATGATGATAATACATAGCATGTAGGATTAGCAGCAACCAGAATAGTCACATGCTCATTTAGAGAGGTTTTTATTCCCACCTTTGCAATGCTGACAGTATGTAGCTCCATCACTTCATGAATAAAGGTACATTTTCCTTGTCCATCTTATCAAGTTCATCAATAGCACATATACCCATGTGGGTAAATGCCTAATTAATCAAATATAAGATCCATTATTTCTGTCATTGCTCTTATGGTGTCCGATTTTGGTAAAACCTATAATGCATTTAGTTTAAAATAAAAAAAATTCCAACTCCAAAGAACCAATAACTTAAACATTGGAAAGAATAAAGCTTAGAAACATACTAGTGCTGCACCTTCAAGGACCATTTCATTGGTGGTCAGTTACCTTTGAATAAAAACTATCATACCAACACCACTGCTTCCCCGACCTGTGGTGTAATCTCCTTAAGTTTCCACATTGAGCATGTATTTTAACATTTGACTCTTTGCAAATCCAGCATGTCCCATCAAACATACATGGAAATCACCTCTTATTTTCAAGTAAAACAAAAATGTGAGAAATAAATACAAATTTTCCTTCATATACAGAGTCAGGAGACCAGATAAGCAAGAATAACAAGCCATTTTTTTTGGATAGTCACCAATGGGATAATAAAGGTTTGTTGTAATAGCTCTTTAGTAAAAAAATTATACCTTCATTCAATCCTTGAGTTTTCTATTCAGGTAACCAACAAGAAGTAGAAGCAAGGCTTTTCTTACATCCTCATCTCCAAATATTTCTAGAGCTAAATAATGCACAAGATTGTTTTAGATTTCCCCATCCACAACAAGTCATTCTATTTTTTCTTGTTCATCACCTTGTAAAATTTTCCTATGGTTGTTTGAAATCAATGAATAAAATAAGAAATATAGAGAAAACATGGATAAAAAAGAAAGCCTCCATCCATAAAAACATTGTCAAATAAATTATGAAAGTAGTGAGCGGATTGTATTCATTTGCATGGTTAGATTGTTAGACCAATTTCAAACTGCAAGAATTTAAAATGAGGGGAACTGAAAAATAATGAATCAACACTAATGATTCAAAAAAGAAGGATTCACAATTACTTTGGACTTATTTCACTACTAAGAAACATAATTTTGTATGAGAATACCAACAATCTCTAATTAGTTCTTAATGTTTGGCTGTCACAAAACCCTTCACTTTGTCTTTAAACAAAACTGAATCTCATTCATGAAAAATGAAAGAAATAACGGTTGAAATAATAAAAATAATCGTAGATAATATTAAGTTTAATTCAAATCAAATATTAGACTCTCATGTTTGAAAAATGAAACATATCCAAATTCTACTTGAACTACAAGGGAATCAGGAAGATACTTTTACAAAAGAGGAAAAGGTACAATGTAACATACTCTTCATATATTATCATAAGATGAGTAATCGTAACTGCTTCAAGATATGTATCAACCACAAATATTTCTCGCATTGCTCAAAATCCGATATAAGGAATAGGAATAAATATTCTAGATGTTTATGTTGAGTCACCCAACCCAACCTGAAGAACCCATTTTCAGTTTTTAATGGCTTGTAATGTTTTTTATTGTAACAAAATCCAAATCTCATGAAACAATAGAACAAATGTAAATACTTGACAAAAAAAATGAAACCGTCCTCATAAGTTCTCCTCTTATGTGTATTGTCATTGATCTAGGTATATGGCCTTTGGGAACATGCTCTCATAGCTTGTTGGGTAATTTAATTGTGAATTAAATTATTTTCCATTAAATTGTCAAACCAGGGGTTTCTGAACTTGTGAAGTATACTTTCACAATATATTTTAGGAAACAACTTTCGATTTCGAAAGGGGATAAATTTATATTCAAATAAATTTCAATATTGAAATAAAACCTATTCATGAAAAATGTCTAAGATGAGTATGCATACACTTCTTTTTTAAAAAGTATCAAATTCAGAACTTGGAAAGAAATATTTTAATCTATGAAATTAAAATTACAATTGACATGAAAGTAAAATTACTCTATTGACATGAAAATATTTTTATTTGAATGTCATGAAAGTAAATATATCTTTATCAACATGAAAATAAATATATATTATCAACAAGAAAGTAAAGACATGCTAATTACTGGAAATTAAATACTTGAAAGCAAATTTAATCTAGAAAGCATCAAATCCCATACTAGGAAAATATTGAATTATTAATCTATGGAATTTAAATCCAACCTATTCTGAAAGAAATGAGACATCAATTGAAATTACTAATGTGTAAATTGTTAAATTAGAATAATTCATGATTATCTATGAATTTAAAAGAAAACAAATTGGAAAAAAATGAGTCCATGACATGAAAATAATAATTTTTGACATGCCCCCCGAGCGAGGTGTGGTGAGGGCAGAAATCCAGTTAATGAATGATGACGGTATTTAAGGTAAGAGAGTACAATGGGCAGACCAGCCTGGTTGAGAGCAAGTGGTGCGATTTCAACGGCGAGGGAGGTCGCGGGGGAGGGGGGGAGGGGGGTGCTCCTTCCGAGGACGACTCCATGCTAGAAATAAGGATAACACAGGTGGGATGAACTGAAGGGGGTTTTATTCGGTATGCCTAGTTCATTTCATGCATATCAAGGAAGGTGGTGAAGCTATGTGTGACATAGACTGGAGCAGTTGAACCAACCGTCTACTTCCCACTATATTACCTCGAGGATAAATGGTATGTAAACTTCTATATTTCTCCAAATCCCCTGTCTATGGATCAAGTTAAGGTTTCTGTGCTGAATGTATGTAATATGGTGATTGAAATGTGAAGCATTGTTTGGTTGCATGGTAGGGAATACCAGAGGGAGTAATTAGTGTAGATGTCTGTTGATTTCAATTTTGTTCGAGATTATGTTGTGCAAGATAGGGGATTGGGACATGGGTAGGAGGCTAGAGGGTTGGGAAGTCCAGAACAAGCCTAGGTTGGCCATTCTAAATATGGAGAGAATATTTCAAAATAGGAATTCGACTGGTCATCTAAATTATAGGGGTAGTGATTTTGATAGTTGGTTGTATGGTAGATGTAAGGGAAGAGGTTATTCCTATGTATAAATAAAGGGGTGTGGGGCATAGTCGGAAGGGTATATTGTGAGTCAGGTCTGTCATGAGCACTTTGAGAGACTTCTGTAGGGTATGGGGGGTAAGGGAGATGGGTCTTATTCAGGTGTACACACGGTGAGTCGTGTCTGTCAAATGTATAAGCACTACACTTAATTGTTAACTCTGTTTTCTATGAAACCTTGTTATTTCTTTGTGACATCCTCCAGAAGGCAAACCAAGACCTCCGGTGGAACCACTCGGGCCCCTCAATTTGCCACATCCCCTTATATTATGAGTAAGTATCATAAGGCACATGTGAGGGCAGTGAATGATGAAGCGGAAGGGTTGATCAGATGGCAGATGTGGAAAAGAGGCCAGCAGAAAGAGAAAGGAGAATAATCCATGCAGACCCCTAGATAGTCTAGGTGTAAGCCTCAGGCTAACCACATTGTAGAAGCAGACTTCACGAACATACAAGAAATACGTACTCAAGTGATCAAGGTTATTTCTAAATGGGAGGAAGATCTCACTCGTCAATTTGAGGAGGAGGAAATCAATCTGGAAGGAGAAATTATAGTGCCAAATCTGGGCAACACTAGAGGAAGAGTAGCTCAATACCAGAAAACTCTACATTTATACTAGTGAATGAAACACTTGGTGGAAAAATGTAGCATGCACACTATTGAGTTTATGCAAGTAGACCCAGTAATGCAGAAAATCCATAGTGATTTTCAACTACTTCATTTTTAGGTTGAACACCAGAATGCCTAGTTGAGCAGAATTGAGAAGCTCTTGAAGAACTTGCAGCAAATGGAGATGCTCGGGTCCATTGCTAAAGACCCGACATCTATAGATTCCTAAAAGATATGAGTTGGTTTTTTTCTTGAATTCTTTACTTTTTATGTTTATCTATGTTTAAACTATGAAGTTGTAGGCTTGTGTTCGGTTTGTCAAATAATGTAAAAGTCACCAACATTGTGTCTTTAAAATCTAAATATGCTAGACTGAAAGCTTTTTATTTTTGGATGGCATATAATTCCTTCCGATGGCCAACAGATCTGGTTTCCCAACAGGGAAGGCTAAGGCCTTGGAATATATTATATCATGCAATCTACCCTTTTAATGCCTTCTCCTTGAAAAGAAATGTCACATGGATAGTTTTACAAATACATGTCTTTTAGCATTCAAAGGCTTAACAATTAAAGATTAGAAAAAAACATACCTTAACCTATGTGAAAATTTGATAAGCTATATATATGTGAGGTCTTGGTATCTACTATTGGATCATGGAATGTAAAGTGAAATAATTTGATCTACTTTTTCAGCTCTTGGCTGCATGAATAATGGATGAAATCTTGAAAGAAGAATATTTGTGCATTCCTATTGCTGGAACTTATGCTACTATTGTTGAGCTTTGAAACTGAACCTTGTTTTATTGGAATAGTGCTGCAAGATGCTAGACTAATATAGTCGTCATTCATATATGCATCATGGCATAATTCTTTTCTATGTGAATACTTGTTTTTTATGTCGAACATAGAGATAAATTTGTTGTATTACCGACCATTATAAATGTCATTAACCAACACAAGACTACTCACCATTAATTTCAATGAGAGTGAAGATTCCCAAGTAAATATTACTAGGTACGAATAAATGAGTTGAAGTTGAGCCACCTAAGAGATCCAACAAATAGGGGACATTGATGTATTCCCACTATTCATTGGCGAGAAATATTTCCATTAAGGAATGCAAGACTCAAGGTACTGAAATAAACTCTACTCTTGAACATAGATAATGTGTTGAAGTCGATGGGTCAAGAATTGCTACATGCAGGACTTTAATGAGTCCCCCATCATCTAACACGAGCATAAAACAATGATTTATAGGACCATAGATGAAATATTTGAATATATGAAGCAGGTTTTATTTCAAAAAAGGAAAAGGACAATGAGGAAACTCATCATTGTAAGTCAGCTGAATGATTTTATTCATGGGTTAGGGATGAAATGTAAGTGAGGCAGGAAAGTGTGAAATTTTCAAAAGGAAAATGGTTTTGTATTCATAATCTAGTAGTAGGAAGATGGAAAGTCATGGATGGAATATGAGATTAGAAATAGGAAAATGAATGAAGAGAAAAGTAATTATGGATGTGAAATAATATGGACTTGACTTCTTTGTGTTCTTATTGAAAAATAAATTGGTCTTTCAGAACCGTTTATGCATAAATTGATCTTTTTTGATAATCCTGGAACCTGAAAAATCTTATCAGTAATCAGTGATAAAACATAAGATTCTCGAAGGCGATATGTGATCAATCTCTCTTCATAATATTTATAAGCACCAAATTCATAAATATTGCTAATAAAAAAAAATTCAAGAAATGTACAAATGAAATGAAATTTTTACCTACCAGGAAGTGGTACCTTGGACAACTTGTCAATATTTTTTTGATAATTTCTTCTTTTGATGCTCAATTTCAGTGATGAGAAAACCAGGTTAAAGGAAATTCATATTAGAAGCATGTTTTAATGATTTGGTGATGTTTTATAAGTCAAATTGTTGTAAAATCCATAGCAAATGACAATTTTTATTGTCCCAAATTCTAATTAAAAATATCCCACTGGATATAGCTTGCTGATATATTTCTAATGATGCTTGAATCTCCTCAAACGAATTTCATATGAGAAAGTTGTGGTTGTTTGAATTTTTAGCAAAACAGTAAAAATGGGGGGCATGGGTGTGACATGGAAACACAAGGGAGTGCTACGTGGCAATAAATATGTTGATGTAGCATGATGAGTTGCAAGACTATGTGGAAATATAATGAGGCAGGAAATGGGGTAGTTGAAATGGACAAATGATATGCTACTACATGGCCCAATCGCAGGCTTCCATGTGGCATCAAATATTCACATGGTTAAGGTCAAAATGTTGCATTGATAATAAATTTCCTTCCCTAAATTTGAAATAATGGACTCTTACACCCAAGTCATATGACTTACCATTAGGATAAATGAACCATTTGTGAATTTAAATGAAAAGAAACATTATTTAAATTTTCATATTTTAATGATGAAACAAAATAACTAATAGTGCGAAAAAATTAAAACCATTGGCTAACTGATCCAAGATGTGTGGGAAGAAAAAAAACTTTCCACCTATTGTACTCCACGCATCAGAAAGTTATGATTCCACCGAAATATTTGACATCAATTGTTAAAAGATAATGGAGAAAGATAGTTGTTTGGATAGGATTGAGACTCTAAGATTAGTTCTCAGATCCTAATATCTAGGGAGTGGTTGGAACCACCCAGTTAGTGTGAAATCATATATGTTTGAGGCTCATCTAACTCAATGGTCAGTGCAATGTATTCAATGCTTGTGCACTCTCCAGGTATCTCACCTGTAGATCCATTTAGTTAATAGATTAATAGAACATCTGTTTTTAACATGGTTCATATTTGGTTGTGTGGCATAGAAGCCACAGTTTGCATCACAAGGTTCTACTGTTGAAGAGCTACCAAGGGGAGACGTGTCATGCCTACGTGGTAATCGGGTTTTTGGAGCTCGTGAGAGGACCGAGGTGAGTAAAAAAGAAATATGGAAGCAAGAAAAAGCTGAAATTTTCCAATATGGCTACACTTTTAGACATATTTGACCCTGATGATATTGTCTTCATGAGGCTTGGTGGTTTTATTAATTACCACGATCATCGAGAGATACTATATATTCTGCAACAATGTGAGATTGAAGACTTTCAAGTTGTTCCACAGGAAGGATGTAAAGAGAAACATATGGTTGAATATCATGAAGACATAGTATTCATTCTTGAGAAAGGAAGTAAAGAGGAACATATTGTTGAAGATCAATTGGATGAGCCACATGAAGCTAATTTCAAAGACGTGGAAGAAGAAGACAAAGCTAGAGAGAATTCAAATTATGATGAGCTCATGAATATTTCTGTGTGTATAGATTTTAGCAGCAACAAGGAAGAAGCAATGAAGTTTGAAGAGGAATTAAATTTTCTTGAAGCATGGATTGAAACACCATGTCTTTATGAATTCAACACAGAAGTTGCATCAACGAATGATGAAGACAACATCGTTGACGTTTAGATGGTTGACACCGGAAATAGTGAGAGGAAAAATGATCCAATCCAGCCTGTCATAATTTTGAGAGGGGTGAGGATAAGAGTTCAAGCTTTAATTCATCGGGGAAGAAATGAGGTGAAGATATATCACTACCTCATGGCTAGAAAAGTAAAGATGAAGTCTCACCTAGGTATGAACAAGCATGGAATCGAAAGAAAAAAGTCCAAAATGAAAACCTTGTTGGGAATCACGATTGTCGTTAGACCAAAACCCGCAGGTGTTAGTCAACGATCGTATCGCCGGAGATAAGGATCCACGAGAGGCGGTTAGTCCATGTCGCGAAACGCACGGGGAGCGTTGGTTTATCCAATGTCCAACAATATCCCCCCCAACATGAGCCGGGTGTGGATCGAACTCGTGACCTATGCTCTGATACCACTTGTTGGGAATCATGATTGCTATTAGACCAAAACCCGCAGGTGTTAGTCAACGATCGTATCGCCAGAGATAAGGATCAATGAGAGGTGGTTAGTCCATGTCGCAAAACACATGGGGAGAGTTGGTTTATCTAATTTCCAACAAACATTTGTTACCAAGTTTTTTTTGTTTTAATGTAAGCTTTTATGTAAGTGTAGTTGATACTAAGACCAGCAGGCGTATGTTACTCTTTAGTATTGTTTCTCCATTAAGGGGGAGTGTTAAAAGATAATGGTTAAAGCTAGTTGTTTGGATAGGATTGCGACTCTAAGATTAGGTCTCAGATCGTAATATGTAGGGAGTGCTTGGAACCACCCTGTTAGTGTGAAAGCATATATGTTTGAGGCTCATCTGACTCAATGGTTAGTACATTTTACTGAGTGCTTGTACACTCTCCAGGTATCTCACCTGGAGATCCATTTAGCTAATAGATTAATAGAACATCTATTTTTAACATCAATTTCAACTCATCCTCTCCCCTAAAAAAATTGGATTTGTAAACATAGAGCCTCCAGCTTATCACTTTGTAAATCGATATTAATCAAGTGCACACACTCGAGTTTTTATTTGCAGGTTTAAAGGCCAACACCCAAACGATGAATGGAACTTGTGCTGCACTTTTCCAAAACCACGGATTTCACCAACGTCGTTATGCATTGTCTAGAGCCTTCCCTCATTTTTAATCATTGGTGTTTGTTGTATGTGTGTCGTGGATTTTTTAACATAAGGGTTTTGTTTTTAATATGTATTTATTACTGTTTTTTGTTATTCATTTTTTCTGATATTGATTTCTTTCTAGATTTTGTTTTTTTTAATGTTTTATTTTGTGGGTAGGTTTGTTTGTTTTTTTTAATGTGTTTTTTATTATTTGTTGTTTTTAGATTAATTTTTATTGTATTCTATGATTACAAATTTTTTTATTGTTTTTTTTATTATGTTTTTTTTTGTCTTTTAATTATTTTGTTCTATTTTTTCATGTGGGGTTTTGTTGTGTTTTTTTTTAATGTTTGGATTTTTATTTGTTTTTGTTTTAATGTTTGATTTTTTGGGTTTTCTTTTGTTTTATATATATATATATATATATATATATATATATATATATATATATATATATATATATATATATATATATATATATATATATATATATATATATATATATATATATATATATATATATTGAGAGAGAGAGAGAGAGAGATTTTTATTTTTAATTTATGATAGAACTATTGGTGTTTTTCAAAATATTAGTAATTTGGAGGCCTAGAAAAAAGAAAAAAAAATATTATTAAAAGAAAACTCTCTTTAAAAGTTTTTAGACAAATCTATTTGTGAACTAGAGATCATAATTAAAGTATTTTTTTAAGAATGAATAATAAATTTATATATCATAGTAATTTTTCTAGATCTATAGAATTTTATTATGAAATTACAAAGCTAGTTGATCCAAGTTTCCTTTTTGATCTTACAGGTTGCAACAAAGCACAATAAGAGAGCATACTCAATAGTTATTTAGGTAATTGAAATCTAAATTTTGCAAAAAAATACAGGAAAATTTTTATTTCAGACCTCAAATTGCAGCTTTCGACACTCTAATGGTTCTCTTTCTTCACAGGTCTCCCTTCTCTTATGAATATTATTTTCAATGTTTTGTGAATGAGGTGCCTCTTATTGCACAACCAAATGAAAATTTTCAAGAAAATGAAAAAAGAAAAAGAAAAAAAAGCATGGTTTTATTCCTTTATTATATCCTATTCTTTTTTGAGCAAGAAAATATTTTATCAAGTGTAAGAATACTTCCAATGGAACCATGTGTAAAATAGGATGAAAAATAAACTCATATGCAGGTTTCAAAGATATGTCTTTATATATACCAAAATATGAGTCTATTTTTTTTAATTTAAATATTTTCAAGAACTTTTAAATAAAAAATTGATGATGCATCTTAATGATTTTCTAGAACAAAATTTAAATATATTTGTGATGCCATTAGTTAAGTTGTTCTTCTATATCATGTATGTATTCTTCTATCATGCCATTCAAATATTCTATTATGGGATGACCAATCTTTTGGATGCATAAAATATCTAATCGTTTCTTTTCATAAGATGTGGTCCAACATTCTTTAGTATTTTTTCAATTTTTTTCTTCTACATGTTTTTCTTCAGTAACATCAAGAGAATAGTTTATTTGCAATACTCTTCCTGATATAATATAAATATCATCTAGTTCAAGAGGAGATGTTTGAATTTTTTTTCCTCGGCATTGTAACTCGATAGAGGTATTTTATTCTTGGAATTCATAATTGGTTGTGTAGGTAGTAGAGTGGGAATTGATCTTCGAAGTGGTTGATTAGATGATGGTGAGATAATTTTACCATGTGGTCATTGTGGATGTGAATATTATGGATAAGATTGGGATTAGTGTCTCGTCAATTTAATTGTCTTAAATTGATTACATAAATTATCAACCAGAGTTGGTAAACTTGTGAGTTGCAAGTGCACAATATATACTAGAAGCCCCTTTTATTAATTTAGTTTATTGGTGTGATGATTGGATTTGTAAAGATTACTTCTAAGAATGTTTTTATTCTTATGTTCCTAATGAAATTGATAAATTTAAATTACAACTAAGTTCTAAAAATCAACATGCTTTCTACTGTGTAAAAACTAAAACAAACTTTCTCTATCTTATGAAGAAATCTTAGCTAATCTATTTGTTAGTCTCTAAAAATTCTTATTCTCTAATAGTCTTGTGCATGAAGATAAAATCGAATTCTAGATAAGGGAATTTATACATTTTTATGTTTTGAAATGAAATCTTATGGTAATGAAGCTTGTAAAGAAATCACTATAGCTCTTGAAAACAAATCACTCATGAACGAAAAATAACACACTCATATGTTGAAAGGAAATCACTCAATCACTAATATTTTAAAAATAAATCACTCATGCTCTGGAAATAAATCACTCATGAACTTGTAAAACTACTCTAAAATAAATCATTGATGCTCTAGAAGTAAAACTATGAATCCTCTGCAATTTGACATTTCTAAAGGAAAGATTGACGAATCTACATCAAATGATAAAATAAGAATTATGAAAGCATATACATCAAATAAAAAAATGTAATTATGGAAGTAACTACAAAAAATGACAAATTGGAATTCTAGAAACAACTACGTCAAATGACAAATTGGAATTATGAAAATAACTACATCAAATGATAAAATGAAACCATGAAAACAACTACATTAAAAACATAAAATGCAAAACCTTCACTGTTTGCAGGGGCCCTCCACCAACAAGCGGTCAAATCTTTACTCTAATAGTTACTTGCGCATCAAGTCTTCAAGGTACTTCTTCACTAAAAAGGAATAAAAAATAGATTTTTAAAAGTTCACAATATGCTTCAGAAAATTAACCTCTCCTCTTTGTTTCAGTGGAGTTTTTATATATGGGTTACGATCTAAATTCATGGAGATTCATATGGCTAAATATCAGAAATGAATGGACACCTATTTTCCATGAATTTGATGAATCATAGTTCATTCCAACCTCTATTTTCTTAACTGGATATTTATTGACACATGGGCCCAATGTTTGCTCATGCAAATACAAAATAGGGCTCGAAAGAACCTATAATATCTCCCAAATGGTAAATAATACTAGAAAAATGTTCATAGAGAGCTTTATTGGGCCCATTCTAAAGAAAACCCATGTGTTTATTGTGCGATATTATCATTATTTTTCTCATAAAACGCATTTGAATTTTATTACTAAAAATACTACGATTTTCCCTTGATATTTTCTTGGAGGTCCACATGTGTGAGTTGGGTGGAATTTGACCAACAAAAATCCATATTGGAGCTTCTAGAAACAATATACATGTGTTGTATTTCATTCTAGAGTGGTGCTACTACCTCAACCATGGATACAGCTACGGAAACTGTAGAAACTTGAACTGTTAAACTATCATTAGTAAATCCATGCATAATTCTCTTACATTCATTAAAAATAATAGAAATAATAATAATAAACTATGTAAACAGGTATGTGGGAATTTGGTGCGTTTATGAAGAAATATGGTTAAAAATGATGACAATGGGCGAATGGAAAGATGCTAAAATGGATGGGTTCATCAACAAAATTACGACAAATTGGAGGCTCAGCATCCCCCCACACCATATATTTTTCATGTCCTCATGCAAACAAAGCATTGAAAAGTTCCATAATCCAACCGGTTCCTTGTGTTCCTTTATCTCGTCATTTCAACTAAATCCTTGACCAAAGCTCTAAGAGAGAAATATTGACTCTTTATCTCAATAAGATGGAATTTTATCCAAGCCTTCATTATTTATTATATGGAACTTGTGTGAAAATAAAGGATGCCCACATAGTAGCATATCCAAGTACTTATCACTATTTTAATTGTGCTCAATTTTTTCAACCCTTGGCAGAATACCATATTGTGAAGAACACATCAAGACTTTTACTCTATATATAGAATGTGCTTTCCATCCTTGTGATGTTCGGGCCATTAGTATGGCTAGAAATGGTCATAGATTTAAGCCCATAATTATTGTCCTCTTATCTTCCATGCATAGCAACCAATCATATTTGAAAAATGTTATCAAATATTTTCTTCAAGAACACAAAAACTAATGAGTGAAGAAGACTTCTCAATGTGAAGCTTATGACAAGATGAGTTGCACATAACACAAAATAAGAGTTGTTGTTGAGGGTTATACAACTTATGAAATCCTAAAATATGCTTCCAAGTGATTTCAAGTGTGTATGAACAAATCCTTGCTACAATCGTCTTCTTGTGACTTTTTACTCATCATTTATTGGATTTCATTAAAAATCAGAAGGTGAGTAATATGACACATAATTTGAGTGCTCCATGTAATTTTTGATCATGTCCTACAAACACTTACCATGAAGTAAAGTTTTTCTATTTGTAAAATAATTCCTTTTCTCAAGAACATAATGTTGATGGACCATTAAGGAAAGCATGGATTACCAAGAAGAGATAGTTTAAACAAGAGAGTGGTGAAAGCATAGAAGAACATAATTATGACCATGGAAAACAATGAGATGATTGCATGGGTAGTAGGAATTTGTTGATAAAGAATCAATCATAACTTGTGGGGTTCGTTGTTAAAAGGTATGAGAGAGGATACCTGAGAATTTCTCCATACATCTGTATGCACAAGCTCTAATTTTCCACTCTTATTTTCTTTCCCAACTATAAGAAATCTGACTCTCTTCTATTTTCCATAAACACAATTCTCATAGAAATCCAAATCAATATTCTTCAAACCTAACAAAAAAGTTATTGAGTGAAGAATCTTCATCCCCTTCTCACTTTGTATGAGCCTATAATTCCAAAATGTTGCATATGCCCTTCTGGGGTTAAAGAATTAACACAATTAGAAATGCCATTGCATAAATAAAATGTACCAACATTTTCTCCTTTTTCTATTACTAGGGCTCCTTTAGTGACCTTCCTATTTTTATCTGTAAAAGATGTCACAGAACCTCCATCGCCTTACTACCCTATTGAAATCCTACATTTCTTCAGATCTAGAAAATTCCTTACCTCCTTTAATAGCCATTGGTTTCCATTCTACTATTTTACGAGAACTTTATCGATTCCAACGATTTTATAGGGTTTATCATCATCCAGACGAACCTGTCCAAAATATCCTTGAACATAGTCATGAAATTTTTTCTTATGAGTTGTGGCATGGAAGTAGGCCCCTGAATCTACCACCCATGCATCAATAAAATTTTCTAAAGAAATAATCAAAGCATCCTATAACACATCACCTGTCACGTTTACTTCATGATTATTTTCTTTCTGTGCATCTCCTTCTTCTCCCTTCTGAGACTTAAAGTCTTTCTTCAAGTGTCATTTCTTCCTGCATTTCCAACACACTATTCCCGATCTCGACTTTGATCTACCTTTCTTTGATTTACTGTGATATCTTGAGCTCTTTCATCTTTATATTTTTCTTCCCCTAGTCTCTGCACTCTAAGCATTACCCAATGTCTCACTAGAGATTTTCTGTCACATTTCCTCGCTAAGGATAGCACTGACAACATCATCAAAATTTAAAGTACCAGTTCTAGAGATATAGTTACTAATGGACATAAATAAAGCATTCCAAATTTTTTTAAATGAGAATAGAAATAACAAAGCCCTAAATTCATCATTAAAGTTTTCCACTACAGAAATTAACTAACTGGTAACCGTATTAAATTCATTTAAATGGTCAACAATAGATCCACCTTGCGACATCATCATATTATATAAATGTCTCATAATAAAGACCTTATTTGAGGCTCGAGATTTTTTCATATAGTTTTGATAATGTTGTCATTAAACCCTATGTTTTTAATTCCTTCAAAAAATTGAAGGCTACCAACGCTGCTAGGCATAGTCGTACTGTTCCAAGTGCCTTTCTGTCGAGAATCTCCCATCCTCTGTCTATCATATTCGATGGCTTCTTTGTTTTTCCGCTCAATGGTATGTACAGATCTTTCTGATATATATAATATTCCATCTACATCTTCCACAATGGGTAGTTTTGGCCATTAAATTTATGGACCCTAAAACTACAATTTTTCATCATTGCTCCCACTCAAACAAGGAACCCTTCTTCCTAAGAGTTTATCACCCAAATAAACCTTCAGATCTGATAGAAATTGTTAGAAAATTAGATATTACAGAGTAATGGAACACTTAAAATATGCGGAAACTCAAACATAGAAATAAGATATAAAATAAGAGAGACACAGATATATGTGGTTTACCCAACTTGGGCTATGTCCATGGAAAAAACCAATCCTTCCTTTCTATTATCTAGAAAAATGAAGAGACATAACCTACAACAGATCTGTTGTAATATCATCTACTCTCTCACACAGTCCCCGATGTTTCTTTTTCTCGCTCAAAATATACGCATAAAACACAGGCGCAATATAATTCCCTCATACAAAAGAGGGGTTGCCTTCTAGGGAAAAAAACCATAAATTAAACATAAATTATACCATAAGATCATTCACCTAATGAACGACCCAGACTGACTAGGAAATTACAATATTTTACAAGGAAATTTTACATCTATTTTTAGCAATGTTTTCGCCCACCCTGACGGTGATCAAATGATGTGCGGTGTTGTCACCCCGTTAAGAACAAGGGTCAAATGCGGTGATACACATAAATAAAGAAGATAATTAGGCTCCACACCCGACATAATAAGAACAATTTTCAAGGGTTTTCCCCATAGTGGATTTTTCCCTGGTGTCTATATATGTGCATGCTTTTCTTCCATTTTTTTCTTTATGTTCCACTGTGTAGATGGTGATGTTACTTTGATTTCTACATAGTTGCATAAGCTCAAGGTTAATAATGTAGATATGAATAATGATATGTGGTGAACTTAGCATGTTATTGAAGAAATGCAAGTATCAAAGAAAAGAACAATGTAGCCCTCTGAAAAATTAACAGTGGCATCCCTCCTATTTTCTATGGATTTTGAGTGGTAGCATTGGATCCTCGATGACTAGGTTTCATGGTTGTAGCATTGAATCCCCTCTAGAAGATATTTTGGGTTGATCTGGGCTCCCAGATTTGGTTCCATGTTGAGCAAAGCTCCCTGATATTTTTCTGGATTGAGCTAGTCCCTTTGATGTTGATGTGGGCGAAGTTGGGCTCCCCTATAATGGCACATTCTTTAGATTCGATATTGTTCAATAGATGGAGATGAGCAAGAGGATTTGAGCTAAGAAATGAATTTATGATGATGTTGATTATATTTCAAATTACCATACTAATTATTGGATATGGGGTGGAAGTTATATGCTTTCCTATGATGATGAAGTGGGTTGAGTTAAACACCCATATAATGATTCTTCTTCTTCTTATTCTATTACATTGATATTTTTCAGTTGATGATCAAAGGAACTGTTTTATGTTGAGATGTGATGGAAGTTTTGTTGATATAACTTATATGTAACTCATGAGACTTGACTTAAAAACTGGGTTTAAGGATTAATCATCCCTTCTGTGGATTGTGCATTATTCTTGTTCTATGAAATGAAAAGTAATGATGTTGCAACTGGCTACTTTCTGATTTGTAGATATGTCATCTGGAATGGAACAAATGATGATCATTTGCTTGATATTTATATTACAGTTGGAAATTTCACCCTATCTGAGAGGGAGTGTTAAAATTGCACAGTGTTGGAACAAATTCCCCCCTAGGGAAACCCTAAGCCACATATCAAGATCATTTCGCTAAAGGAAGAATTATAATTATTTTGGGGAAAATATTTATAAGAAGGTTTATAAATAATATGGGAAAAAATTCAAAATAAAATTTGAGGACTCTCCCTCCATGATTTAAAGTCAACTTCTCAATTATAATTGTTTATGACTAGCATAAATTAATATAAATATGGATGTTTGAGATATTACTTAAGATCGTCTAATTATGATCTAAGATCAATTTGAGGATTGCATGTCTCGCACATAATCTTAGGGTATCTCTCGATCAGGTATGATCTCTCGGCACTAGGAATCATCTCGCATGATTGCAGTAGCATCATCATCATCACAAAGATCTATATCCATCATCGCAAAGACTATACTCTCTTGATTTGATATTTTTAGTGAAACCCTTGTTCTATCATTTCGATGTAATTTCAACTTGGATTCTTTCCCTTACAAGATTTTTTCATATCGCACAACTATTTCTCTACTCCATGAACTCACATTGCTCAGGGATTTATATAATGGATCACTCTCACCCTGTGCATAGTATGACAATATTAATGGCATATGATCTCACATTATGTTATGAATCTAATAGGATTTCACTCTGATTTGGGTTTATAGTATTAGCAACTTTCTTACTCTCTGCATTACAAATATAATGGATTATGGTCTCACTTGACATAAATCAGTTATAGCTCCTATACATGGATTCTTCATGTTATATAGTGACATCGTTGTGTGTATGGCATCAAAAAATATATAGCAAATTTATTGGAATCATACAGATGATCTGTGTGGCGTATAGTATATAATCAGTATGACTATTATCTTGAATCTTTGCATGATTGATATGGTCTCTCCGATTAATGGTTTTGGAATTATGATTTTTATGTTATGTTATAATCTCAACAGTGTCATAATCTTAAAGTATCATCACAGATAACACATACATACAAGTACTGACACTAGTCTCGACACTATGTAAAGTCATTGTTCCTCCACATAATTCCTATCTATTTGAAACCACAACAGTATGTATGGAAACATTGGTATCTCATCCCCCCACATAATTTTGACATAGCATCATATGAAAAGAATTAGGGTATGGAATTATATGTTTTGATGTGTTGGCATATCAAAGTTATATATGTTGATCAATATTGGAATCACACAGTTAAATTTCTCGGTCATGGTTACTCTTTGTATGTTGTCTTGGCTTTGCATTGTTTTAGTTTCTCAAGCATTATGTATATAGATGGCTCTTGTCTCTGGTGTATTGAATGGTCTTATCTCTATCACATATAATATTATTGGCTCTGATAGTCTCAAAATTGTGGTGTATTTCAGTCTCACATCTAATTAATATATATGGAATCATTGGTATTAAATTCATATATGGAATTGTTGCAGTTCAAAGGAATGGTATTATTTATATGTTGCAATCGTAATTTAAAGTATAGCAGGGTATTGACGATAATCAATATTGATGATGAATCTTGTTCAAAAAATAAGTTATGAACAAGACATATATTGACCCTTGGCAACCTGTTGATGTACGTTATATATCAGTTGGACAATCGATGAAATCTAATAATAGAAGAAGAATTGAATTTTTGGTTTTCCTCCTTATCTTGTTTTTCCCTAGTCTCTGACCAATCCTAGTGTGTCTTTGCGTGCATGCTTTTCTTCTGATGTTCCTATCATTGTTTCGTTATATTACTGAGGATGATTTTATTTCTACATATTTTCATATGATGTAACGATGATATAATATTTTGGGGTGAATCCAATGTATAAATGTTGTGATGCAATTATCAAAGAAAAGAACATTATATAGCCCTAACAAAAATCAAGATGATCTACCTTATATCTCCTCATTTTATCCCTCAAACTTCTAAGTGTCTCCAAACCATTTAGGAGAGGTTTCCACTACCTTTATCTCATCTAAATCCTCTTCTCTATTATGTGAAGTGATATCTAATTTGTATTGTACCATACTGTTGAACATCCCCTTTCTTTTATACCAGTATCAAGTCTTCGTATACACTAAAAAAACACATGGATGTTATTTAAAGAAAATAATAAAATTTCAACATTTATATTTTCCTTGCTTACACATTTTTGACCTATGTTGGCTTCAAGTTGATGTTCTATTGTTGTTGCACATCACACTCAGATATGGTTTAGATAAACAAGTAAATATTAACACAAAAAATTTTCTAGAACAAACATTTAACATTAACAATACCCAACTCATTCTTTCTCTCTTGATTCCATTTTGTCAACGTGTTGAACCTTAGCTTTCATGCCACTCTATCACATAGATATCCCCCTAATGCTTGATTAAGGATACATATTACCTATACATGAACTCCAAGGTTAATTTATGGAGATTGGTTTTTTGAATTCATCTTTGGTCAACCATATTATACAACATTTTTAGGTCACCATTATTTTATACTTGACATGGTATTTCCAAGAATATCGATTTCATTGAAATCCAAGGTCTATATAGAAATTTATGTACTTTTGAAAATTTTCCCTCTAAGTTCCATGTTATTATCTATACCATTGTCATTTGGTAGACATGTGGTACTCCTATTCCCACATTTCATAATCATACAACATAATTCCACATTAGAACATTACTATGTTTTGTAAGTATCAGGAAACAAACCAAATAGTTGGTGTCCCAACTTCCTAGTACTTAATCATATGAAAACCTAACATCTCAAAGAAAATAGCATCAGGTTATAACCTCCTAAAACCTGATCCCTAAAAATCCTATATTTCAACAACCAATACTTGATCATATAAAATATTGATATCCTGATAGCTATGTCATTGGCTACTCGACCACGAAGCCTAGATTAAAGGAGGCTTCAAAAATTTCTCTTGATCCAATGATGGACCATTAATTTCAATAAATATAATTTTCTTTCAACTAATATTATGTCTAATGGGTCACTAACCCACTAGGAAAAACAAAAAATATACTTAAAACCACTCACCCATTCTAATTGATGTAGACCAATCAATGAGAAATTATTTTTTAGCTATCTGTATTAGTCGACAAATGTTGAGGATTTGTCAATGTTGGGGGTATGTGTTGGAGGTTATTCAATAATTTATTTATATTTTATGGCCATATACCCTGATAGGATAAAATCACATCCGATAGAGATTATGATCCTCTATTGGTCATGTTCTCCCTCACCCCCTACCCCAAACTAGACCATGTGAACAAGGGATAGGGTCATATCCTCCAAACCCCAAATTTCCAAAACTTATAGTAATCAACCTTCAAATTATAAAACTTTTGTTAAAATCCAAAGTGAGTTTCAAAGTACTAAAATAGACTCTTATAGGGTAGAAATATTTCCCAAATACTTAGAAAATATTAGAAATATTATGCAACATATTCAAGCTTCCCAATCACTGTCGTCAAAAACAAATATCCATGTTATAAAGACATAAACTTGAAAATTCCCAAATACTCTCAACTTCAACCAACTAAGTTGAGATACTCTTACTCATTTGTACTAAAATCTACTAACATGATACTATTAAAAATGGAGAGGCCAAATTTTCGACATACCTATAAAGGAAAAAATATTTCCCATCAAAAAAAAAAATATCAAGTTTTCTCATTAAAACCAAGGATATAGTGACAACTATTATATCCCAAAACTAGCCTAATAAAGGTCACTCACATTATAGAATACATGAAGGGACTCAAAGCTCAAGTAAACTCATACATTCCCCTTACTAACCACAAACCACATATTCGTCACAAGTAACTTGTTTCATAGAAAACCTCTATATAAAGAATTATTTCATGAAAGAATTAATAGTCGGCAACCAAATAGAATTTTATAATACATTTATATTATCACTTATACATATTCAATATAATAACATAATAACTACTAGCATATCATTACAAACATATATTGTAACTTTCATAGCAAGGATCATGAAACATTGAACAACAATTTCATTTAATTATCAGAGAAATAGATACACTTCTGTGATTCAATCAAACTTAATGGAAAGTGAAGAAGGTAGAGATACACTCTACCCAACCATAGGTGAAAATACACTATCTATTTCTCTGAGTTGTTTACCCTCAAGCCAGACCCAATGCCTTAAGGGAGAATGTCTCTCAAGGTTCTATGAACTTCAAATCAAGGTAGAAGACATGAACATGTCTCTCCTTCACATACATGAATCAAGATTATGTTCTTCAATTACTAAGAAAGGCATATTATCACAAAAACTTATGGCGATCATGGGTTTTCATAGCACCAAGGAGATACCTTCATTAATCTAGCACCTTTTCAATGCTTCTGCACTTCTCGGTGTCTTATGTGTTTAAATAAGAAAGAATATTTAGAATATTTCTGAGTCTTTTGACTTAGATTAAAGGCTTCCTCACTAATTTCGTTAACCAACCCAATTAAAATTGTAGTTCCACAAAATATTTTTGTTAGTCAAAAGAACTTCTTTCTCATTTTCATTATAATCATAGTCTCGTCACCCTCATATGGTTTTGTCTTTCATTCACATGTCTTTTATTTTGTTCATTTTCACACACTTCTCTTGCATTCTTGGGCTGCTCTCTCCTCTCTCTTCATCTCTATCTATCTCTTGTCTCTCTATATTTAATATATCTATTATCACTATCATTTTTTCCTTATTTTTATCTTTGTCTATTTTTTATTATCTTTGTCTCTTCTTTGTTTTTTCTCACTATCTATGTTTTTTTATTCTCTTTCACCCCCATGAGTGTTACCCATTCATGATAAATTGAGTGCCTTTCTTGGTTGCATCGTCAAAAAAAGGTCTCCAAAAGGGTATGTAGGCCATTCTACTAGATTAATTTCATACCACTCCCACCATTCCTCTCATAACTATTATTAATTTGGTACTTAAACTACCAAATCAAAAAGAAAGATAATTAATTTAGGGTAATATAGAAAACTCCTCCAAATCCCCCTTACAACTTTCCTCTCTCATGCGTTAGGACCTGTGTTGGATACTCCATTATTCAACAATATTAATATATTAAATAAATATGAATATTTAAATCAAATAAAAAATTTCAAAGTACTCATTCTGCTCATTCCAACATACATATTACAATACTAGGTGTTTAAAAAAATGGTTGTTGCACTTTGCACGTTATATTAAGTGACTAAGGCATGGGAATGCAAGGGAAATATTAGCCTAAGTAAATATACGTTTAGAGAAAATAACTTTGTTACATATTCATTCCTAGAGAGATAACCTCCACCTAGAGACTAAATAAATAGGAATAAATACAAGACACATAATACCTTGTCCAAGAGGCCTTCACTTAACGAACCTATGACCTATTACTTGCATTTGTCACATATTAAAAAATACCCTTAGTTTTACTACATATTGGAAAATACCTATAAAAATCACATTATTTAACCCCATACCAATATGAACCCAATACACCTTCCTAATTTAAAAAACTCCTACTTTCACTAGATATTATAGGTATCCATTTTTTTCATCAACATTTTTAATACACATTTATACTTTTTTATTAACTCTGAGCTACATTTTTTATACCTACCAATATAAAAACCCTTTACCTCCTATATATACCCTAATATATTATGTCATTTTTTCTTCAATATTTATTCCCCAATACGAACACATGTGCTATAGTATTGCTCCCCCAATGAAGATTTTGGGACCTTGGCCTACCTAGAATATGGGATTTCAACATAGGTTGGTGATATATATATATATATAAGATGACACATGGAAGTAACCAAAATTCTAAAATCCATTATAGTTGGTATTTAAATTAGGGATTTTTTTAGTGGCATTTGAATGTTTTCTAAGAACATCAGAAGGTAATTATTTTGGGGACAATTTTCTTTGAACAAGTGGAACTATGTGATAATGGTAATAAAGAGGTAGGTATGAGACAAGAAAGGGGGTTGGATAATGAAATCAGCAATTGATGGAAATGGTAATTGAGAAGTTAAGGATGTGTTATCACAAAATATGACCCTGATAGGCTACTCATAAAGTAGACTCTGAGTAACTCTTTCAAGCCAATATTTTGGTTGAGGCTTAGCCTCCTCAACCTGAGAGGCCTCTCTCAACAGGTTTAAGATTTTTGATTAAGGATTATATGCCTAACTCTAGGAATAAAATGGATAAAAGTGTATAACTGATTGAATTACTCATTAAGAAACATCTATTGGGCTATGGAGTAAATATATGTCTCAACAAAACATCAATATCATCTCAACATGGAAGTTAGGGCACTTAGAGTTTTAGGTTTATAAACAGAATAGTAACATAGTGAATAAAACACAGTCTACAAACATGTGAAGGAAGTTAGAGCAATTTCCAATGAATTCTAAGTAACACATGTTCATACCACTGTAAATAGGTAGATGAGGAAAGCCATAGAGAGATAAAACACAAAAAACTCTTTGTGAATCCTGAGTAGTAAAGCCAATCTATATTAAGCTAAAAATACATAGTTTGCTACAATAACATAGTATGCTTGCTAATAAAAAATGCCAACCTTGAGGAATTTGACCTCTTGTCTCTTATAGAGTCATCATTACAATCCAGGATTCCCTCCTTCATCTTGAGGAGAATTCTAATTTCCAATTTTGACACCTATCTATTCTAAAACAGACTCTTAATTACAATTGACAGTTAACTGTCTCTTTAGGAGTCATAATACAAATAGGATTGAAACTCCTTATTATGTCTAAAACAACTTTATCTAAGACTTAAATATTCTCTTTGACAACTGCTTCTCCATATCCTCGACCTTGATGATGCCTTTAACCTTGTTATGAGATCCTGCTGACTCATGTCTTATCTGTCTTGAAAACCAGGGAACATGTTTTCTGCAATTAAGCCTTTATCTTCATTGATGATCTTCGAACATTTTTGTTGGAAATATTGACTATTTCAAATAGGTGACATGTGATATTATTTCTTTGTAACCTTACCCTTCCACCTATACAGAAATAAACTTTTGACAAAGTATAAAAAGATGCGATGTGGCTGTGCTACGAAAATAGCAGCTATTTTCGTAGCGCAGAATTTGTATCATTGAAAAACATTTCTTTAACACCCTCTTTCTTCTGATTTAAAACCTAAGCTTTCATCCATGACTCTTTTCCATCCACCAGTAGCAACAAAATATGAAAACCGACTATTTTTACTACCAATATATATATATATATATATATATATATATATATATATATATATATATATATATATATATATATATATATATATATATATATATATATATATATATATAAATACTTGGCTTTCTCTACAGCAGTTTCATAGTGCACTACGAAACTGCTATGTACGCCCTTTTCACACAGTTTTTTCAAAATTATGAGTCTTAAGGGAATTTTCACTTCTTCAGTGATGTCCATAGACCTTAACAAGAAAAACAAGTTGACTTTGAATTTTTTTTTCCTCGAAAAGTGATCTCCTTCTCAATGACAAAACTGATTTAAGAATTTATTACTTGTTTCTTTGTTTTATCTCTGTTGTAGCTTATATTCAAACTTTGTTAATTGAATTTCCAGGTCTTCATTCTACCTCTTCAGCCTCCTGTTAGTAGCCCTTAATTTAACATTTATCATTCTCACAAATCTAGCCTCTTTTATTGCAGGAACAGTCCATGTAAAATATTGAGCTTCACTACTGACTGTTTCAGGCTTTGAAACTCTTTCAACCTCCCACAGAGCCTTTATTCTGTTGAAATTTGTCTTCTCATCTGCATGTTTTCTTGCTTTCCTCTTGAGCTTAGAAATTTCAAAATTAGCAAATCTCAACTTCTCTTCAATTTCTTCATGACTGCTCTTTTCTGTTTGAGCATGAAAAGCTTTGTTTTTCTCAGCTTTAGGCATTGGTGATGATAGGTCTATATGTTCTTCATAAACATTAGAAACTTTCCCTTCTATCTCTAACTCCATATCCATCTCTTGTAACTTTTTTGATTACCTGTTTAAAGGCTTTATGGGCTTGAATACATACTCTGAAATCTCATCATCAAAATCCATCTTTTTAGAAGATTTCATTTTCTTAAATTTCCCTTCATCCAATTTTATGAAGTCTGCTTGAACCAAAGGAGATTCTTCAATATAAATAGCCTATAAAATATCATTCAAATCACCCATTAAACCTAGAATTTCTCCTAAAACCATTGTTTTTCCCTTTTCCTTCTGTATTTGACTTCTAGTCAATCTTTTCTAGACTGATTTGCTAGTTGATTTTTCATGTACTGTTTCCTTAAATTTAGTTGTCTTCTATTGTGCAGGTTGAGGAGTATCTCAAATAATCACTGATGTTTTAATTTCTGGCTCTTTCACTTGCTTTTTGGGTTTCAACTTGACAAATATTTTTGATCTTGTCTCTGCAGGATCACTAGTTTCTGATGGTGATTTTTCTTTGGCCTTAGGGCTAATACCTTTTTCTTGTGTTTCCACCCCAAATCCACAAAAAAAAAATGTAGACTATTCTCTGTTTATCCTATGAATTTCATGTAAAACTAGACCATGATGGAAAAGTGAAGTTTCACATACATGCGTTTTCATTTGCACTTTATCTGCCATCTTAGCTAAACTTCGAAACAAGAAGAAGGGAAAATCCAAAGAAATCATTCCAGAAAAATGCAACAAGAGTTTGAAATGATAAGAATACACTTTATGGTATCTTCCCTCACAGATGAAATACCTTTGAATGTACTAGAGAAGGTTGGCATAGGTGTTATTGATGTAACTTCTTGGTACTGCTTTAGTTAAGTCTGTCTCTGCAAACTCTGGCTTCAGAAATATTTTACAAGGCTCTATCTCAAACCTGAAATTTTTGAACCACGTTTCTTCTCCCCTTGGAATCTCTGTCACTAATGATATGATCTTAGGAGAAATTGGCAAGTTTAAAACTCCAACTTTTCTATTTGAACCAGTGAAATGAAGAGAAAACTCTTTTTTCACCTGATTATGACCTCCCTACAATTTTTCACAGAATTTCCAACATCTTTTCTTCTTGAACACCTCCTCAACTGATTTTTCCTTGGTTAGAGCCTCTATGCTTTTAGGTTCCGTCCTTAAAAAATGGCTTGGCCTGTGGTTCTTTCTTTCTTTTGTCATCTTTCCCTTGAAATTCCTATGTGTTTCTTGAAAACTTGTAATATCAACCTCGCTTGATTTCAGAATAAGCTTCCTCGCTTGATTTATGAATTCATCCTTGCTTGATAACCAAGAGAAGTTTTGATTGCTACTTACCAAGATCTTACCATTCGAAACAAGGGAATGCATGACGTGTTTCTTGCATAACAAAATAAAACCAGGAACTAGCCCTTTTCAAATTTTAAAATTACTAACATGAATGACCTCTAACCAATGTCATAATGGTTATGAATGATGGCATATACGAGCAAGGACTCCTAACTGACACCTAATCATGAAACATTAACAAAATTTTGATGGATTTGATAACTGACAAGACATGCTACGAATCCCCGATTTCGTAGCGCGCCTAATGTAATTTCAGGGTTTTGTGCTACGAAAAGAGCAATGTTTTTGTAGCCCAAAAGCAGTTTTAACACTGTCTGCGCTAAGAAAACGTGGTTTCGTGGCTTAATCAAACAAAATTTAAAATGGTTAAAAAATATACTTTCTAAACATGACATGAGATACTCAAGGTATAAGATAAGTTTGTTGGACTTTATTTTGTGATGAAAATGAGACTCTAACCCTATCACTTCACCCCTAAAAACATAAAATTACTCAATACCTATCTAGGACCATGACTCTAACAAGGTAAACTGTCCAAGTTTTAGAAAAAAAATTATGGTGATAACAGGGTGTATGATTAGAAACATTAAGAATGTGAATGATTCAGATCCTCAGCGGAGTCCCCCAAGATTTGAAAATTGAAATGGATCTTGGGGGGAGACCCCCAAGGTCTGAGAAAACTTAAATTGGATCTGGTAAGATCTGCAAAATTAGAATTCCATAAAAAGGAGAGAACCCACAGTAAATAAAACCATAAACAATTTTTTAATTAAAATAGAGAATAATTGTAGAAGCTACATTGTGGTGGAAAATATGTCCTTTTACAATATGCTACTTTTTACTTATAGAATTTTTTAGTTACAATACCACACGTAAATTCCATGGGTGGGTAGATACCATGGGTGAATGAATACTATGGGTTAATGACTACCATGGGAAAATGTCACTTACAATATCATGGGTGGATAAATACCATGGGTGATGAATACCATGGGTGGATGTCATTTACAATACCATGGGTAAATTTTATGTGTGGATGAATACCATGGGTGTGTCACACCTCCCAATTCACAAAAAAAAAAATTCTGTTTGGTTGGGTTGTTTCTAGTTAATGTGAATGAGGCATTCTGTCATTTCGTTGCAGGTTTACACTATGTTTACTTTTCAATTTCTATTCACATCCCCACTTTATCTTTCCATATTGTAATTTACTGGATTGGTAATAATTATAATTATATTAATTATAATTACCAACGACATAACCAAAGGTCCTTATTATATTACCCCACTTCCATACAACTCTTTGTTTTATATCACAACCTTTGGACTCTTAATAAAATGATATAGAGGGGAATTCGATTTGGTTTTATGTGCCTTCCATGTTAATATAGTTTCATGAATGTATACAATCCAACCTTATCCTTTGTTAATAATAACATAACCTTTGCGGAAATTGAATTACAAACTATGCAAGTCTGGTATTCGTACTTCATTCTCCTCCATGTCTTATCATTTATTTATGTGAATTTTGGCGTATTAAATGTAACTCCACCTAATTTCCCAGTTGGAATTTTATGAAATGATAAATTGAAGGACGACGTCCCTCTGTCTTCCACGCTGAGCCACCATAAGGTTTTAACGCTCGTCGTATGGGTGATAGAGGGTCTCATTCCAGTTGTGATCACATGGTGTTGGTTCCACGTAATACTGGCCTCATTCCGCCTCGTTTCCAAAGCGATTTTCCACAGTATGGCCAGATCGACCTCCATTTAATTCGTTGCTTGTCATATTAATTTTGGAATAGAGGGGGTACCTTACCTCTTAACTCCTCGATCCATGGCTCCGCCATGCGGATCTCGCCAGGTGGACGACTTGGATTGCATCTGGCTATTAGGGTTTGTTGTTTTGATTCATGGCACACTGTTATAAATCAATTTGGTCTTGGTTCGGTGGTTCTTTTACCTCCCCCTGCGTTTGGTTTGTTTCGGGACCGTGACTGACACACCATGGCCACTGGAGTGATTTGTTTCATCTCTTCACCTTACTCCTCTGCGATAACAATTTCCTCGGTAAGATCCTTTACCAGAGCTTGTGAACTTTCGCTCTCTATATTTTTATAAATTCTCAGGCTGCCATTTCAGATGGAGAGCTTCACATTTTTCTTCATGCCAACACCTACGATTTGGTATTATCATTTTATGCTATTGGAATAATTATAACGAAGGCTCTATTTTTTTTCCAGAGAATATACGTCCGCCTTTCCCAGAACTTGATTAACTTGGGTTTTCCTACCTAGCCTTGGAGATTCTGATGCACCATATCAGAAGTAAGGTTTTATGCAGGCTCTCATGGCTTCATAGCCCAATCCTCTTCTCAAGTTAAATTGGTTACGCGTGCCTTTATTCAGTGTCGTAAGGATTCTACGCCCTCAGCACTCTGATTAGAAACTTTGTTGTCTGACCAAGCATAGAAATAATTTTTTTATTTGCTCGTTCTCTGGAGGTTTCTCGTTTTTAGTCGAATTTTTGAATGTAACCCTTTATTCATGATAATTCTATGGTTATCGGTTGAAGATTGCTAAGGGAGGAAGGGATTCTCCCTCTCCAGGTACGACGCCTTTGTCAGTTATCATTTTGACTTGATTCACGTTATTTTTACTCTCTATCTTCAGCGTTTCATTGATGTTAGTTTTTTTTTCTTGCGGGTAAATGTCGTGCTCTCCTTCACACTTGCAGAGATACATGGCTCCCTTAGAATATTAACAATTTTTTACTCGCTCCTTGCAGGTCGGTATGAACCGAAATCTGTCAGAAGGAAATTCGTTCTTCGCTACTGGTTATAGGGTTTATATTTTGACATTTACATATTGTAATGATACAATTGTAATTAGTTTTAACCCTATAAGTAAATCCCCACTCTGAATAATTATGGGGCTCTGTTCACGGGACTTTATAAGGTTGTTTTGAAATTGTATCATATATCCACATATACATCAGTCTTTTCTAGATTTTTATAATACCCACTTTTATTATGAGTCTGCTTCAGTAGTACCCTCTCTTTGCCCATTTGTCTTGGCTGAAAGTAATACTTAACTTTTGGCGATTTAATTATATATATATATATATATATATATATATATATATATTACACATACTCTTCATTCTGTGTAGTTTATTGCCTCTAGGCTCTCAGGCCATGTAATTTTTAACTATTTTCATACTGTAATGATATTAGAATGAATAATGTATTGTAATATAAAGTTTCCTATCCCAGGAGAACAGAGCTTCTGTGATGGTAAAATTTTAAATATCTGAATGAAATCAATAGTATTATTGTGAGTCAAAACTTTCTAAATTTCTTCCTCCAGTTGTATTTAATTGACCCTAAAGTCTAAACGCCTCGTTCTTTTTTCTTCTGAATTTTAGATAACCAGAGTGATATGATCATTTATAACAGAATGACACTGTAGTTCTATGGAGATGCTTGAGCAATTAAGGTATTATATCTTTGCACAGAATATGTATCCAAATTGTCTACAGGGATGAATGCACTTGCATTTCTATCTTTATGTTTAGAGAACATTGGGGTTTATAATCTACAAATTTACCCTCTTGATTTGGATTATCACGAAAGACTAGATTACATATAATTCAATATGTCAGACTGGGGTGATCATGGATGTTGGATATTTACTCAACTATCCTTTGTATTTACTTACTATGCTATAATATTAGAATGGTTTCATAAGTTATTTGTCTAGGATCAGTCTTTCGTAAATTATCAGTTGCTTTCCTCTGCTATAACATGTGTTGCTTACATACAACTTTCTTGACCATTAATTTTCCAATTACATGTGAATGGTATGTTGACCTAAAATTACGATTTACAGTCTCATACATTCTCTCATAAATTAACAAAGTTAAAATTCATTTCGTCCCTGTGCCAATATAATACAGGAAATTCAAATTCTCTCTCATGTATGTATATATTAGAAACGAGCTAGAAATACAGGCTTGATTAAACAAATTTTCATAAAATTTTCAAACAAAATAATAAAAATATCCTCGGAATTTATATAAATATTTTGGTTTCGAACTTGTTGAATTCTAGTTTCTATCTGATTCTACAACTACTATAAGTTTCATGGTTATTTCATGATCGATTTTACGATATAGAATTAATGTTCTAATAAACGATCAGAATTTTTATATGTAGCCAATTCATACTATATGAAGTAAACACACTAATAAATTTAAAGACATACCACTCATGCAATTGACCAACCTCCCAACCTTAGAGTCCTTCTGTCTCCCAGAACTCACCCCCGAGCTGAGATCATCTCCTTGACACAGATCAACCTCTAATCTGTACAAGAGCAGCTTATTTAAGCTATTATTCCCTAAAGCATGTTTCTAATTCTGCGTCCAGAATATCAGGATGCTTTTCTTCCTATTTACTAAACTTTGAGTGAAGCATTCTTTAAAGGCTGTTTCTTTTCCCTCGACTTTTCAGAAGCTTTACCTCTTCCCAACTACTTTCCTCATCATTGGGGGAATTCATATTTTTCCTCAAAAATCTAAATTTAAATTTAATTTCTTTCAAGGATTTTTGAAAGATTGTGGGGAAATATTTGCCTCATCCATCCTCATGGATTTAGAAAGTGATCTCACAATTCTCATTTTGGTCAAATCTGCACCACTTTATTTTTTTTCATTTCCTCAATGAATTTTTTAATTACATTCACAAAATGTTTATCCTTTGGGGTCCACTCCCCTTAGCATTAAAGTTCAAATGTCTACTTTGAAATTCAAACACATGAACTGGGGGTGTTACATATTCCCGCTCTGAAAATAAACACCGTCCTCGGTGTTGTTATTCAACTACTAGAGTTCATTTTGCAAATAAAAATGGATATTTTTCCATCATTTCAGCTTCTCTTTCCCAGGTAACTTCTTCAGCAGTAAAGTGCTTCCACTGCACCTTTACTCTTGCTACTGTTCTGCTTCTCAATTCAATTTCTTCCCGCTCCAATATTTGTAGCGGTTCGGGCAGAAACTCCCCTTCTGGTTCCACCTGTACAACATTCCAATCAATTATGTGAGAAGCATCCTGCACATATCTTTTCAATAAAGAAACATGAAATACATCATGAACTCTAACATGGGGTGGTAAGGCCATCTTGTAAGCCACTGGTCCCACCCTTTCTAATACTTCGAAAGGACCACAGTATCTAGGGGCCAGTTTTGCACAACTTCCTGCATAAAGGGTACTCTTTTTTGGTTTAATACGCAAATACACATGCTCCCACACTTTAAATTCTCGGTGCACTCTTTTCTTATCAACATAGTTCTTTTGGCGATCTTGTACTGTCTTGATGTTTCTTTGTATCTGTTTGACAATTCTTTCCATTTCTTGTAAAGCATCGTTAACGATAGCTTAAGACCATCTTGGTGGCTCATTTCGACTACCATAATAATCCTTCATACGGTTGTACCACAGGACTCATTTTGATGGAGGATTGGTAGCTGTTATTATAGGAAAATTCAGCTAAATGCAAGTAATCTTCCCACTTTGAGGGTCTATCCATCACATACATTCTCAGCATATCCTCCAAAATTTTATTAGTTCTTTCCATTTGGCCATCGGTCTGAGGGTGGTAAGCGGTACTAAAATTCAATTTAGTGCCCATACCTCCAAACAACCCTTTCCAAAAGGCTGCTGTAAACTTAGCATCTCTATTAGAAACAATCACCTTCGGAACCCCATGGAGCCTCACTACCTCCTTCAGGAACACATTTGCTACTTGAGTTGTCCCAAAGGTATATTTCACTGGTATAAAGTGAGCAGCTTTGGTTATAGTGTCTACTACTACCATTACAGAATCATGCTGGTATTTGGTTTTGGGTAACCCTGTTATGAGATCCATGGAAACTGTGTCCCATTTCCATTCGGAAATCGGTAAAGGGTTTAAAAGGCCAGCAGGATGCTGATGTTCAACTTTGACTAGTTGACATTCCATGCATCTACTTAAGTATTCTGCTACATCTCTCTTCATTCCTGGCCAGAACAACTTCTTTTTCAGGGCTGTTAACATTTTATGATATCCTGGATGTCCTTCATATGGTTTTTTGTGGTACTCATCCAAAATTTGCCATTTTAAGGACTCTACATTGGGAATATACAATCTGTCTTTATAACGGATCAGCCCTTTTTTATTTTGAGTGAAATCACTTTTCTCCTTTTTTTGTAATTTTACCAGAAGTGTTTCATAATTTGGGTCTTGGTTTCCTACCTTATTCACCAACTCTTCTATATCCATCTGAGCACTGCTTCCAATACTATTGATATTCTGACATGCATTTCTGCTCAAGGCATCAGCAACTTTATTTTCTTTCCCTCTAATATGTTTTATCTCCATATCAAATTCACTTAAAAGAATGAGCCTTCGCTTGTCTGGGGCACATTCAATCGATTTTGGAAAAATATTTGAGACTAATATGAAATGATTATGTTAATTTCTTTCTAAGAAGATAATTACACTTACATTTTCAAAGCATGGATAATAGCTGCTAATTCTAAATCATAGGCACTATAATTCTGTTCATGTATCTTCAGTTTCCTAGATTCATACGCAATAACTGAATTTTCCTGCAAAAGAACTCCTCCCAATCCTTCTCTATAGGCATCCGTACATACCACAAATTCTTTATCAGGATCTGCAATCTTTAGTATAGGGGTTGTAGTAAGTTTCAGTTTTAATTGGTCAAAACTGTTTTGACATTTTTCAGTCCACTCAAATTTGACACCTTTCCTTTGTAATGATGTGATGGGATGTGCTATGGCAGAAAACCTCTCCACAAATCTGTGATAATAGCCAGCAATCCCCATAAATGATCTCACTGCTGAAAAATCAGTTGGCACAGGCCATTCTTTAATTTCCTTTATCTTTTCAGGATCGACAGCAAGGCCTTGTTCAGAAATAATATGACCCAAATATTGGATCTTATCTTTATAAAATTCACATTTGCTAACTTGGCATATAGCTGGTTTTCCTTCAGAGTTTGCAATACTATCCTCAAATGTTCTTTATGTTCCTCCTCACTTTTTGAATTGACTAAGATATCATCTATGAAAAAAAGGACAAATTTATCCAAGTACTTGTTTAACACACTATTCATTAGGCACATAAATGTGGCAGGGGCATTTGTCAAACCAAAAGGTAGCACTACAATTTCGTAGTGACCATACCTGGTTCGAAAGGTTTTTTTGTTGATGTCTTCTTCTTTAATTCTAAGCTGGTGATAACCAGTCCTTAGATCAATCTTCGAAAATACTGAAGCTCCTCTCACTTGATCAAAAATATCATCAATTTGAGGCAAAGGGTATCTATTTTTAATGGTCAACTTGTTCAATTGACGATAATCAATGCACATCTGAAAAGTTCCATCTTTCTTTTTCACGAACAGCACCGGTGCTCCCCAAGGAGACACACTCGGTCTGATATAACCTTTATCTAATAGTTCTTGCAATTGCATTTTCAGTTCCATCAGTTCAGGAGGACTCATTCGATAAGGCGCTCGGGAGACAGGTGTTGCTCCCGGCACCAGATCGATTGAGAAATCAATCTCTCTTTTGGGGGGAAGATGAGGGATTTCCTTTGGGAAAACTTCCATGAATTCTCTTATTACTGGTACCGCATCCAGTAATTCCTCTTCAATTTTCTGTTCTGTTTCTTCCACATGAACTGCATAAACTTGGTATCCTTTTCTAGCTGTTCTTTTTAATTGCAATGCTGAAATCTATCTTACAGAAATAGGTTTTTGTTTCCCTTTGAGAATAAAAGGTTTCCCTTCCTCATCTACACAATGCAAAGTCTTATCCCAGCAGTTCATCAAGGCTTTCTTCTTTTCCAGCCAGTCCATTCCTATCGGTAAATCATATGACCCTAAGGCAGAATGTTCAAATTTACTTCTGTTTGAAGCTCATTTAATTTAATTTCTGTTCTGGGCAGTTTATGTGTTACCTTTCTCTTAGTTCCAGTGGCCAGCTGTACCAGTCATGACTGTTGAAATTTTTCAGTTTTTAAGTTTCATTTTTTTACAATGTTGGGACTAATGTAACTCAAAGAAGCACCTGGATCAATTAGAACAGTAACAGGTAGGTCAGAAATCTTACCCTACATTTCCACCATGGTTGCTTGATGTTCTGCTTGTCAATTTTCTAGGGCTGCACTGATAGTTGGTATATTTCTGGCTATATCATTTACTGTTGTCACTTCCCGATCCCTCATGAGCATATGAATGTTTCGATGCGGACAGTCCCTCAAAAGATGGGGTTCTCCACAGCCCCAAAATTTCAGGGGTTCTCTCATTTTAACTGTCCCTTCCTTTTTACTGTCTCCATCTATTTGTTTGGAAGCTACTTGGGATTGAGTAGTTTGGCTTTCTTTGGGTTTATTAAACTTTTTTCGTTGATGGTCTTTGCCAAAATTTTTCAAATAGGCTGGTTTCTGTTTCCTCCCTTTGAACTCATTTTTATTTACCCAGATTTTCCCTTGTTTGGATTTTCCTTTGAACTGTTCGTAACATAATTTGGCTTTTCTAACAGCTTCGTCCATTGTTTTTGGGTTGTCAAACTCAATTTTCTCTTTTTATACAGCAGGCAAGCAATTTAGAAATCTTTGAACTTTTTCCTTCTCTTCCCTTATGTAGGGTACATATCTCAACAGATTTGTAAAATTAGTAACAAACTCATCTATAGTGAGCTGTCCCAGTCTAAGTTCATGAAATTATTTTGCTTTATCATTATAGTAACATTCATTTAGGTAGCGATTCTTGAACTTAACCTGAAAATCTTCCCAGGTGACTGTCTTTTCATCAATGGCATGCACCATTTTCGTCTCCTCCCACCACAAGGTAGCCTTGCCTTGTAGCTGATAAACAGCTAATCTGGCCTTCAGATTGCTATCATATTCGTAAACCTGGAATTACTTGATCATGTTCAATAACCAAGCTTCTGCATCTTCTTCCTTCTCCCCATCATAGGAGGGAGGCTTGATTTTCTGAAATCCCCCCTGTAATTCCTTTTTCTGTTTGTATTGATGCCTTACTGCATCTTCATCTTTAGACTCATCAGTTTTCCTCTTTCCGGAACCTTCGCCTTCCTGGATGTTCCGCGAAGTTAATTCCCTGATGAGCTTTTCCTGCTCCTCGCTGGCTAATGACAATCTGTCATTCTGGCTTTTTATCTCAGCCAACTCTTGTTGCAATTACCCCAACATAGCCATCATGGACGCATTTGGATCTGGTGCATTTTCCTCATCACGCAGATCAACATAGATTTCGCCACCTTCTTCCATTTCAGCACCACTGTACACACTCAACACAAATCAGTGAAATAATAAAAAAATACAATAATTTTTTTTTTTTTTTTTCTTTCCACAGAATTAAATTTATACAGTGAATACACAGCAACAGTGAGCACAATGTCACCAGCCCAGTTTTTTAAGGTCGGCTCTGATACCATTTGTCACACCTCCCAATTCACAAATTTTTTTTTTTCTGTTTGGTTGCGTCGTTTCTATTTAATGTGAATGAGGCATTCTGTCATTTCGTTGCAGGTTTACACTATGATTACTTTTCAATTTCTATTCACATCCCCACTTTATCTTTCCATATTGTAATTTACTGGATTGGTAATAATTATAATTATATTAATTATAATTACCTCCGACATAACCAAAGGTCCTTATTATATTACCCCACTTCCATACAACTCTTCATTTTATATCACAACCTTTGGACTCTTAATCAAATGATATACAGGGGAATTCGATTTGGTTTTATGTGCCTTCCATGTTAATATAGTTTCATGAAATATAAAATCCAACCTTATCCTTTGTTAATAATAACATAAACTTTGCGGAAATTGAATTACCAACTATGCAAGTCTGGTATTCGTACTTCATTCTCCTCCACATCTTATCATTTATTTATGTGAATTTGGGCGTATTAAATGTAACTCCACGTAATTTCCCAGTTGGAATTTTATGAAATGATAAATTGAAGGACGACGTCCCTCTTTCTTCCACGCTGAGCCACCATAAGGTTTTAACGCTCGTCGTATGGGTGATAGAGGGTCTCGTTCCGGTTGTGATCATGTGGTGTTGGTTCCACGTAATACTGGCCTCGTTCCGCCTCGTTTCCAAAGTGATTTTCCACAGTATGTCTAGATCGACCTGCATTTAATTCGTTGCTTGTCATATTAATTTTGGAACAGAGGGGGTACCTTACCTCTTAACTCCTCGATCTGTGGCTTCACCATGCGGATCTAGGTAGGTGGACGACTTGGATTGCATCTGGCTATTAGGGTTTGTTGTTTTGATTGATGGCACACTGTTATAAATCAACATGGTCTTGGTTTGGTGGTTCTTTTACCTCCCCCTGTGCTTGGTTTGTTTCGGGACCATGAGTGACACGCCATGGCCGCTGGAGTGATTCATTTCATCTCTTCGCCTTACTCCTGTGCGATAACAATTTCCTCGGTAAGATCCTTTACCAGAGCTTGTGAACTTTCGCTCTCTATATTTTTATAAATTATCAGGCAGCCATTTCAGATGGAGAGCTTCACGTTTTTCTTCATGCCAGCACCTACGATTTGGTATTATCGTTTTATGCTATTGGAATAATTATAATGAAGGCTCTATTTTTTTTTCAAAGAATATATGTCCGCCTTTCCCAGAACTTGATTAACTTGGGTTTTCCTACCTAGCCTTGGAGATTCTGATGCGCCATCTCAGAAGTAAGGTTTTACGCAGGCTCTCATGGCTTCATAGCCCAATCCTCTTCTCAAGTTAAATTAGTTACGCGTGCCTTTATTCAGTGTCGTAAGGATTCTACGCCCTCAACACTCTGATTAGAAACTTTGTTGTCTGACCAAGCATAGAAATAATTTTTTTATTTTCTTGTTCTCTGGAGGTTTCTCATTTTTAGTTGATTTTTTTAATGTAGCCCTTTATTCATGATAATTCTATGGTTATCGGTGGCAGATTTCTAAGGGAGGAAGGGATTCTCCCTCTCCAAGTACGACGCCTTTCTTAGTTATCATTTTGACTTGATTCACGTTATTTTTACTCTCTATCTTCAGCATTTCATTGATGTTAGTTTTTTTTTCTTGCAAGTAAATGTCGTGCTCTCCTTCGCACTTGCAGAGATACGTGGCTCCCTTAGAATATTAACAATTGTTTACTCGCTCCTTGCAGGTCGGTATGAACCGAACTCTGTCAGAAGGAAATTCGTTCTTCGCTACTGGTTATAGGGTTTATATTTTGACATTTACATATTGTAATGATACAATTGTAATTACTTTTAACCCTATAAGTAAATCCCCACTCTGAATAATTATGGGGCTCTGTTCACGGGACTTTGTAAGGTTGTTTTGAAATTGTATCATATATCCACATATACATCAGTCTTTTCTGGGTTTTTATAATACCCACTTTTATTATGAGTCTGCTTCAGCAGTACCCTCTCTTTGCCCATTTGTCTTGGCTAAAAGTAATACTTAACTTTTGGCGATTTAATTATATATATATATATATATATATATATATATATATATATATATATATATATTACACATACTCTTCATTCTGTGTATTTTATTGCCTCTAGGCTCTCAGGCCTTGCAATTTTTAACTATTTTCATACTGTAGTGATATTAGAATGAATAATGTACTGTAATATAAAGTTTCCTATCCCAGGAGAACATAGCTTCTCTGATGGTAAAATTTTAAATATCTGAATGAAATCAATAGTATTATTGTGAGTCAAAACTTTCTAAATTTCTTCCTCCAGTTGTGTTTAACTAACCCTAAAGTCTAAACGTCTGGTTCTTTTTTCTTCTGAAGTTTAGATAACCAGAGTGATATGATCATTTATAACAGAATGACACTGTAGTTCTATACATATGCTTGAGGAATTAAGGTATTATATCTTTGCACAGAATATGTATCCAAATTGTCTACAGGGATGAATGCACTTGCATTTATGTCTTTATTTTTAGAGAACATTGGGGTTTATAATCTACAAATTTACCCTCTTGATTTGGATTATCACGAAAGACTAGAATACATATAATTCAATATGTTAGATTGGGGTGATCATGCATGTTGGATATTTACTCAACTATCCTTTGTATTTAATTACTATGCTATAATATTAGAATGGTTTCATAAGTTATTTGTCTATGATCAGTCTTTCATAAATTATCAGTTTCTTTCCTCTGCTATAACATGTGTTTCTTACATCCAACTTTCTTGACCATTAATTTTCTAATTACATGTGAATGGTATGTTGAACCTGAGGTCAGTTTATAGGTCTCTCCTTCTGTTCTCTCATGCACAGTGTAAGTTAAAATTCATTTTCGACTATTTTCCAATATAATACAGGAATTCAAATTATCTCTCATGTATGTATATATTAGAATCATGCTAGGAAACAGAAGCAGATTAAAACAATTTCATAAATTTTCCTGTGAAACAAAATAATAAGTATCCTCAGATTTAAACCAATCACTAGTTTAAAGACTCTATTGGATTCTAGTTCACCACTCCAATTCTACAACTATATAGAATTTCATGGATTATTTCCTTATGATCAGTTCTGTTAAACGTAGAATTGATATTCTAATAAATAGTCAAATTTTTATATGTAGCCAATTCATACTATATGAAATAGAACATCAATAATTTTAGAGACATACCACTCATGCAATTGACCAACCTCCCAACCTTAGAGTCCTTTTTGTCTCCCAGAACTCACCCCCGAGCTGAGATCTTCTCCTTGAAACAGATCAACCTCTAATCTATACAAGAGCAACTTATTTAAGCTATTGTTCCCCAAAGCATGTTTCTAATTCTGCGTCCAGAATATGAGGATGCTTTTCTTCCTGTTTGCCTAGGCTTCCAAATTTGGGGATTCTTTAAAGCTGTTTTATGCTTTTCCTCAGCTTTTCCAGCTTTTTACCTCTTCCCAACTACTTTCCTCATCATTGGGGAAATTCAGATTTTTCCTCAAAAATCAAAATTTAAATTTAATTTCATTCAAGGATTTTTGAAATATTGTGGAGAAATATTTTCCTTATCCATCCTCATGGATTTAGAAAGTGATCTCATAATCTCATTTTGGTCAATCTGCACCACATTATTTTTTTCATTTCCTCAATTAAATTTTTAATTACATTCACAAAATGTTTATCCTTTGTGGTCCACTCCCCTTAGGATTAAAGTTCAAATGTCTACTTTGAAATTCAAACACATGAATTGGGGGTGTTAGGGTGGATACATACCATGAGTGAATAAATACCATGGATAGATGTCACTTACAATACCATGGGAAAATAAATACCATGTGTGTAGGCCACTTTCCATTTGGATCATTCATCCCTCCTTAAGAAGCAATGGTCCCCATTGCGTGAAGTTCCCTCCTCAGAATCATTTTTTGAATATGAAGAGCCACTAAAGAGAAGGGTTATGTGTGGTTAACCCATTATCGTGATGAATGAATATATGAGGATAGAGATACCCTGTAATGCTTGTGACCAATTTTGATATTGATAATGTGTGGCCTATAAACTAGACTTCGATGAAGTGTGGGTTTGTGGATGATCCATAACCATGAAAAAAAAAGATCGGAGGATAGAGATACCATGTAATGCTTGTGACCAACTACGATGCTAACAATGTGCAGCCTAGCAAATGGACTTCAATGAAGTGTGGGTTTTTTGATGACCCATAACCATGACAAAATAAGATCCGAGGGTAGAGATACCCTATAATGCTTCTGACCAACTATGAGACTAAAAGTGTGCGGCCTAGAAAATGGACTTCGATGAGAAGGATTTTGTGCAGTTGACCGATAATCGTGATGTTGACTGTTGATAAAGTAGAAGGTGCCTACATAGCCTGGGGTAGGAGGGCACGTCTCCAAAGAACCCAAGTCGAGCACTTATATGATGAAACTGATGAATGTGAAGCAGGTGCCAACTAAAGCAGGGTGGGAGGGCATGTCTCCAAAGGGAACCCACTATAAATTTTCTCTATATTTAAAATGGGCATAACTCAGTCAATATAAATCCGAATTTTTATTATAACCTGTTTTTGGAAATAGAATGGTCATTCTGCATCTTCCCATGTTTTTTAAATCGCCATATGGAGACTCTAGAAACTCATATTCATGTAGAAACTTGCTCGACGTCACAAAATTTCTAAAAAAAATAGCTGATTTTAAAAAGCGATAATTCCCACGTCCGAACTCCGATTCGACCGATGTATTTTTTGAAATTGGGTTACTTTTCAATGGGAGCTCAGATATATAATCATTTCTCTGAAAATTTTCACTGAAAACTGCAAAAATGACAGGTGAGCTGCTGTCCATGAATTGTCATAAGAAAAATATCTGGAACACCATCGATTTCAAATCAGCGAAATATCCCTCATCCAAACTCTGACTCCACTGATTTTTTTTAATTAGCTATTTTTTCACAAGGAATCGATATCTTCTATTTTTTCTGAAAATTTTGCACCAATATTTTCAGATATTCTCTGCAAACTCGTCACCCAAAAAAAATCTGTAAAAAAATGTGAAAAACAAAAATTCTTCCCGCTTTGCCCAAGAAAGTGCTTCGTGGGGGTCGTGGAACTTGCATGGAGTTTTCTAAAGATGATTACAAAATTTTGAAACTGAAGGTATGCTTCAAACCCTCATTCACATGAATTTGTAACCTGAATCTGATACCACTCATCCGGATCTTCGGTGGAGGACCCCAAGATTTGCAAAATTGAAATGGATCTTGGGGGGAGGCCCCCAAGATATGAAAATTTGAAAATGGATCTAGCAAGATCTGAAAAATTAGAATTCCAGAAAAAGGGGAGAACCCCTAGTAAATAAAACCACATTTTTTTAATATTAAAACAAAGAATAATTGTTGAAGCTACATTGTGGTGGACAATCTATCCTTTTACAAGATGCAACTTGTTACTTATATCATTTTTTAGTTACAATACCTCATGTAAATTCCATGGGTGGGTAAATACCATGGGTGAATGAATACTATGGGTGAATGATACCATGGGTGGATAAATACCATGGGTGATGAATACCATGGTGGATGTCATTTACAATACCATGGGTAAATACCATGGGTAAATTCCATGTATAGATGAATACCATGGTTGGATACATACCATGAGTGAATGAACCATGGATAGATGCCACTTACAATACCATGGGTGGATAAATACCATGGGTGTAGGCCACTTTCCATTTCGATTAGTGAAGTATAATCCTATATTGAAAGGAAAAAATGGATTGTATGCCCTAACATGAGGAACAAAAATTGTCCTAAAGATAAACGAAAAATTCAGTAATATATCTCAAGCAGTATCAATACAAATTAAATCTATTAGTTTAGAGTGTACAACAGGTTATTTTTAATAATTCTTGAGAATAAAAGATCCAAACAAACTCAATTTCCTATTAGTATTCTCAAATGGGTTTCTAGGGTGAAATGTTTTGTTATTACTATATATGTGATTGATTTATTCAACACTAATTTTCCTTAGTTAAAATATAGTTTGTAAGTATTATATAATCAAAAATGAAATAGAAAATAGGAATAAATTGTTTAAAATTATACAAAGTTTAATTGGGTTTGTATTGGTGAAGTAAATTACCCATAAGCTAAGTGATTATGGATCAAATGCGACAAATATTGTATAATTGAGCATCAATGCTTCATTGAGAATGGATTCCTAATATAAAGTGATTTGATCCTCTACTTTATTAGAATCATAAATACTATAGATTCTTTCTTTCCAAGATGTTTCAATCATTGTCCAACACCTAGTTTCATTATGAAGCTTGTGAGAGTTTGTTCTTATTTTATTAATACTAGTATATTTTGTATGTTGGAAATAGAGTAAAGACATTTTTTCTCTTCTACCTTACACTTAATCATGTCTCTACGATACATTAGATTTTTCTTATTCTCCTTTTTCTTTCCATCATAACTTATCTTTTAATATAGTTTGATAGTATTTTAGATATTGTAAATATTTTAAAAAATGTCCATCTCTTGAATCCTTTATAGTTTTAACTAGGAAATAACAAATTCGTTCCATCCTTTGCTAAGCCTCAATTGAATTTTATTGGAAATTGAACCAATTCTAGGAAACCTTTCATCCTTCATATTATTTATCTATGTTCATGAATTTTGTATCCTTATTTTTAATGCAGAAGATCCCAACCTATAAAGGGAGAATGGGATAGGGGGTATTGCATTTAATTGTAAGATTATAAGCTATACATTTATTTTGTATATTATTAAGTTTCCTGTACATTTCTAAATCAATGATGCAACTCTAAACTTCAAATCCATATATGACAATTGGAATAACAAGGTCACCAAAGAGTATTTTCATTTCCTTAGTGTAACCATAATCCAATTCTTCATCTTTGTTCTCAATATTGAAATAGGATTTTAACCCTCTACTAATCCTTTTCTCAAAGCTATAATTCTAGTTGAGCTTATAATGTCAATCAAATTTAAAATATGGAATTCATTTAAGCTTTTCTTACCATATCTAAAATTAGAGCAAGTTAATTTCCTGGAGTTGGTGATCACAATTTTATACTTGTGAGTATTTATAAAAGCAATAGAATTAAAATATACCTATTTGATAATTATCATTTACATATAGGTACTACAAAGGCCCTTTTCTAAAATAATATTATCATCAATGTAAAGAATGCCCTTTTCTAAAATATTATTATCATCAATGTAAAGAAAAAAATAAATGACCAAGTACATCCAGTACAACTAAAATGTCGATTACATATTAAAAAAAAGAAAAATAAAAAGAATTAATAAAACAGGTTCAAACCAATTCAATTAGTTCCATGCCTTCCCTTGTCTTGAGATGACATCACTTTAAAAGGACGTGAACATTAAAGAACTAGAAAAGGTAGGTGGATATAAACAAAAAGGTACAAAAATTACAAAACAAATTCTAAAAATAATGAAAACAAGAAAAATACCCTTATAATTAGAATTTGATAAGTCCAACATTTTTTTACACTAAAAATAGATAAACTGTACCAAAGAGATGGAGAGGGTTCAAGGTAATCTACCTTTCATGAAGTTAATAAAAAATTTTCCAATCTACTATGGTTATTGAAATTTGAGGAGACTAAGATCAAAATGTTATCCACAATTTCCAATTTTCAAACTAACATTTTGAGTCCAAAAAAGTTATATGCATGAAGTCAATAATTGGGGGAGGATTGTAAAGGTTGTAAATATAGATTACCTTTCTTTGTTTGCATGTTTCTATAGTGGTTGAAATTTGAGGAGACTAGATCAAAATTTTATCCACAATTTCCAATTTTCAAACTAACGTTTTGAGTTCAAAAACGGCCCACCATCGGAAGGGAACCATGTATAAATACAATGGCATGACGGGAAGATAAAGCTATATCCAAGATGTTCGTCCAAAACCCTTATAACCTAGAAGGTAGTGAAAACAAAACAAAAAATAACACAAGAAATATACGTATAGTATTAAAATGAATTATATATATATGAACAATTAATATCATATCTATAGGAAAAAAATAAGTATTAATGATATTTAATAGTAAGCAATAGTCTACTATTAATAACGTAATAAAAATGGAAATTGTGAATGAGGCTTGGTTCTTACTCTCGCTAAATGGATTATTTAATTTATCATCAGAGGATGTTTAAACATTGACGACTGTTCCAATGTAAAATGACGATTTATGTAGTCCATTTGAGGGCATGCTCATTTTTTTATAGAAAACTAAAACGATTTTCATAAATTTTGACACTTTAAAATGGAATTTAAAGAGAAAAATATACTATGAAAATCAATTTTAAAATAATAGGATACAAAGCGGTGATATCAAATATAAAGGTAATTATATTTTGAGGGAAATGAAGAGAACTAATTTTTTAAATCAGGTTTTTTACTTTTATCTCTATAGATTTATTCAAAATTCAATTTTAGTTCCATGAATTTCACATCCAATGAATCACTGTAATTGAAATCTATGTAAATTTACAATTCATTTTTATTGTTTTAATTTATGATTTCATTAATTTTCTTAGGAAACTCATTGTAGACTTTGAATTTTCCCCACTATACAACCAATAGAAAAAGTGGGTAACCAAACCTAGAAGGAAAGGGTGGAAAGGATTTATTACAATCTAAGCCAATTAACCATAAATAAGGATAATGAAATTACTAATGGAAATACCTCATGGTAGCAAGTGAACTCCCTATCAAAAAATGCCAGTAAAGATAGGATAACTACTATAGGTATAAGGGGAGTCTCAATTAGGTTTTAGGGAGAAGTTGAGAAAAACGAAGGGGATGTTGGAAAAGGTCCACTAAGTAAATTATTTTTTTTTGAAGGGCCATTCATTTTTTTTATCAAGTTTATATTAATAAGAGATAATTTCAAATAACACTGAAATAAAGAAAGTTAAAGAGTTAAATATAAAGTAGGTTAGTTGTGCCATGTTTTTTCTCAAGTTATCGGTCTAAGTCGAATTAGACTAATGATAAATGTAAGAATGAAAGAATGAAAGAAGGGATAATATAAATGAACCATTTCCCTAATGGGTGTGTAAATGATAAAGTTGTGGGGGAATTGGTGGCAGTGCTCGCCACCACCAAGGATGCACTTAGGATTTAGGGAGGGATGATGTGTATTGCTCTCACATGCATGTGCGTGTAGTGTTCTAGCTGGAAGTGGTTTTATTAAATGGCTTCGATGGGCATTGATAAATTTTGGGTTGAGTGGAGAGGAGTCGGGGGATGGTCCTTGGCCTCCTGGTGCAACTTCTCTGATATAGTTTAGTGCATAATAATATTTTTGTTTTGGGTTGTATTTGGATTTGAAGGTTTGAAGGTGGTCATGCTCGTCAGTATTAACAAAGGTTAAATGTTTGCCCCCCCCTAGATTCTTGGTCTTATGCATGGTCACAAGTATATTTCTTTCCAAAATCACTTTCAAGGGTATATAGTTTCATGTGTGTTGTGATTTATGATGGTTTTTCTTTGTTATACTTTGTATCCTTTTGGTGGTTCATCGTGTCTTGGTTTATGATTCTAGGGCATATTTTCCTATTTTTAAAATTTCAATTATAGTATGTGGCTATATTTTTTGGTGGTTTTTAAATTTTTTATTGGGTATTGCTGATATGGGGCACCTGTTTAAGGCTCAAACTAGGGAATGTAAGTCTAGTTTGAAGTAAATTATGGGGGCTTTGTAGTGTTTCGACTTTCCTCTAGTTGTATATGCTTATGTTGACAAAGCATGGTGTGTGGCCATAAATTTATGGGTTTTAAGGTCTTGCGTTTTTTACATTTGTCATCTGTTATTTATTGGTCAATGGTGAAAGGGTCTTGGTCAAGGAATTTGTATCCTCATTCTCAATTTTTGGCTCGATGGGAGAATCTAGGGAAAGTGTTTCGATATTTTGTGATGATATTATTTGTTAGTACCTTGGTGTTGTAGGGGGTGGTTTTTGTCCATTCTCTTGTATTTTTTCAATTCAAGGTACTCATAGTAGTTGTTGCAAGTGTTACACCCAAGGGTCAGTTATTTTTTCGAGATAAAGGGTGATGTGTAGGTGGGGGGGTTGTAGAGCTCAACAAGGGAAATGAGGCACTAGGATCTTTATTCACGACTAAATTTTTACCTATTTCAATGTTATTTTTTTAGACACTTGGAGGGAGATTTGCAAGCTTGAGACCTAAGTAGGGGATGAAAGACAATCTCTCTCATATTATGAGCTCATGGAGGATATGTAAACTTTGGTTCCTAACCCTAGGTGTAATAGGGGTAGGCAGAAGCAATACTTAATATCTTATGCTCTTGATTAGTAAATTAGGGAACTTTTAGACCTAATATTGAAGGATAAGCATGTTGAGAAGTATAATGTTCTTGCAACCCTAGAGGACATCAAGAGAATGCTAAGAAATCAAAGGTTTTTCTTGGACAATATCGATTCTTTCTTGGCACATTTGGAAATCCATATTTCTTATGAATTGGATGGGGGGTACCTGATGGATCCTCCTACTTCTAGTGTGAGGGCTCTAGTGAGTATATCTTCCTCTGATAATGAAAAGTGGGATAAATGGGGTGGTGAAGTTGTATAGTGGGTTTTATGGTGGTTGTTGGCCCATTATGTAGGGTAATTGTCATTTCTTTTGGTCTCCTCTATGTCATTTCTTTTGGACTCCTTCCCATGCGGGAAATGGTTGGTCGTGGCACTATAGTTTTAAGTCTGGTATCTATCTATTATTCATGCCAATTTTCTACAGTTTTATGATTGAATTCTGGGTAGATCCCCTACTATTTGAAATTCATTGGTGACATTGGTCTTTAGGTAATTTTTTTATTATATTGGTATGGCATTTTTGGGTAATTAAATAGGATAGCTTTAGACTTGACCTTAAAGTAATCTGGGTTATGGGAGTATTTAGTTTTGGGTTTTCTTGGAAACTTTTTTGTTCTGGATGCCAGCCACAACATGTTGAGGAGAGCTTTTATCCTCCATGAAATATCTAGAAATCCATGTAAATTTGATTTTTGATTAGTATAAATCCTTCATTCAAAAACATCAATATAAATGAACGTTTAACCTTCGCTTTTCCCAAATATAAACCACATGCAATGAAAATGAGGGTTCGTTATCACTTTCTTTTCGGTATGCAAACAATTAAAAGAAAAGAGAAGATGAGTTAACTTCTTGGTTTGATAGGACCCTTAGTTAACTAAGTTGGATATAATTAACGTTACTCTTGAAATATTGCAATAAATATATTACAAGAAAAAAATATAAAAAATACAGTGTATGAGGCCCCCTTTGATTTATTAATGTTTATAATAGCCTTCTACCAAAATACAGGAGGTTTCCTTATGTTCACAAATATATTTATAAAAAAGAAAATAAGTAAACAATTCAACAAAGAAGTCTAAGGAAATGAAATTCTCCTTCAACCATTCCTTTAAAGGAAATGAAGGGAGTAGTTGAACCATGGAGGAGGATGATCCAAACCACTACAAGGTGCAATATCCAAGTTCGAAAAGAAAAAGGTGAGTCTTAAACCCACAAGTGAAGGCTATGTGCATACACCACTTGTTGCATAAGAAAGGATGACTGAGAGAAAAATATAATTGGGAATTAAGAACATATGGTAACTATACGACAATCTATAGGGACATAGAGAAACCTAAGAAAGAGTGTTGTTAAGAGAGTGTTGTTAAGATTCAAGTTAGGGAGGCAGGGAAAATTTGAATGATACTTTTTATTTTAAAGTGTAAAAATCTTGGTGAATCTTACAAGTGCTCAATATGTAAACAATAACTATTGGAAATACTCATATAAAACTATTCAAAATTTTAAATATTTTATATATTCTCTATCAATATTTAAAGATAAAATAATTGTATCCTATAAAATTTGCATTAGAAAATTAATCTATTGGTGAAATATATACCATAAAATTCCCTAAAGAGTAAAAGTGGAGAATGAGTGATGTATTTATACACATAATTGCATTATTCAATTGTGACCACTGGTTTAGTCATTAAATAATTGTTAAGTGATGTCTTAGCATTTTCAAACAATTATTGTATTTATGTTAAAATATTGTGAACATAAATTATTTTTTGAATAATGGAAAATTAATTGTGGAATTAGTTCCATAAATTAAAAGACTGATGGTAAATTAATTTCAAGATTTATGAGTTGGTTGAACAGAATTTCAGTTCAAACAGTTGCGAACCTATGGGGATAAAAAGAGATTCCCAGGGAAGTTAAGGTGTCCTGTTCAGTGACAAAATGAAAAAGAAGAAATTCGGAATAATTAATCTCGGACTGGTGAACCAGAGAATAGTTTCATACTTTTGTCATGCCTAGAATTGGAGACTGGACCAGACTATCCCAAAGTCTCTTCCAAGGTTCTGTCAACCTTAGACTCAGACTTGAAGCACGAGGGAGAGTGAAGGACGTAATAGCCTTACTCATGGTAAGGAGCTGTAACCAACATTTTCCACAAGGTCGAAACCCCAAAACTACGAAATAGTTCAAATCTTACAGTTAACTTTAACAACCCAAATTTGAGTTGCCAATTCCTTAAGGCATCTCAAGAAAACAAATTACATTTAACTGTATAATATAAACCCTAAACTGTACTTCGAGGATGAAGGAGGAACCATCTGAATCTATAAGTATTAACACAGTTATATCACGACTTAAAGAAAGACCATGTTGTAGCCATTAACTTCGACCGAATCCAGAGGTTAAATACCTGGAGCCACAGAAAATAATTCTTAGAAGTTGACCTATTGATGCAGGGGCATTAGACACTAGCCAGCAATGTAGGAGGTTTTGTCCACATGTTGTGGCTAGGAGGGTTCGAAACATTTGAATTGTAATAGCTAGGGGTCAATACCTCAACTGACTGTATCATTTAGATTAGTTAGAATTTGTAGAAGTCGAATAGTTAGATTCGATCCATGTGTCATGTTTCAGTTAGTTGAATTATTGTAATTACGCTTTTGATTTCCTAAAACGGTCCTCACAAAGGAACCGAAGAGACACACTATAATGTATATAATTGTGTTCTTCGGATGCATTGAAAAAAAAAAGAAAAGGGAGAGGAGAAAAAAAAGAGAGATTTCTACAATAAAATCTGTGTGTTCACAATTGCTTCCTGTTAAATAATTTCAGTACGCATTGGCCATGAATTGTCCCAAATCCTTATTGTGGAGAAATTGTTTAATTGTGAGGCGATTGAACTTTGTGCATGTACAATTAGTAATTTGAACTACTCTATAGATTCTGCATATCTATGTCTATCGTTTTCTCAAGATTTATTTGAAAAAAACCATGTTGAATTAATCCCACCCGCAGGTGAGGCCTGTGCAGAGAAACCAAGGTCGTGAACTCTGTTAAAGATAGTAGAATTCCCGTTTAATAAGGAGATAAATTCGTTTTACCATCGAAATCCTGACCTGAGTTAAGGAACCAAAAGAATAGCATAACTTGACTTAACTGTGGGTTGGTCACTGTTCCAAAACTGTGAGCGGGTTCCCAAAGCTGGGTTGCCCATATCACACTGCCTTTCGAAGATAAGCGGTATTTCCTGGTTAGGGAGCGATTCCATAGAGTGTTTGACATGTGGTGAGGTGGACCCATGGAAAACCGTCGTTGTTGTGTGCCATCGCACGTTAACGTTTGACCAAGGAAGCCAAGCGATATCGTGGTACGTCATTGATCTGGGAAGGAGCCATTGGACGGTGATCGTTTGATAAAGATGCACAGAAGATAACCAGGTATGGTACGAGCAGTTGATTAGCCATCGATTATGTATGTGGGGCCGGAGCCAAAGGTTTATAAAAAAAAAATCATTTTATAAAAGCGTTGGGCATTATTATAAGGTTTAGAGACGTAATTTAATTTTCAAGGACTGTTAATAATGTTCGTTTGTCAAATTCCTCGAATTTGATAAATAAAATCCTGAGAACAAGGAAGAGGCCATGTGTAAGTAAAAGAAGCTAAGGCAAGGGAAAATGCTGACAGAGCGATTACAGTAGAAAATCTCTCCTCAGGGGCGACTTTCGGTTTTGTTGCCATCATTTGTGGTATCAGAGCTATTTTTTTCGAGTTTTTTTTGCAGAGAGCTGACATGGAAATCCGAGTTGGTAGAGGTGCTGGCAGAAGGAGACCCGTTGCCAACGCAGAGGTGTTGGGGATGTTGCAGAGGGTCAAGGCTAGAATGGATGTCATAGAGTGAAGAAAGACCATAGATCCTGAAGACATCAACGAACCTAAAATAGAGGAAGCTAAATAAAATGTTGAAATTCCTCCTGACATGAGGCTCCTCATAACTGTTCTGGGGTCTGCAGTTAAGCCTAGGATTGAAGTATCAAATTTTTCAGGAGGATTGAATCCAGAGGAACTGGTGGACTAGATTAAAGAAATGAACAAGTGCTTCAATTATGAAGAAATAAGAGAAGATAAAAAGGTCAAGTTTGCAGTAACAAAGCTGAAAGGACATGCTGCACTTTGGCGGGATGGAGTGCAGGTAGAGAGGAGGAGAATTGGCAAGAAACCTATCAAGAGCTGGACCAGAATGATGGTTAAATTAAAAGGTAAATTATTGCCTAGTGATTATCAGCTGACGTTGTATGGGCAATTGTAGAACCTGAGACAGAGGTTGCTGACAATAAAAGAATACACAGAGGAATTCTACAGAGTAAGCATAAGGGCTGGGCAATTCCAGGACACACCAGAGAAGACTTCCAGATATGTGAATGGTCTCAAGATAGAGATCCAAGACGATATTGGTCTCCTGTCCACTAAGACAGTGGAAGAGGCCTACCAGATGGCATTGAAAGCAGAGGAGAAACTCCTGAGGAAACAGTCTGCCAAGAAGAGAGGTACTTTTGATGGAAAGGGAAGTGAGGGTGGTAGAGGAAAGCCTACTACACCCAGGGATGGAGCTAACAGTAGCTCACCTTAGAATGCATCTACAGAGGATGATGCAAGGGGCATAAGGGGTTCTTATAGAGGAAAAGGAAGAGGAGGCAGAGACAGAGGCAGAGGTAGAGAGTTGAGGTGTTATATATGTCAGCAAGTGGGACATAAGCACTATGAGTGCCCAGAGAATGTGGGTGCTGGTCCAAGAAATGTTGTTGTTTCCCAGGCTGGAGAAGAGGCAGAAATTGAAAAAGAAATTCTACCAGAGAGAGAAGAGTCCTTGGTGGTAAATAAGGTCTTGTTGAAGCAAACCAAAGAGGCCACTGAGCCTACAGAAAGGAACAATTTGTTTAGGAGCGTATGCAAAGTCCAAAGGAAATGCTGCCATCTAGTCATTGATAGTGGCAGCACAGACAATCTAGTTTCGACTGAGGTGATAAAGAAGCTGAACTTGAAGACAAGGAAGCATCCAACTCCATACAGGGTGTCCTGGCTGCATAAAGGGCACCAACTAGTTGTAAAGGAATAGTGTGAGATAGAGCTGCAAATGGGAAAATACAAGGACAAGGTTTTGTGTGATGTAATGCCCATGGATGTGTGTCATATACTGTTGGGTAGACCTTGGAAGTTTGACAGAGCAACAGTGCATGATGGCAAGAAAAACACTTACAAGTTCTTCAAAGATGGGGTACATCATACATTGATACCCATGGAATAAGGAGAGCCATCCAGCAGAGTGATTGATCCAAAGACCTTGTTGCTGAGCGGGAACGAATATATGCAGTAGATAGAAGAAGAAGAGGTAATTTTTGCTTTAGTTTGCAAACCTAAAGTAGTTCTTACTTCTACAAATATTTCTAATTTTCCAGTAGAAATCGAAGAGATGTTAGAAAATTATTGTGACATTATTGTGGATGATTTACCTAATGAGTTGCCACCTATGAGAAAGATAAGCCATTAGATAGATTTTATCCCTGGTTCAAATCTCCCAAATAAGGCAGCCTACAGAATGACTCCCAAGGAAAATGAGGAAATCATGAGACAAGTATAGGAATTGGTGGACAAGGGACTGATCAGAGAAAGTTTGAGTCCATGTGCAGTACCAGCAGTATTGAGCCCAAAGAAAGATGAAGGTTGGAGGATGTGTACTGATTCTAGAGCAATCAATAAGATCACAATCAGGTATAGATTCCCTTTGCCCAGAATTGTGGATTTAATGGACTGTTTGAGTGGTGCTAAATATTTTTCGAAGATAGATTTAAAAAGTGGATACCATCAGATCATAATAAGAGAGGGTGATGAGTGGAAAAATGCCTTCAAAACAAATGAAAGACTATATGAATGGATGGTAATGCCTTTTTGGCTTTCAAACGCACCTAGCACTTTCATGAGGCTTATGAATGAAGTATTGAAAGAATTCATTGGTAAATTTGTGATAGTGTATCTGGATGATATATTAGTCTTCAGAAGAACTAAAGAAGAACATTTAAGGCATCTCAATCATGTCTTGAAAAAGCTGCACCAAGAAAAACTGCTGATAAATTTGAAGAAATGCTCATTCATGAAACAGGAGTTGGTGTATTTATGTTTTGTTGTTTCTACATAAGGATTGAAGATGGACCCAGAAAAGGTTAAGGAAATTATGGAGTGGCCTTCACCCAGGAATGTTTTTGAGGTAAGAAGTTTCCATGGACTTGCCAGTTTTTACAGAAAGTTTATAAGAAACTTCAGTAAGATCAATGCACCCATAATTGAGACAATAAAGAAGAGAAAACATCCATTTAAGTGGACTGCTGAAGCAGAGAGAAACTTTAAAGTCTTGAAGCAAAAGATAACGGAGAAGCCTGTTTTGATCTTGCCTGATTTTGCTAAACCATTCCAAGTAAAGTGTGATGCCAGTGGAGAGGCCATTGGAGCTGTGTTGAGTCAGGATGATAGGCCTGTAGCCTATTTCAGTGAGAAGCTAAATGACACTAGAAGAAAGTATTCCTCTTATGAGAAGGAGTTCTATGCAATTGTTCAAGCAATGAAAAAGTGGAGATATTATTTGATGTCTAGGGAATTTGTATTATATTCTGACAACCATGCTTTGTAGTATATTGTACAACAGCCCAAGTTGAAGCATAAGCATGCCAAATGGGTTGAGTATCTCCAAGGTTTTAACTTTGTTTTGAAACATATAAGTGGCCAAGAAAATAAAGTAGCTGATGCTTTGAGTAGGAGGCACATGGTTGTTCAAGAAACAAATTTTGAAGTTGTAGGGTTTTACTTTCTCAAAGAATTGTATAAAGTAGATCCAGATTTTAAGGAAGCATTTGAGGCATGTTGTAACCCTGTTTTAATAGATAGAAGCCAGTGGCTGGATTATTTCTTGCAGGAGGACTTGTTATTCAGAAGAAACCAACTGTGTGTACCAAAATGTTCCATGAGAGAAAATTTGATCAAAGAGAAGCATAGTGGTGGACTTGCTGGACACTTTGGTACTGATAAAACCTATGATCAGCTGAGTCACTTCTATTACTAGCCCAGGATGAAAACAGAAATGGATAAGTTTGTGAAGAATTGCAAAATTTGTCAATATGCTAAAGGAAGGAGCCAGAATGCAGGATCGTACACTCCCTTGCCTATTCCAGACAGGCCTTGGGACATGGTGAGTATGGAATTTGTTCTAGGATTGCCCAAGACTCAGAGAGGGAATGATGCAGTCTTTGTTGTAGTGGAAAAATTCTCAAAAATGGTACATTTTATTCCATGCTATAAAACTAGTGACGCCACCCATGTTGCTAACTTGTTTTTCAAAGAAGTTGTTATATTGCATGGGTTGCCCAAGAGTATTTTTTCAGACAGAGACACAAAATTTGTGGGGCATTTTTGGAGGACACTGTGGAAGAAACTTGGTACCAAACTGAGTTTCAGCTCAGCTTATCATCTCCAGACTGATGGAAAAACTAAGGTAGTGAATAGACGTCTGGGAAATTTGTTGAGAAGTCTTGCAAGAGAGCATCCCAAGCAGTAGGACCATATTTTTCCCTAGGCAGAATATGCATATAATGACTCACCAAAGAGGAGCACAGGGCAGAGTCCATTCCATATTGTTTATGGAATGCACCCCAGAGGAATATCAAAGTTAAGAAATCTAGGAAATGCAGAGTTAAGGAGTGCATATGGTGAGTAATTTGCTTCAGAGATCCATGCCATACATGAACAAGTGAAACAACAACTACAAGGCAGCAGCATCAAATATAAAAGAAGAGTAGACTTGAGCAGAAAAGAAGTTCATTTTGAAGTAGGAGATCTGGTTTTGGCACACTTGAGAAAGGAGAGATTCCCAAAGAAGCAGTATAACAAGTTGAAGTTCAAAAAGATTGGGCCATGCAAGATACATAGGAAGTTTTCTGGAAATGCTTATGAGATTGAATTACCTCCTGATGTTGGAATATCTCCCATTTTTAATGTTGCAGATTTGTACAAGTATGAAGATGATGGTGCAGAAGAAAGATCAATAGACAAGGGATAGATTGAGTGGAAAGAGAAGCTACCTCCAGTGCAACCATTGCAACCAGAGAAGATATTGGACAAAAGAGTGTTTAAGAGGACCAGAGGACATGAGTACTTTCAGTACTTAATCAAATGGAAGGACAAGCTAGAGGAAGATTTCAATTGGATGACTGAAGGGATGTTGCAGAAGATAGGCAGATCAGTGGAAGAGCTCATGGACAGGAGCCCATGAAGAAAATTTCCCTCAGGAGTCTGATGCAGGGGCATTAGACACTAGCCAACAATGTAGGAGGTTTTTTCCACGTGTTGTAACTAGGGGGGTTCGAAACATTTGAATTGTAATAGCTAGTTGTCAATACCTCAGCTGACTGTATCATTTAGATTAGTTAGAATTTGTAGAAGTCGAATAGTTAGATTCGATCCATCTGTCATGTTTCAGTTAGTTGAATTATTGTAATTAGGCTTTTGATTTCCTAAAACGGTCCTCACAGAGGAACTGAAGAGATGCACTGTAATGTATATAATTGTGTTCTTCATATGCATTGAAAAAAAAAAAAAGGGAAGAGGAGAAGAAAAAAGAGAGATTTCTGCAATAAAATCTGTGTGTTCACAATTGCTTCCTGTTAAATAATTTCAGTACACATTGGCCATGAATTGTCCCAAATCCTTATTGTGAATAAATTGTTTAATTATGAGGCCATTGAACTCTGTGCATGTACAATTATTAATTCGAGCTACTGTATAGATTCTGCATATCTCTGTCTATCGTTTTATCAATATTTATTTTAAAAAAACACTGTTTAATTAATCCCACCTGCAGGCGAGGCCTGTGCAGAGAAACCAGGGTTGTGACTCTATTAAAGATAGTAGAATTCCTGTTTAATAAAGATATAAATTCATTTTACCATCAGAATCCTAACCTGAGTTAAGGAACCAAAAGAATAGCGTAACCCGACTTAACCGTGGGTTGGTCACTATTTTGAAACCGCGAGCGGGTTCCCAAAGCTGGGTTGCCCATATCGCACCACCTTTCGAGGATAAGCGGTATTTCTTAGTTGGGGAGTGATTCCATAGAGTGTTCGACACGTGGCGAGGTGGACCCATGGAAAACCGTCGTTGTTGCGCACCATCGTATGTTAACTTTCGACCAAGGAAGCCGAGCGATATCGTGGTATGTCATTGATCTGGGAAGGAGCCATCGGACGGTGATCGTTTGATAAAGATGCGCAGAAGATAACCAGGTATGGTACGAGCAGTTGATTGGCCGTCGATTATGTATGTGGGGACGGAACCAAAGGTTTATAAAAAAAATATCATTTGATAAAAGCGTTAGGCATTATTATAAGGTTCGGAGACGTAATTTAATTTTCAAGGACTGTTAATAATGTTTGTTTGTCAAATTCCTCAAATTTGATAAATAAAATCCCGAGAACAAGGCATAGGCCATGTGTAAGTAAAAGAAGCTAAGGCAAGGGAAAATGCTGACAGAGCGATTACCGTAGACAATCTCTCCTCAGGGGTGACTTTTGGCTTTGTTGCCATCACCTATGAAGAAATTCGCTAGGGTCGAGTCTTTAGTTAGGAGAAGGAAAACCTGCAAAAAGGGAATAAAACTTAATTAGAGAAGCGCCCTCAGTTAGGGAGTATAAATTTGAAGATTATATATATTGAGTATAAATATAAATGAAAATAAAAACAACCCAAAATTACCTCTTGGGGTTTGGTAAGCATGCATTCATGAGCATCCATCTATGCAGAATTATAAAAACGACATTACGTGTTAGATGGAAAATTACAGAGAGAATTATAAAACTAATAACATTATTTATCTAGTCAAGGGAAAGCAACTTAAGATGTATAGAGGGTTATACCTCTTGAGTTTTCCAGTCCTGGCGTTGGGTTGAATCGGACTTCGTGCAATTCTAAGTGTAAGGGCAAGGGTTGCCTCAGAGCCATCAACCAAAAGCTATTAAACTATCATACGAAAGACAAAGATAATGTATTGACATTAAGTGTTCTTTCAAAAGAAAAAAATGCACATATTCGATTAAACCTCTGTTCATGAGTCACAAAACTCTTACCACCATAGTGTAACCAAATCCTATTACCTTGGCCGGAATATACTTGGCGAGCCAAAGCAAGAACATTGTAGATGTTCAAAACGGCAAGCAGAGTATAGCTCTCGCCCAGGCAGGTCCAAATGAGAAGAATTGGTTACATTTTTGGTTAGGCGCAGTGGTCATATCCAACCCTAATGCATTGAGACCGTCGGAATCTAGGATTGGTAAATCAATGGTGGATAGCCATCCAGTTGTTCTGCACTAGAGGCGTGACATTTAAACCAAATCAAATCGAATACAGTATTGATAATTGCAATCACGGTGGTGATAATTCCAAAACTGTCATAATTAATTTACCAGTACTTTTAGTTAAATGCTATAGTGATGACTATATTATATAACGTATAATGTCGCACTCCACCTGTAGGTAGGAAGGACTTTAGCTTATGGAGTAGGTAAGGACCTTAGCTTACGGAGTTATGTTTTATAGAGGTTATGTAAACAATGTAAAACAAACCAGCATATAACACCAATATATATAATTATGCGACGTGGATTATACATAATAAATTAAGTGAGTAGATGGATATTTAAGTAGATAGCATTATAGACTTTTTTTGCTTTTATTTATGTTCTTTTAGTTTATTGACATATGCTGCAAGTGGTATCAAATAGGCGTTGTAACGCTAGGCCCTAGGCGTCATCTAACGTTGAAGTTGTGTATTCCTAATGCAAGCAGAAAGAAGTTAGCAGGATATAATGATAAGGACACCATTACAGCAACCACCTCTGAATGTCAGGGAACCACAACCCTGACAGGAGATGAACCCAGAAATGTGGATACAGCTGGGAGTAGAACATCATCAAAAAACCAGTAGGTTGTTAGAAGAGTAGCAACACCAAACCAGTCTTCTTTTAACCATTGTGAAGAAGTTACAAAAGGAAATGGTAAGGGTGCGAGACGATAATGCAATATTGATGCAAGAGAAAGAAAGGATATTGAAAAGTCTCTCTGACAAGCAGAATCAAGGAATTAAAAAGCCAAGTACTGATAGATAATTTCGAGAAGGAAATGAAGAGAAAATTAGAAATCATGATATAGACATAATAGAAAGAAGTCAATCTCAACGAAGCAACCGGAATAAGAATTATAATGAGGCTGAATCTGATAATGTGAGCGATCAGAAAGAAATGAACAGATAGGAAGTAGAGCTGCAAGGTGAATTTAGAAAAATAAAACCTCCCACATTTGATGGAGTAGAGGAGGAGTTAGGTGAGGCATGGTTGATTAATATGAATAAATACTTCCAAGTATATGAATACAGCAGTAATATTAAGGCCAGATTGGCTATTTACCAGTTAAGGGAGAAAGTCACTTTATGGTGGGAAGAAGTGAAGAACGTCTGTAGTATAGAGGACCAAGATGTAACTTGGGATGCATTTCAATAGTATTTTAAGGATATGTACTTAACAGAGCACTTCTATGATGAAAAATCTCGAGAATTTCATGATTTGAAGTTGGGACAAATGACAATGGATGAATATATTACTAAATTTAATTCTTTACTGCAATATGTGCCTTATTTGAGAGATGAAAAATCTAAAGTACAGAGATTTTTGAGTAGTTTACAACTTCATATGAAAGAACGTATAGAGTTTGTAAATCCTAAGATGATGGATGAGGCTATCAGAAAAGCCAGAATGTGTTACCAACAAGCAAAAGTCAAGGTAGAGCAAGGTAAAAGCTGGCAGGCAAGAAAAGAACATAAACGCAGCTCTAGTTTTAAAAGAAACAAAACCAGTAGTTATAAAGGTACAACCCAAAGTTCGGTTGGTAAACAATTTGGTAAGAACCATCAAAGATTAAGGTGGCCGATAGAAGATAAAACTATAGAAGCTTCTAGTAAACCGGAACAGACTCAGAATCAAAATCCACCCTTACAATGCTAGGGGTGTGGGGAAGCACACTATTACCGAAACTGTCCACAAAGAAGTAGGAGTCAAATAGTGGCCAACTAACAGGAAGCCTCAAAAGTGGGTGATGTCACTAGGAACATAGCCAGAATTAATGCGGCATTGGAGGACCGACAAACTGACTTTCAGCCAATAATGATTGAACTGGAAGGTAAATTGCTATCTCAGCCTGTTTCTATTTTAGTAGATACAGGTGAAAATTTAAGCTACATAAGTCTAAAGGTAGTAGAAAATTGTAAATTGAAAAGTCAGAAATTTAATAAATCATGGCTAGTATAGTTAGCTACCAAAGCTAAGAGAAAGGTTAGTGCAAAAATATCGAACTGTTCACTAAAAATTAATGAACAACAACTAACTGTGGATTTGAATATTTTACCTTTGGGATCTTATGATGTACTACTTGGCATGGATTGGTTGGAAAAGAATTGGACTTTAGTAGATTGCAAAGAGAAGGTTATTTACTACAGAAACCAAGATGGAACCCGGAAGGAAATCCAAGGGATAAAGAAACCTGTACAATTGCGTCTGATTACAACATCTCAAATGGGTAAATGCATGAGGAAAGGATGTCAACTATATGTAATTCAAGTAGGTTTTACTGATTCTAAAGAAAAGGCTCCTAGGCTGGAAAATATACCTATAGTGCAGGAATTTAAGGATGTATTTCCAGAGGAAATACCAGGATTTCCACCTAGAAGGAACATAGATTTTACAATTGAATTGATGCCAAGAGCATCGCCAATTTCAAGAGCACCTTATTGGATGAGTGTACCTGATTTGACTGAGCTAAAAATGCAGCTACAAGAATTACTAGATAAGGGATATATATGACCAAGTGTACCTGCTTGGGGAGCACCTATATTATTTGTGAAAAATAAGGACGGAACCATGTGAATGTGCATGGATTATCATCAGCTAAATAAATTAACTCTTAAGAACATATATCCCTTACCCCGAATTAATGATCTATTTGACCAGGTAAAGGGAGCCACAATATTTTCAAAAATAGATTTGAAATCAAGATATCATCAAATCTGGATAAAAGATGAATACATACATAAAACTTCTTTTCGCAAAAGGTATGGACACTACGAATTTGTGGTGTTACCTTTCAGGTTAACCAATGCGCTAGCAACATTCATGAGGCTGATGCATGGTATATTCCATCCCTATTTGGATAATTTTGTGCTAATTTTCATTGATGACATTTTGGTCTATTATAAGAATGTAGAGGAACACAAGGAACATCTGTGGATAGTGCTGGAAATGCTACGGAAGCACCATTTGTATGCTAAATTTAGCAAGTGTGATCTCTTCAAGGAAGAAATTCAGTACCTTGGTCATGTAATCTTTGCTAAAGGTATTTCATTGGACCTTGAGAAGATCAGAACAATTATGGAATGGAAAGTGCCTCAAAATGTGGCAGACATTTGATCTTTTATGGGTTTAGCTGGTTATTACCGACAATTCATTGAAGGATTTTCAAGGATTTCCTTTCCAATCACTTCACTACAAAAGAAAGGAAAGGTGTTTAAATGGACAAGGGAATGTCAAGACAGTTTTGAGAAGCTGAAGCAGTTATTAACTACCGCTCCAATATTGAGAGTAGTTGATCCTAATAAAGAGTTTGAAGTATGCACATACGCATGCAAAGGAGTTGGGGCAATCTTGTCACAAGAGGGTAAGGTGATTTCTTATGAGTCCTGAAAGTTAAAGGAACATGAACAACGATATTCATCATATGACTTAGAATTGACAGCAGTGGTGCATGCGCTTTGGGTGTGTAGGCACTACTTACTTGGAAAAAAAATTTGTGCTAAAAATAGATCATAGCAGCTTAACCAGTTACTTTAAGCAATATGATCTCAATTCTCGTCAAGAAAGATGGAATGCTTTCCTGAGTGAATTTGATATTGATATGCAACATGTGAAAGGTAAAGAGAACCGAGTTACAGATGCGTTAAGCAGGAAGTTGCATGGAGTTTATGAATTATATTGCAATCAAGTTGAATCCGGATTTCTGGAACAAATAAAAGAAGAAGCAGAAAAAGACCCAGAATACAAATTTATGTGGCAGCAAGCAAAGGATCTCAAGGAATAAGGAAAACTAGCTAAATATGAAATTGATCATGATGGTTTGTTAACTTTAAAAAAAACAACTTTTGTTCCAAACCGAATGAATTTGAAGGAGTTGATATTAAATGAATATCATCGAAGTAATTATTCGGGACATCCTGTGATGAAGAGAGAAACCCACTATAAGCAAGTTCGCCTCAAAACTATATCAAAGGGCAGATTCATCGACCTGAACTCGATCTTGGGACCAATGGGAAATACGCCCATTTTGCTTCCACTTTGCCAGTATGATGCTCACATACAATCTACACATGTATTGGAAGCACACAACCCATCTCTATCTTATGATGAAAATCAACAATAAAATGTAATTGGTCTCATAATTCATACATATATCGACCACATAATCGTTCCACACTTCATATGAAATATCGACCTTGATTTAAAATCAACTACCAGCAAAATATAAATCACCACACACAAATGTTGGGTCCCACGGTAGCTAACACTTACCTCTTTGTTGGTTTAACGCCTACATACCAATATTGAGGCTGTGCAAAACTAGTGGTTCACACCAAATACCACTTGAATACACTTCTTGAATTCGACTGCGTCTAACACGGATTTCCCAAGGTTCAAATTTAAATTTAGCTCTGCTGAAATATTAATATGCTCAACTTTATATCACTGCCTGATCTTTAAAACAAAGATCCCCAACAACTAATCGAATTCAGCAAGAAACAAAGTTTCTTTTCTCCAATCCTTTCTGCACTTTAAGTTGTTTGACTGATTAAGAGTGATATTAGCGCACAACACCTTCTTATCACCTCTTCAACCCTGCAAATGAGAATCGATTCAAACTGTCCCAATGGTATTCAGAACCACCGTTCAAAACAAATGACTCAGTTTATTTCAAAACCCAATTACTCTGCCATCGTCTAAATCATACACATGACGTTATATTATGCTTGGATCACCATCGATCCTCAGAGTGATCGATGGTCAATTAAAAAAATTCATAACATGAATCCCATAAAACAACACGACATTAACTCAGAATCTAATCATAAATAAACAACTTCGAATACACAGATACACAGAAATCCACACATTCCAATTATATACAGAACCAATTACAAAACTAAGGCATTTCAGCCTTAGACAGAAATCCCTCTGCTATTACATTGCGACCACTCACTCTGTCCTCACGCACACGTAGATTTTCATTTATATAGATGTTACAAAGGTTCGTGAATCAACTGAGATCCACAGTCTCAAGCAACCATTCATCTTGTCAATGCCCACATGGTAGATCAATTACAAAAAATCAACATCGGTTTTAACAAATTTTTCCCAAATTTACATGACTGTTCACATACCCAGCTTTAGATTCAAATTAATTCAAATCTGTCCGGATGCCCTTGCATCAGACTCCTGAGGAACAAAAATTTGTGACCTCCTGGTCATATGTATTCTCTAACTGTCATAAATTCTACCCACGTCATCTGTGGAACTGCTCCTTGTGGTATTCCTGTAACAACATGCTTGAACAATTTTCACCCACATCCTCTACGGAATTGTCCTCTGTGAGCTACAACAAAACCTCTACAATAGAAAGCCCTCCCTGCTACCAGACACCTCACCAAGCTTCTCTCCTGAGCTCCGGCTTTTGGCATCTCTCTAGTTCGCTCCGGTGGAACCATTGAGCACTCCTGATCTAGGCTGCTATATCTTCTCACCTTCCTCTACTGCTACCTTCACAATATAAAATAAAATCACAAGCTTACAAATTTTCACAAAACTGTACCTCTTCTTCCTCTGTATGTGAACTTCTTCTCCTTCGCAGGAAATCATTTTCCTGCTCTGATACCACTTGATGAAAACTAAAACCCACTATAAGTAGGCTCGCCTCGAAACTATATCAAAGGGCAGATTCATCAACCTAAACTTGATCTTGGGACCTATGGGAAATAGCCCCATTTTACTTTCACTTCGCCAATTTGATGCCCACATGTAATTTACACATGTATTGGGAGCACACAACCCATCTCTAACTTACGATTCAAATCAACAATAAAATGTAATTGGTCTCATAATTCATACATATATCGACCACATAATCGTTCCACACTTCATATGAAATATCGACCTTGATTTAAAATCAACCACCAGCAAAATATAAATCGCCACACACAAATGTTGGGTCCCACAGCAACTAACATTTACCTATTTGCTGGTTTAACGCCTGCGTACCAATATTGAGGCTGTGCGAAACCGGTGGTTCGCACCAAAAACCACTCGACTGCACTTCTTGAATTCAACCATGTCTAATACAGATTTCCCCAGGTTCAAATTTAAATTCAGCTCCACTGAAATCTCAATACGCTCAGGTTTATATCACTACCTCATATATAAAACAAAGATCCCCAACAACTAATCGAATTCAACAGGAAACATAGTTTCTTTTCTCCAATCCTTTCTGCACTTTAAGTTCTTTGACTGGTTAACAATGATATTAATGCACAACACCTTCTTATCACCTCTTCAACCCTGCAAGTGAGAATCGATTCAAACTGTCCCAATGGTATTTAGAACCACTGTTCAAAAAAAATGACTGAGTTTATTTAAAAACCCAATTACTCTGCCATCGTCTAACTCATACACATGACGTTATATTATGCTTGGATCGCCATTGATCCTCAGAGTGATCGATGGTTGATTAAAACAATTCATAACACGAATCCCATAAAAGAACACGACATTAACTCAGAATCTAATCATAAATAAACAACTTCGAATACAGAGATACACAGAAATCCACACATTCCAATTACATACAGAACCAATTACAAAACTAAGGCATTTCAGCCTTAAACAAAAATCCCTCTGCTATTACATTGTGACCTCTCGCTTTGTCCTCATGCACATGCAGATTTTCATTTATATAGTGTTACAAAGGTTTGTGAATCAGCTGAGATCCCCAGTCTCAAACAACCCTTCATCTTCTCAACACCCACATGGCAGATCAGTTACAAAAACTCAGCGTCAGTTTTAACAAATTTTTCCCAAATTTACATGATTGTTCACATACCCAGCTTTAGATTCGACCTAATTCAAATTTGTCCAGATGCCCTTGCATCATCCTGGCTATCAGAAGATGTTAATAGCCACGAGGAAGTATTACTTTTGGCCTGGTATGAGGAGAGATATAGAAAAATATTTGAGTAAGTGCTTAGAATGCTAGCAAGTGAAAGTGGGGCACCGACATCCAGCTGGGCTGATGCAGCCTATACTGGTACTTGAATGGAAATGGGAAGTGATATCATTATATTTCATCACCGGATTACTGAGATAAAAAAAGCACAATGATTCTATAATGGTGGTGGTGGATAGAATAAGAAAATCTTCACACTTTATACCAGTACAGTCCACTTATAAGACCGTGCAGATAACAAATATATTTATGCGAGAAATCTTCAGATTGCATGGAATTCCGAAGACTGTCATATCTGACAGGGATGTAAAGTTTACATCAACATTTTGGAAAACATTGTTCACTAGATTGGGAACCCAAATTAACTTCAACACCGCTTACCATCCCCAGATGGATGGACAAACAAAACGAGTAAATCAAATTTTGGAGGACACGTTGCATATGTATGTGATGCAACAACAAACTAGGTGGGAGGAATACTTAGACCTAGTAGAGTTTGCATACAATAATGGTTATCAGGAGTCACTCAAAATGATTCCGTTCGAAGTCCTGTATGGACGACAGTGTCGAACTCCTATTAATTGGAGCAGTTCAGAAAGCAAGTTGATGCTTGGACCCAACATGTTAGCTGAAATGGAGGAAGAAGTAAAGAAGATTCGACAGAATTTAAAAGCAGCTCAAGATAGACAAAAGGTGTATGCGGATAGGAAAATAAACTATCATGAATTTTAAATAGGAGACCATGTGTACATACGAATTAAGCCAAATAAAATCACGTTAAGATGGGCCTCCTGTGCAAAGTTGGCTCCCAGATTTTGCAGTGCATTCCAAATAATAGAACGAATAGGACCCGTGGCTTATCATTTGGCCTTACCTATTCGTATTCAAGTACATAATGTTTTTCATGTATCATTATTGAAGAGATACATTCACGATTCAAAAAATATAATCCACTGGCAGAATATTCAGGTAGAATATGTATACTATATGGATTAAAGTATGATAAGATTTGTGAGTCAAACTAATTCAAATCATTGAATTGCAGGTCGAACTGGATGGAGAATTTCTAGTCGAACCCCTCAATATAATCAATCAGAGGGAAATCATGCTCCGGAAGCGAGCCATCGCCCAAGTTAAAGTGCAATGGAAGCACTTTGGCCTGGAAGAAGCTACCTTGGAGGACGAAGGTTTTGTTCGGGAAGCTTATCCAGAACTTTTTGCTGAAACATAATGAGAACACCGGGGACGGTGTTCACTTCTAGGGGGGGGAGTTGTGACGACTATTTTAGTCATTAACTAATTATTAAGTGATGTATTAGAATTTTCAAACAATTACTGTATTTATGTTAAAATATTGTGAACATAAATTATTTTTTGAATAATGGAAAATTAATTATGGAATTAGTTCCATAAAGTAAAATACTGATGGTAAAGTAATTTCAAGATTTATGAGTTGGTTGAACAGAATTTCAGTTCAAACAATTGCCCTCCTCTGGGGATAAAAAGAGATTCCCAGGGAAGTTGGGGGGTTCTTTTCAGTGACTGAAAAGGAAAAAGAATAAATTCTGAATAATTACTCTGGGACTGGTGAATCAGATAATAGTTTCAGAGTTCTATCACACCTGGAATTGGAGACTGGACCAGACTGTCTCGAAGTCTCTTCCAAGGTTCTGTCAACCTTAGAATCAAACTTGGAGCACGAGGGAGAGTGAAGGATGTAATATCCTTACTTGTGGTAAGGAGTCGTAACCAACATTTTCCACAAGGTCGAAACCCCGAAACTACGAAATAGTTCAAATCTTACAGTTAAATTTAACAACCCAAATTCGAGTTGCCAATTCCTCAAGGCATCTCAAGAAAACAAATTACATTTAACTATATAATATAAACCCTAAACTATACTTTGAGGATGAAGGAGGAACCATCTGAATCTAGAAGTATTAACACAATTATATCATGGCTTAAAGAAAGACTATGTTGTAGCCATTAACTTCGACCGAATCCAGAGGTTAAATACCTGGAGCCACAGAAAATAATGCTTAGCAGTTGACCTATGAAGAAATTTGTTAGGGTCGAGTCTTCAGTTAGGAGAAGGCAAACCTGCAACAAGGGAATAAAAATTAATTAGATAAGCGCCCTAAGTTAGGGAGTGTAAATCTGAAGATTATATATATTGAGTATAGATATAAATGGAAATAAAAACAACCCAAAATTACCTATTGGGGTTTGGTAAGCATGCATTCATGAGCATCCATCTATGCAAAATGATAAAAACGACATTACGAGTTAGATGGAAAATTACACAGAGAATTATAAAACCGATAACATTATTTATGTAATCAAGGGAAAGCAGCTTAAGATGTACAGAGGGTTATACCTCTTGAGTTTTCCAGTCCTGGCATTAGGTTGACTTGGACTTCACGCAATTCTGAACGTAAGGGAAAGGGTTGCCTCAGACCCATCAACTGGAAGCCATTAAACTATCATACGAAAGACAGAGATAATGTATCAACATTAAGTGTTTTTTTAAAAAACAAAAATGTACATATTCGATTAAACCTCTATTCATGAGTCACAGAACTCTTACTGCCATAGTGGAACTTAATCCTATTACCTTGGCTAGAATATACTTGGCGAGCCGAAGCAAGAACATTGTAGATGTTCGAAACGGCAAGCAGAGAAGCTCTTGCCCAGGGAGGGCCGAATGAGAAGAATTGGTTATGTTTTTGGTTAGGCACAGTGGTCATATCCAACCCTAATGCATTGAGACCGTCGGATCCAGGGTTGGTAGATCAATGGTGGAGAGCCATCCAGCTATTCCACACTAGAGGCTTGACATTTAAACCAAATCAAATCGAATACAGTATTGATAATTGCAATCATGCTAGTGATAATTCCAAAACTGCAATAATTAATTTACTAGTACTTTGAGTTAAATGCTATAGTTATGATTATATTATATAACGTATAATGTCGAACTCCACCTGTAGGTAAGAAGGACTTTAGCTTACGGAGTAGGTAAGACCTTAGCTTATGGAGTTATGTTTTAAAGAGGTTATGTAAACAATATAATACAAAACCGCATATAACACCAATATATATAATTATATGACGTAGATTATACATAATAAATTAAGTGAGTAGATGGATATTTAAGTAGATAGTATTATAGATTAATTTTTTATTTATTTATGTTTTTTTTTTATTGACACATGCTACATCAGTGATGCCAAACTGATCCATAAATATGGGGTACAAATCTCCCACATAATAATCTAACCATAGGTGTTTACTTGTTAATTGCATATAAAATGAAGTAATGTATGCACATTGTTAAGACCATAATAAATGAAAGTTTCAATTAATGGAAAAATAGAAATTAACATAAATGCTAGTGATAAATGTAATATGCATAAAAATGTTTGTGATAAGCACACATGAGGTAATAAGGAATTATTTTTTACCATTCATTATGAAATAGAACCAACAAATGTGACAAATGTCCTACCCTATTGGGTTTAAGGGCAATTAAATGATGAGGTAAGGCTAGGTTGGGAAAAACGAAAAATATTGAAACTGAAGGAAACTACTAAGAACTTTAATGCTTTTGAGTTCACCATAAAGTTGAGTAAAAGTTTGTGTAATTAGTGTTGTTACGGAATGCTTTAAAATGGTTATGGTTATTGAGTGGACCAAAATTTTATATTGTAAAATTTAAATATGGTAAATACAAAGTGTAGTTCTTTACATATTGATGGTATAAAACATAAAAACAAAGTTTTATAAATGGTTGACATTTATCATTTAACTAAAATCATAAGAATATAATCCACTTAAATGGATAGATAAAAATACTCCATATTTTTATTTGATTTAACCAAGAAGATGAAGGAATGATATTAATAATTGTAGAAGACCATGGTTATCTATTTCTAATGTATTTTTTCTTTCCTATTAGATTATAATCATGATTTGGGTGATAATTAAAAAAATATTAACATTATTTCAAAACATCCATTTACTATTGAATATAAAATAATTTTAAATGGTTTATTTTAATAAAATATGATAATTATTTTTTAATGTGAATATATTCAATTTTTTAATGCAATATACAAATAATAAATGTTATTTTTATTTTAGTTGTAAATAAAATTAATATTTTTTGGCCTGAAAAAGAAAACAAATCTGAACTTTTATATTAATTTTGTATTGAATGTTTTACATTAATTTTGTATTGACTGTTTTATACTAACTTCTTTTTTTTATTACAAAATTTGAGGAAATTTTTGCAGATATTTAATGTCTTTTAATACTTATAGATATAAAATAAATTTAAACTGATTTAATTTTAATAAATAAAATATAAATTTAGAATGATATAATTCTCATATCTAAATATATAATATGGAAAAAATATTATAATAATTGTTAAAAAATCACACACTTTAATAGTAATTACTAAAAGATTATCTTAAAAGTAAAAAAATATTATATTCAATATTTTAAAAAAGATATTTTTTATATTTTTTAATATTTCTTGTAATTTTTAAAAAATTAATCATTTTATTCATTTATAAAAATATAAAATTATGAGTTAAAATCTAGAATCCAAAAGTAAAAATAACTGATAATTTAACCAAACAATATTTTTCATATCATTACAACATCTCTTCTAATTCCAATAACTCAGATTTAAAACAAAAATATCATTACAACCTCTTCCAATTCTAAGACTTCTCAATACAATTTCTAACCCTTCTCAATCCAATAACTCAAATTATGAACATCATCTTAACTTTTTGCACTTAGCCGTTGAGATAACAGAGAAAGAGAAAAATAGCTGAGAAAAAAACAAATTGTTATTATAGTATCCATGTTAATATAGTATGACATGGTTATGGAGAGGAATTACCATCATAAATTCAAACTTACTAAATATGGAAAAGTATAAGTTTAAATGTATGAGACATGGAAATATGTAAAATATTATTATTACTTTTTTTGGAGATGGACTGTGTGGAGCTTTCTAGTCCAGAGATGTGATGCATTTTAGAATAAGGCAATTTCAAAGCTCTATAGGATACATTTAAAATATTATTAATAATAATTTATATAATATTTTTTATAAAATAATTAATTATAAAATTTATATTTTTTTGAAAAAATATATTTTAATATTTAAAAAAATAAAATAGAAATATAATTCTTAATTACATATTTAAGTAGTAGTTTAACTGGATTGTTTTTTTGCTCTGAAAATTATTGAAATTCAGCTAAAATTTTAAGAAAATCTGGCAAGGATTTTTGTAAATCCAGGTTATAGTTATCAATCTTCAATATTTTGAGTATTTTAGAATTTTTTGATGGTGCTGAATCCATTTCCATCATCAAAAACATGATTCAAACACAGTTATTACAAGATTTCTGAAAAAAATAAATTGCCCAAATTTCAACTAATTTTGATCGTCCAACCAATTCCTCTGGCTAGTTAGACAACTCCCATATTTAAATATAAAATTTTGAAAATTTATTAATATTATCAAAATGCAGCTAAGCTAGTGAAATGTGCAACAAATAAAATTTCATTGGAATACCACTGCCATTTAATTAATGGAGCACAGTCGACTAGTGGATCGCTGGTATTAAATTCGATCTCTGGTGTAAATTAAATTGAATATTAGTGGGGCATTTTTATGATGATGAAGGTAGATTTTGGGAATATATATGAATCTAATCAGTAATGGTTAGATTCTGAAATATTCCTGAAATTTGCAATTCACATCAGCAACAATTACTGAAATATTCCTGAAATTTACAGTTCACATCAGCGTCTGAAATCTACGATCCACATCAGTGACGACAACAACAAGTCTTACAATGTCTGGCAACCTCTTCAACTGGTTGCTTACAATGTTTGGCAACCTCTTCAACGATGGCTTTCAACATCGCTGCTTCATAGCTGCAATGCAGAGAGTTTGAAATATCAAGTCATAGAAACGGAGAAAGAAATAAGAGAGGAATGGGAAGAGTGAGTTACGGACGCATTGAAGTCATCTCGAAGTGAGTAGCCAGAGAGACGACAGAGTTGGAAGAGAGCATCCTTCCATTCCCTGATTTCTTCTGCGCTATACCTTCCACTATTCTCATGCTCTTGGAATGCAAGAGCAAATGGGGCACCGCATCCTTCCGGCCGCCGAACGTGCGCAGGACTGACGTCGTAAAACACAGGAATGGCGATGGCCGACCCCTTTCGTACTTGGCGTGCAATAATGGAGGATTCTCTGAGACACCAGGAAGATTGAGCATAGTTAGGGGAGAATATGGGAATGAGGATTCGACTCTCCTCAATTGCATGTTCTAATCTCCTAGAAATGTCGTCCCCGCGGTTCACAGCGCGGGTGTCGAGAAAGGCGCGAAAACCTTATACACGGTTATCCGGTAATACCCAAGATAACCAGAGGACGAAGCAGGCCACTTCCGTGATAAAGATGTTTCCTCCCCTTTCTCAATAAAGCGGCGGCACGGGTGGTTGACAATTGAGGAAGGCCACTTCCGTGATAAAGATGTTTCCTCCCCTTTCTCAATAAAGCGGCGGCACGGGTGGTTGACAATTGACGAAGGCCATATCACCTAGGCAACCGATATTTCGTAAATATCGTAGGGCATGCATTACATATCGTATAGCTTAAGATACCTACCGAGCTTCGTAGTTCTCAATATAACGGCGGCAACGTTGGACTAACAAAAGAGGACGAAGCATCCCGCACGCTTCCCCACTTCTGAACCATTCATTTGTTTGTGTGACGGCTAGTTTTCCTTTCCTTTCAAGCATCTGCTCGAGAGGTGCCGGGGTTGGGAACTGGGTAGCTTGGGGGATGCTTCGTTGGGTTGGGAACTGGGAAGCTCGTGGGATGCTTCGGCCAATTCCATTTCAACATTCCTGCACTGTTCGGCTAACGGCAATACACCGTCGTTTGAGAACTAGGGAAGCTCGCGGGAAGGTTCGTCCTCTTTCCTTTCACATAGTACATTGTTCTTGGATCATTTCCTTCTCACCCGTACTACTTTAATCATTTTTTTAAAACTGATTTTCTTTAGAAAGCATTTTCGTTTTTCCATCATTTTATTTTAGAATGTAAGACGGAAAGCCTTATTTTCAAGTCTATACGTTATTTAATATACACCGTCGTTTGAGAACTAAGGAAGCTCGCGGGAAGGTTCGTCCTCTTTCCTTTCACATAGTAGATTGTTCTTGGAGCATTTCCTTCTCACCCGTACTACTTTAATCATTTTTTTAAAATTGGTTTTCTTTAGAAAGCATTTTCGTTTTTCCATCATTTTATTTTAGAATGTAAGACGGAAAGCCTTATTTTCAAGTCTATACTGTACGTAAAAGAAGGCTGACCACTGATTTAAAAGTCATAATTTTTTCGACCAACACTTTTCGTCGAATGGTAATGGATTAACATTCATTATCCATGGCTTCTACAAAATGATCGGCCATGTGCATGATGGATTTAAATTAGCATTCATCATCCATGGCTTATACCAGAGGACAAGTCATCTCGCTGTTAATTGCCACCGCAGGTTGAGGTGACAGCAATTTAATACGAGGCTTATACAATTTGAAGTTGAAATAGAAAATGAGAGGGAGAATTATTTACATTAATTTATTCATTTGAAATTTTGAATTTAGTTTAATATTAGTTTTGCTCAGTGCGATAATGCCCCGTTTTCAGTGATAGATTCTAAAGGTAATTATTAGTAATAGACTTCAAAGGTAATTTTTGGTCAAGATGATAATAATTAAAGAACATGGAATAAGGATTAATATATTTGATTATTATATATCAAATGAATTTATATATTACTTTATAAATGTAGTTGTTGGTACAAACTAGAAAAAATTATCAATAGTAAATTATCAATAGTGTGATATTTTTTGCCTTGTTTTAATCATTAATAGTTAAAGGACACTATTAATATTAGAAGTGATTTGGATAATTTATTTGAATGAATAAATGTAATTAAACATGTAAGGTAAATTGATATGTTTAATATTTTGTTCAATTTTAATTTATGTTAGTGTTTTATTATTTTTAATAAATTTTTAAGTCATGTATAAATTACTTCTAATTTTTTTTAGAGAATGAGTTTAGCACAACTATCTTTTTGTATGTCTAGATTATCCAAATAATCATAGGAACATGAAGTTTCATGTATAAGAAGCATGGTATTTTTCACACCACCCAAAATAAATTTTGAAAAGGACGAGCGTGGAATTGCATTTAGAAATCAAGAAAGATGTTTAATCAAACAATCATGTCTTTATATTATCGTGATATTTTACTATGAGAGAGGAGATGTGGAAGCCCATATATATAGAAATAGCAGCATTTTGTTTTTTTGAGTCATAGTGTTCACTCTTTTATTAGTCAAACATTTTGGTTGAGATAAGTAAAAAACATATGACTTCATATCATATGATGTATTTATTTAAATTCAAGAAACTAATAAATAAGAATGCGTGTAAGAAATTGTACACCAATACTGTATTGATTTATGAATTTTCAAGTTGTGTATGCACAATTTATGCATAATATGATGTTACAATATTTCAACATAGACAACATTAAATTTTTTATTACGATTTCACTCATGCTTTCATAATGTTAACTAATTAATAAAGTGATGACTAAAGTAAGGGTATAAAAAGTTTCAATTAAATGAAAGAGAAGTTTTAAACTAACACTTTCAGTGCTTCCATGTTCACAAAAATCACAATTTGAGCATATTGAAGGTAATAAAGAAGAGGAACTAAGGCTCACCTTGATGGCTACCTACTCCAAGAGGTCCTAGATTGACTTTGTTTATTCACTCTCCAACAAACAAATTTCCATCTTACCAAGAAATAGTTGTATCAAAAATTGTCTTTGGATTTCGATTTCATAACTAAAAATAGAAACTTATTGTTGGATTTGATTAATCATGTTCATAATATCATTGTTTTCCATGCTTAACAAATAAAAATTTGTTTTCTTTCTATAAGAAAAATGCATCTCCATTGCACCTTAATTAATCTATATTATTTTCTCACCTTGAAAAGATTGCATCTCAATACCATATTACAATAATTTTTTGTTTACTTTCCTTTTAAAAAATCAATGCTAGAGATATGGAATCCCAAAAGATATCTCAAAATCATCCAATCACATCCAAGTTTAGCCCACATTTCTTTGTGACTTACAATTTAGTGTCCCTCTACAAACACCAAAAACTATTCAAATTTGGATATTCAAGATTTCACAATCCCAGCCAATGTATTGAGGACATAGAGCGAAGATTGGATTGGATATGAAAATTAAAAAAGACTATTGGCAAAGGTTTGCTTTACTTGTTCTCTAATTTGGAACAAATTATCCATTGTAGTGTGTATCTCGTCATTGTAAAATGTCATAGTGACAATCCTATAAGTGATAAAGTGTACACTTGAGGTAGAGACCACCTCTAGATTGGGAAATTGTGGATATTTTTCTCACTTAACCATTGGCTAAAGAAACTTATAGAATCATATGGTACTCAATTAATTTTCTTGGTTTACTTTTAATCCCCTTGAAAAAAAACCCTCGATGAATCTGTAAAAAGCTTCAAGAAGCAAGTTGCAACTCGTTCAAAAAATGTAATTAAGAATCAAATTAACAAACCATTGATTGAATAAGACTTGTGATAATGTATTATTGCAATTTACACCCATCTTCAATGATTCCATTTCCAAGAGAATGTTATTCAGTGATACTTGGAATAAAGGTTTTACTCAGTAAGAGATAATGCATTTTTTACATTAGAGGGTTGATTCTTGAAAATTTCAGATAGGGTAAATATAGGTTGTGTGTTCAGATTGGCCTAAACTAAAAAATATTTGGGAGCTTACAAATGTCATTTTTTCTATTCAATTTTCCTCTATTCATTTTGACCAAATTCTGCATATGTCAAATTTATTTAGATAGTTTGTTAAAGCTCACCATAAAAAAATAATTGTGACCTAGATCAAAAAATTTCCAATTGTGGTGGACTCATGGAACCAATTTACAACTAGAAAAAATTGTATTGTATGATATGATTATCTAAAAAAGGGTTGTATTGGATTATGTCTAGAAATATGGTTTTTCTTAGTGAGAGATGATGCAATTTTTTCACCAAGGGGTTGAACTTTTAAAATATAGATTAGCAATTGTGGATAGTATGCTCACATAATCCTTGTCAAACACACTTGTAGGATCTCAGTGAGCTCAATTCTTCTGTTTGGTTGATTTTCTATCTCCCTAAATGAAATTCTTGATTTTCCCCTAAATAACATTATGAAGTTAGGTGCAACTTGCCATAAAACTATAATTAGGGCTCATACTATTGAACCATGAATTGCATTGGAATCATGACATCATACCATAGCTAGAATAACCCTATTCCCCTGATTTTGTTGTAACATCTCCCGTTTATACAATTTTTTTTTTTTTTTCTCTAACCTTTGTCTCCTCATGAAAACATTTAATCATTCTCATTACATTTTATTGAACCAAATTTTCTCTATAATAATCTTTCCCATTAAACATATTTTCCCTCCTTACATATTCTCTAATAATCTTTCCCGTTAAACATATACCAAGAATCTCTTACATTATACCTATGCCAAATATATACATTTATAGTTTATAACTATACACACCTATACTCAAATGCTCTTCTACATTATAAAATAAATACATATAATTATACTCTAATGCTCCTCCACATCATAAAATCAATACATATAATTATACTCTAATGCTCCTCCACCTTATAAAATAAATACATATAATTATACTCTAATGCTCCTCCACCTTATAAAATCAATACATATAATTATACTCTAATACCCTTCCACATTATAAAGTCAACATATATAATTATCGATTCCACCCACCGGACTCGACTAGGTGCACTACGGTCGTGTACCTATATAATTACCGCGATTTCTTATGGAAACTTTATATTCAATTATATGCATTTTAAGAGTTCTACATGTAATCCTTATATGGAGTCGATATATATATATTCGACTATTACATATACGACATATATATATATATATATATATATATATATATATATATATATATAATACTTATATATATATACTACCATTTTTAATGCCGAATCAATTTTTATGTTCATCGAACTGGCACCATACCGACGACCTATTCCTTTGACCTTAGCGTTGAACCTGCACACGTGGCGCAACCTTATTCCGCGTTTTACTCCGACTAGTTACGTGCCATCTAGCTTAGACCATATATTCATACTTGAATTTTTTTTTTCCTATTATTCAGACGTAACAATACGTGGATATTTTCGTCATCCATTTTATGACAGGGATTGGTTTCTTGCGGAATCGATTACTAGTTCACCGAGATGCGACGGCAAGTTTCATGGCAGACATTGGGCCGTGGAATTTTCCCGCACTTGTTGGTTAACTTCGGAGTTCCACGATGGTGCTATTACCGACCACGCGGCATTTCACAAACCCTAACCCTATCGTTCCGTGAGTTAAATTTTATTTTATTATTTTTTTCGTCCAGTCTCTTCTTAGCCGTATCGCAGATTCATAAATTATTTCTTTCGTTTTACTCACGCTACTATCTGGCGTGCTCTCTGATCGCAATGCAGGTGAAATCTGATTTTGGGGATCGCAATTGGGGTTTACGTATACGAGTTCATTCTGGTTCTATTGAATTTCTGGTGCAGCGACGGCGCCTCCCGCAGCAGAGGAGGTACACGATGCCGAAATTGTAGGTTTCTGTCCCTGCACAGCAATACGTGTAGAATTGTGTTCTTACTTGGCTCAGTACAGAGCGAATGTCCTGCGTATTCCTGTACTTGATTGAAGCGCTCTTCCCCATCAGGGTCCAGGCCATCATCGAACCGGATTAATTTCCAGCTCACAGCTTGGAAATTTCCGCCAGTGGTTACCACGGGGATTAGGGTTTATCCCATTGCACGTTTTCCCGGAGACCTATATTGATTTCCCTTAAGCCAACTCTTCCTATAAAACAGACATGGTCCGGGTTCTTGTTGAATATTACTCGGGACTGTGAGGAGAGTTTTATCTTCTTCGTGTGTTCTGAGGGAGTAGAACTTCCATACTCATATGGCGCTGGGTAAGCTTCTACGTATTATTCCCTTTCTTCCTCGTTCTGCAATTTATTTAATGGGAGTAGACACTCCGGAATTTAACTTGGTTGTGAACGCGTTTATGCAGATCACAGTATGCTCGCAGTTGCACTGGTCACTCCATGGGACGGCTTCCTCCAGGCTGCGGTGCTACCCGTCTACTTTGCATCTCCTGTTTGTATTTATCGCGACTGGCCTAAACCCCGGTGTTTTATTTTAATGGTGTTTTTTTTTTCATTTCTCAGTGAGGTCGCTTTTACGGTAACTCTGAAGGTGCAGATAATCATTAATCTTCTGCAATTAGCTATTATGGTTAAAAGGTCTAGTTAGATCAGCTGTAGGTTGGGAAGGTTATGTTTACATTGTTTCGAGATTTACTCTGAATGCCAACTCTGCGTCTTATGCAGAATAACTCCAGAAAACCGAGCATATTCACCATCTTACCTTCGCGGAATTTCGGATGCAACGCCCTTATTGCATAGAACGTTGAGTCAGCTTTGGGGTTTTTCAGGTGATGCCTGGGCGTCAACTCGCTCCCTACTTGGCACTACCCATATATTCTTCCCATCCTATTTTAATCGTATATCAATGGTGTAATTCCCCGGTTAATTGATGTTTTCATTTTCTTAACAGCGTTTGAGTTTGATTTGTCGTTGTTATGCCTATGCCGATATATATATATATATATATTACTCACAGTTTTTTTTTGGGTCCGCGGCGTTATACTATGCATTCCAGGCCCTGCGTATCTCTATGACACCGGGAGGCTGGAATAAATGGCGTAGAGTTAAAAATCTCTGTCGAGAGTATATTTGTCACCAGACTGCATTACCGCGGCACCTTCCTTTTTAATTATTAATTTATTCTGTTTTTGTTTTACGCATATGCTTTACATACGCCGGTGTTAATAAATGTTTTAATTCGCACACAGATTTATATAGCCGAGCATACCCATGGCCGACTTCCATTAAATCTTGATACAGAATAGTATATATACGTTCTGGTAATTACCTAACCATGTAGGCGATGTTTTATTTGGGCTATTCGTTACAATAGTCTTCATATAGCGATATATATATCTTCCTACCATTTGTTTCAGAAGTTATGGACAGATTTAAAGTAGCAACGGTGCGCTCATAACTATGCGTACAAATAATCCTCTATATAGTGATGCGCTTAGGAGTTTAAGAAGAATAAGGTTATATGTTTTAAAACCCATATGCTTACATTCTATTGGAGAATAACTATAATTCCCGTATCTTCTTTTTATACTATATACTTCCGATCTGTGCTAAAAATGTTTTCTAACAGATGTCTGGATACATGTAGTCACATGACTGGTTATAGATATAGAGTCAATGGTTCTTATGTCTTATAACTCAGATTTTTTTTTTTTAACTTTAGTTTATAACTAGGCTGCTTAATTTAGGAACTTGAATTTTATTTCAACCCATACTGTATACTAGACTTAATACTTAGTATATGACTTTTGAGAAATATCATTTCTTTTCAAGCTATGAAATGTTAACATGTTAGAGCATACATCTTTATTTTTACTCCATAATATCTCTAGATGGATTAATATAACCACTAGTATGACAGTTCTCATTTATATAAATATAGATGAGGTAGATACTAGTAAATTCACTGGCATGCTTTTCAATATACAAGTTAATGTTATTTACTTTCATAAGTGGTTATTTATACTAGAATTCTTTAGTGCTACTATATGGTTCCTCTAGAAAAATTCATAAGTGTAAAGATCACATTTATGCATACCATGAATAAGCAAAATTTAATCATCCTTAGGCTTAAGTAACTTCAGATTTAAACCACCTCTGGTTTAGAGATTCTGATGTTTCTGCCCAAGGGAGTGTTGGTCTACAACTAAACAAAATCTGGAGGTTGAATGCCTAAAGCTAGATTCTGTTAATTGTAGGACCAAAGTTTTTCATTATCATAATCTAGGATTTTATATGTAGCCAATTCATACAACAAGAAGACATAATAACCAGAATCTCAGAACATACCACAAATCTGCAAAATGACCAACCTCCCAACCTTAGAGTCCTCTTTATCTCCTAGGACTCACCCCCGAGCAGAGATCACCTCCTAGCACAGATCAACCTCTGATCAGTCTAGGAGCAGCTTATTTAAGCTCAAAATTCCCCAAGCATGTTTCTAATTCTGCGTCCAGAATAGCAGGATGCTTTCTTTCCTGTTTAGCCTAGGCTTCCCATCCTTGGATTCTTTAAAGCTGCTTTAAGCTTTTTCCTCAGCTTTTCCAGCTTTTTTTTTCTCACCTCTTCCCAACTACTCCTCTTCATTGGGGAACTTTTAGATTTTTCCTCAAATCTAAATAAGTTTCTTTCAAGGATTTCTGAAAGATTTTTGGGGATTTGTTGCCTTATCCATCCTCATGGATTTGGAAAGTGATCTCTAATTCTCTTTTTGGTCAAAATGCACAATCATTTTATTTATTTCCTCAAATAAAATATGCAAATACATTCACACCATAGTCATCCCTTGGGGTCCACCCCCTTAGGATTTTAAAATTCAAATGTCTAACTTTTAAAATTCACACACAAATTGGGGGTGTTACATATTCCCCCTCTTAAAATATAACACCGTCCTCGGTGTTCTTATCCAACTACTTAGAGTTCATTAAACAAAAATGGATATCTCTCCATCATTTCAGCTTCCCTTTCCCAGGTGGCTTCTTCAGCAGTAAAGTGCTTCCACTGCACCTTTACTCTGACCATTGTTCTATTTCTCAATTCAATTTCTTCCCGCTCCAATATTTGAAGCGGTTCTGGCAGAAACTCCCCTTCTGGTTCCACTTGTACAACATTCCAATCAACTATGTGAGAAGCATCATGCACATATATTTTTAATAATGAAACATGAAATACATTATGTACTTTAACATGAGGTGGTAAGGCCAGCTTGTAAGCCACTGGTCCCACCCTTTCTAACACCTCAAAAGGCCCACAATATCTAGGTGCAAGTTTTGCACAACTTCCTGCATAAAGTGTGCTCTGTTTGGGTTTGATGCGAAAATACACATGATCCCCCACTTTGAATTCTCGGTGCACCCTTTTCTTATCAGCATAGCTCTTCTGTCGATCTTGTGCTGTCTTTATATTTCTCTGTATTTGTTTGACAATTCTTTCCATTTCTTGTAGTGCATCTGGTCCCAACACCAGTTTATCCTCTAGTTGACTCCAGCTCAAGGGAGTACGACACTTCCTCCCATAGAGTGCCTCAAAGGGACTCATCTTAATAGAGGATTGATAACTATTATTGTAAGCGAACTCAGCTAGATGCAGATACTCTTCCCACTTTGATGGTCTATCCATCACATACATACGCAGCATGTCTTCCAAGATTTGATTTGTCCTTTCTGTCTGCCCATCGGTTTGTGGGTGATAGGCAGTACTAAAATTCAGTTTAGTACCCATTCCTGCAAACAATCCTTTCCAAAATGCTGCTGTAAACTTAGCATCTCGATCTGAGACAATTACTTTGGGCACCCCATGAAGCCTTACTATCTCCTTCAGGAAAACATTTGCCACTTGAGCTGTCCCGAAAGTAGATTTGACTGGTATAAAGTGGGCAGCTTTGGTTAAAGTGTCTACTACTACCATTACTGAATCATGTTGGTATTTGGTTTTTGGTAGTCCTGTTATAAAATCCATGGAAACTGTATCCCATTTCCATTCTGCAATTGGCAGGGGGTTTAAAAGTCCTGCTGGGTGTTGATGCTCAACCTTGACCAGTTGACACTACATACATTTACTCAGATATTCTGCCACATCTCTCTTCATTCCTGGCCAGAACAGCTTCTTTTTCAAGGCTGTTAACATCTTCTGGTACCCTGGATGTCCTGCATAGGGCTGTTTGTGATATTCATCTAGTATTTCTCTTTTTAATGACTCTATATTTGGAATATACAACCTGTTTTTGTAATAGAGTAACCCTTGTTGGTTTTTAGTGAAATCAGTTTTATCCTTTTTCTGTAATTTCACCAAGAGGGCTTCATAGTCGGGATCTTGTTTTGCTGCTTCTCCCACCAATTCTTCTATCTTCATCTGGGCACTACTCCCAATGCTATTTAAATGTTGACAAGCATTTCTACTTAAAGCATCAGCAACTTTATTCTCCTTCCCTTTGATATGCTTTATATCCATATCAAATTCACTTAGAAAAGACAGCCATCTGGCTTGTCTTGCATTGAGATCAGTTTGGGAGAAAAAATATTTGAGACTGATATGATCAGTCATCAATGTGAATTTCTTCCCCAGCAGATAGTGCCTCCACATTTTTAAAGCATGAATAACTGCTGCAAATTCTAAGTCATATGCACTATAATTCTGCTCATGAGTTTTCAATTTCCTAGACTCATATGCAATAACTGAATTTTCTTGCAATAGGACCCCTCCTAGTCCCTCTCTACAAGCATCTGTACATACCACAAACTCCTTATCAGGATCAACAATTTTTAATATAGGTGCTGAAATAAGTCTTTGTTTCAACTGTTTGAAACTGTTTTGGCATTTTTCAGTCCACACAAACTTAACACCCTTCCTCTGTAATGAGGTTATGGGATTTGCTATAGCAGAAAATCTCTCCACAAATCTGCGATAATAACCTGCAATTCCCATAAATGATCTTACTGTTGTAACATCAGTGGGGACTGGCCATTCTTTAATGGCTTTTATCTTCTCAGGGTCAACTGCCAACCCTTTTTCAGAAATTATATGCCCCAAATATTGAATTTTATCTTTATAAAATTCACATTTACTGAACTTGGCATATAACTGATTTTCTTTCAATGTTTGCAACACTATTCTCAGGTGTTCCTTATGTTCTTCTTCATTCTTAGAGTAGACCAAGATATCATCTATGAACACAAGAACAAATTTGTCCAAATACTTATTCAACACACTGTTCATCAAACACATAAAGGTGGCAGGGGCATTCGTCAAACCAAAAGGTAGGACTACAAATTCGTAATGCCCATACCTGGTTCGAAATGCGGTTTTACTGATGTCTTCTTCTTTTATTCTGAGATGGTGATACCCAGTTCTGAGGTCTATCTTGGAAAAGACTGAAGCTCCTCTCACTTGATCAAAAAGATCATCAATTCTAGGAAGTGGATACCTATTCTTAATGGTCAATTTGTTTAATTGACGATAGTCAATACACATCCTAAAAGTTCCATCCTTCTTTTTCACGAATAACACTGGGGCTCCCCAAGGAGACACACTGGGTCTAATATAACCCTTATCCAATAATTCTTGCAGCTGCATCTTTAGTTCCATCAGTTCTGGCGGGCTCATCCGATAAGGAGCTCGGGAAATAGGTGTAGCTCCTGGTACTAGATCTATAGAAAAATAAATCTCTCTTTGAGGGGGAAGATGAGGTATTTCCTTAGGAAAAACCTCCTTAAACTCTCTGATGACTGGTATAGCATCCAGTAACTCTTCCTCAGTTTGCTGTTCTAATTCCTCTACATGCACTGCATAGACTTGGTATCCTTTTCTAGCTATTCTTTTCAATTGTAAGGCTGATATTTGCCTTATTGAAATGGATTTTGGCTTCCCTTTCAGTATAAAAGATTTCCCTTCTTCATCCATGCAATGCAGGGTCTTATCCCAGCAATTCATCAAAGCTTTTTTCTTTTCCAGCCAATCCATTCCTATCAACATATCATAGGATCCTAATGGCAATATGTTTAGATTTACTTCTGTTGGGAACCCATTTAATTGTATTGCTGTTTTGGGTAACTTATGTGTAACTTTTCTCTTAGTTCCAGTGGCCAGCTGTACCAACCATGACTGCTGAAAATTTTCAGGTTTAATTTTACATTTTTCAACAATTCCAGGGCTAATATAACTCAAAGAAGCCCCTGGATCAATCAAAACAGAAACAGGTAGGTCAGAAATCTTACCCTCCATTTCCACCATGGTTGCTTGATGTTCTGCCTGACGATTTTCTAGGGCTGCACTGATGGTTGGTATGCTTCTGGCTATGTCATTGACTGTTGTCGCCTCTCACTCTCTGCTGATCATGTGTATATTTCGATGGGGGCAGTCCCTCATCATATGGGGTTCTCCACAGCCCCAACATTTCAGAGGTTCTCTCATTTTGACTGTTCCTTCCTTTCTATTGTTCCCTTCTACTGGTTTTGAAGCCACTTGGGACTGAGCAGTTTGACTTTCTTTTGGTTTGCTGAACTTTTTCCTTTGATGATCTCTACCAAAATTCCTTAAATATGCTGGTTTTGGTCTCTTTCCTTTGAATTCAACCTTGTTCACCCAGTTTTTCCCTTGTTCAGCTTTTCCTTCAAACTGTTGATAGCATAATCTTGCTTTTCTAACAGCTTCATCCATGGTCTTTGGGTTGTCAAACTCAATTTTCTCCTTGTACATAGTAGGCAAACAATTTAAAAACCTTTGCACCTTTGCCTTTTCTTCCCTAATGTAAGGAACATACCTCAGTAAATTAGTAAACTTAGTGACAAAGTCATCAATAGTGAGCTGTCCTAGCCTAAGCTCATGGAATTCTTTTGCTTTATCGTCATAATACCGTTCATTCAAATAACGACTTTTGAACTTAGTTTGAAAATCTTCCCAAGTAACTGTCTTTTCATCAATTGCATGCACCATTTTTGTCTCTTCCCACCAGAGTGTAGCTTTTCCTTGCAGCTGATACACAGCTAATCTAGCCTTCAGATTGCTCTCATATTCATAAACTTGGAAATACTTGATCATGTTCAGCAACCAAGCTTCAACATCTTCCTCCTTTTCACCGTCATATGAAGGAGGTTTGATCTTTCTAAATTCTCCCTGCAACTCTCTTTTCTGTTTATGCTGCTGTCTAGCAGCCTCATCCTCATCAGACTCATCCATCTTTCTCTTTCCGGAACCTTCGCCATCCTGGCTATTTCGGGAAGTTAATTCCCTGATGAGCTTTTCCTGCTCCTTACTGGCTGATGACAACACGTCATTCTGGCTTCTCAGTTCAGCCAAATCTCGTTGCATCCTGTGCAACATCGCCATTATTGGGGCATTGGGATCTGGAGTAGAAAACTCATTATGCAGATCCACATAAATCCCTTCACCTTCAGCCATTTCCACTGTATACACTTACAACACAGATTAGCAAATTTTTATACATTTCCGAAAAAAACCACAATATGTAATAAGCAGTGAGCACAAAATGACAGCCCAATTTGTTGTAACTATGCTCCGATACCATTTGTAACATCTCCCGTTTATACAATTTTTTTTTTTTTTTCTCTAACCTTTGTCTCCTCATGAAAACATTTAATCATTCTCATTACATTTTATTGAACCAAATTTTCTCTATAATAATCTTTCCCATTAAACATATTTTCCCTCCTTACATATTCTCTAATAATCTTTCCCATTAAACATATACCAAGAATCTCTTACATGATACATATGCCAAAGTTATACATTTATAGTTTACAACTATCCATACCTATACTCTAAAATCTTTTCTCTTAACATATGCCAAGAATCTCTTACATTATACCTATGCCAAATATATACATTTATAGTTTATAACTATACACACCTATACTCAAATGCTCTTCTACATTATAAAATAAATACATATAATTATACTCTAATGCTCCTCCACATCATAAAATCAATACATATAATTATACTCTAATGCTCCTCCACCTTATAAAATCAATACATATAATTATACTCTAATGCTCCTCCACCTTATAAAATCAATACATATAATTATACTCTAATACCCTTCCACATTATAAAGTCAACATATATAATTATCGATTCCACCCACCGGACTCGACTAGGTGCACTACGGTCGTGTACCTATATAATTACCACGATTTCTTATGGAAACTTTATATTCAATTATATGCATTTTAAGAGTTCTACATGTAATCCTTATATGGAGTCGATATATATATATTCGACTATTACATATACGACATATATATATATATATATATATATATAATACTTATATATATATACTACCATTTTTAATGCCGAATCAATTTTTATGTTCATCGAACTGGCACCATACCGACGACCTATTCCTTTGACCTTAGCGTTGAACCTGCACACGTGGCGCAACCTTATTCCGCGTTTTACTCCGACTGGTTACGTGCCATCTAGCTTAGACCATATATTCATACTTGAATTTTTTTTCCTATTATTGAGACGTAACAATACGTGGATATTTTCGTCATCCATTTTATGACAGGGATTGGTTTCTTGCGGAATCGATTACTAGTTCACCGAGATGCGACGGCAAGTTTCATGGCAGACATTGGGCCGTGGAATTTTCCCGCACTTGTTGGTTAACTTCGGAGTTCCACGATGGTGCTATTACCGACCACGCGGCATTTCACAAACCCTAACCCTATCGTTCCGTGAGTTAAATTTTATTTTATTATTTTTTTCGTCCAGTCTCTTCTTAGCCGTATCGCAGATTCATAAATTATTTCTTTCGTTTTACTCACGCTACTATCTGGCGTGCTCTCTGATCGCAATGCAGGTGAAATCTGATTTTGGGGATCGCAATTGGGGTTTACGTATACGAGTTCATTCTGGTTCTATTGAATTTCTGGTGCAGCGACGGCGCCTCCAGCAGCAGAGGAGGTACACGATGCCGAAATTGCAGGTTTCTGTCCCTGCACAGCAATACGTGTAGGATTGTGTTCTTACTTGGCTCAGTACAGAGCGAATGTCCTCCGTATTCCTGTACTTGATTGAAGCGCTCTTCCCCATCAGGGTCCAGGCCATCATCGAACTGGATTAATTTCCAGCTCACAGCTTGGAAATTTCCGCCAGTGGTTACCACGGGGATTAGGGTTTATCCCATTGCACGTTTTCCCGGAGACCTCTATTGATTTCCCTTAAGCCAACTCTTCCTATAAAACAGACATGGCCCGGGTTCTTGTTGAATATTACTCGGGACTGTGAGGAGAGTTTTATCTTCTTCGTGTGTTCTGAGGGAGTAGAACTTCCATACTCATATGGCGCTGGGTAAGCTTCTACGTATTATTCCCTTTCTTCCTCGTTCTGCAATTTATTTAATGGGAGTAGACACTCCGGAATTTAACTTGGTTGTGAACGCGTTTATGCAGATCACAGTATGCTCGCAGTTGCACTGGTCACTCCATGGGACGGCTTCCTCCAGGCTGTGGTGCTACCCGTATACTTTGCATCTCCTGTTTGTATTTATCGCGACTGGCCTAAACCCCGGTGTTTTATTTTAATGGTGTTTTTTTTTTCATTTCTCTGTGAGGCCGCTTTTACGGTAACTCTGAAGGTGCAGATAATCATTAATCTTCCGCACTTAGCTATTATGGTTAAAAGATCTAGTTAGATCAGCTGTAGGTTGGGAAGGTTATGTTTACATTGTTTCGAGATTTACTCTGAATGCCGACTCTGCGTCATATGCAGAATAACTCCAGAAAACCGAGCATATTCACCATCTTACCTTCGCGGAATTTCGGATGCAACGCCCTTATTGCATAGAACGTTGAGTCAGCTTTGGGGTTTTTCAGGTGATGCCTGGGCGTCAACTCGCTCCCTACTTGGCACTACCCATATATTCTTCCCATCCTATTTTAATCGTATATCAATGGTGTAATTCCCCGGTTAATTGATGTTTTCATTTTCTTAACAGCGTTTGAGTTTGATTTGTCGTTGTTATGCCTATGCCGATATATATATATATATATATTACTCACAGTTTTTTTTTGGGTCCGCGGCGTTATACTATGCATTCCAGGCCCTGCGTATCTCTATGACACCGGGAGGCTGGAATAAATGGCGTAGAGTTAAAAATCTCTGTCGAGAGTATATTTTTCACCAGACTATATTACCGCGGCACCTTCCTTTTTAATTATTAATTTATTCTGTTTTTGTTTTACGCATATGCTTTACATACGCCGGTGTTAATAAATGTTTTAATTCGCACACAGATTTATATAGCCGAGCATACCCATGGCCGACTTCCATTAAATCTTGATACAGAATAGTATATATACGTTCTGGTAATTACCTAACCATGTAGGCGATGTTTTATTTGGGCTATTCGTTACAATAGTCTTCATATAGCGATCTATATATCTTCCTACCATTTGTTTCAGAAGTTATGGACAGATTTAAAGTAGCAACGGTGCGCTCATAACTATGCGTACAAATAATCCTCTATATAGTGATGCGCTTAGGAGTTTAAGAAGAATAAGGTTATATGTTTTAAAACCCATATGCTTACATTCTATTGGAGAATAACTATAATTCCCGTATCTTCTTTTTATACTATATACTTCCGATCTGTGCTAAAAAATTTTTCTAACAGATGTCTGGATACATGTAGTCACATGACTGGTTATAGATATAGAGTCAATGGTTCTTATGTCTTATAACTCAGATTTTTTTTTTTAACTTTAGTTTATAACTAGGCTGCTTAATTTAGGAACTTGAATTTTATTTCAACCCATACTGTATACTAGACTTAATACTTAGTATATGACTTTTGAGAAATATCATTTCTTTTCAAGCTATGAAATGTTAACATGTTAGAGCATACATCTTTATTTTTACTCCATAATATCTCTAGATGGATTAATATAACCACTAGTATGACAGTTCTCATTTATATAAATATAAATGAGGTAGATACTAGTAAATTCACTGGCATGCTTTTCAATATACAAGTTAATGTTATTTACTTTCATAAGTGGTTATTTATACTAGAATTCTTTAGTGCTACTATATGGTTCCTCTAGCAAAATTCATAAGTGTAAAGATCACATTTATGCATACCATGAATAAGCAAAATTTAATCATCCTTAGGCTTAAGTAACTTCAGATTTAAACCACCTCTGGTTTAGAGATTCTGATGTTTCTGCCCAAGGGAGTGTTGGTCTACAACTAAACAAAATCTGGAGGTTGAATGCCTAAAGCTAGATTCTGTTAATTGTAGGACCAAAGTTTTTCATTATCATAATCTAGGATTTTATATGTAGCCAATTCATACAACAAGAAGACATAATAACCAGAATCTCAGAACATACCACAAATCTGAAAAATGACCAACCTCCCAACCTTAGAGTCCTCTTTATCTCCCAGGACTCACCCCCGAGCAGAGATCACCTCCTAGCACAGATCAACCTCTGATCAGTCTAGGAGCAGCTTATTTAAGCTCAAAATTCCCCAAGCATGTTTCTAATTCTGCGTCCAGAATAGCAGGATGCTTTCTTTCCTGTTTAGCCTAGGCTTCCCATCTTGGGATTGTTTAAAGCTGCTTTAAGCTTTTTCCTCAGCTTTTCCAGCTTTTTTTTTTCTCACCTCTTCCCAACTACTCCTCTTCATTGGGGAACTTTTAGATTTTTCCTCAAATCTAAATAAGTTTCTTTCAAGGATTTCTGAAAGATTTTTGGGGATTTGTTGCCTTATCCATCCTCATGGATTTGGCAAGTGATCTCTAATTCTCTTTTTGGTCAAAATGCACAATCATTTTATTTATTTCCTCAAATAAAATATGCAAATACATTCACACCATAGTCATCCCTTGGGGTCCACCCCCTTAGGATTTTAAAATTCAAATGTCTAACTTTTAAAATTCACACACAAATTGGGGGTGTTACATTTGTTACCTAAAATATGTGTTATAGGATGATCTGTAGATTTATAATTTTGTTAAATAAGAGATAATATATTATTTGCATTAAAGGATCAACTTTCATATATGCACATATACAGTAATTACGCATATATGAAAGTTGAACATATGCCAAAGATATGTGCATGTATGAAAATTGTGCATATACAGTTGATGCATATATACGGAAGTTGCACATATATGGCAGATGCACATATTTTATGTATATGCACAACTTCCATATATGTAAAACTTACAACTATATTGGAAATGGTACATGGAGGATGAAGCATATACAAAAGGTTTCAAGAAACGAATTACATAGAAAGTGAACATGGCTTATCTAGAATTGTTAAATTAGGATAAAGAGAAACATAAATTTTATACCTTTCTCTTCCAGAGAGGTTGTTGTAAATGAAGCCCATAGAAATGAAGATATTTGACAGATACAATACTTTTGATTTCAATTATGAATTTATTTTATCTTTAAATCCTCATTTATTCAAATATTATATATAGTAATTTTATATTAAAAATTGATTGAATTACATATTTATTATAAAGTATCAAATAATTTTTTTTTTTTAAAACATTTTATTAGACTAAAATACATAAAAATATGACAATTTTAAATGTTTTACTATTTTAAATGAGATTTTGAAAAAAGTATCCTCTTTACTTTAAAACATGAGAACATATATTAATTTTTTTGGTCAAATATCATTTCATATATCATAATTTGAAATTTCTTTAAATATCTTAAATTTAATTGTTTTAACTTTTTTATTACTTTCTAAATGAGATTGTAAAAAAATTATCATACGGTAATGAATGATGTATGATATGTTATGGTAATGAATAAATTTTTTACATATAAATATGATATTGTTTATCAATTTATTTAGAGTAAAAGGTGATACTTATGATAGTGAATAAATTTTATTTATAAATTTGATTATATTGGTATTTATGTTGGTATTTATTTTTTTTATATTTGTTTTACAAGTAAGATTAATTCAAATTAATGATGCATGTTATTAATTTTATTTTATTTATTTATATATATTGTTTGCTATGGAATTAATATAGGATCAATTTAAGCTAATGATATATGTTACTAAGTTGATTTTATTTATTTTTTCATTAGCATTGTTGGTTATGGAATTGATAGAGCTAAATTTTAAATGAAATCAACAACCTCGTCAAAAAGTAATTCCATACCAAGATTTTGAATATGATATACATTATAAAATGTTTGATAGGATATGTAATTGAATGAAAGTTCTATGTCATTATTATTTAATAGGTTTATTTATACCAATTTTTTTAATTGAATATTTTCTATCTTTTTAACAATAAGAAATATGTGTGTAGAGTGGTAAAATAAATCATATTTTTATTTATTTTGATTATTTTTCTTGTATTGGTATGTCTACATTATATATTTTTTGTCTCCAATATTCTATAACATAAATGGATATTCTTTAGTTGATTAAATTATTAAAATATTGTTATATTATAAAAACATATAATTTTAAAAAAAGGTTTTTCTTAAGAAATTATTTTAATAGTTTCTTTTATTTATTTATAGTAACTTTTTCTAAAATACTTATTTTTTAATTAATTATGTAATATGTAACAAATATCATGATATACATTCATTTTTAGGATGGACCAATTGTAAAAATCATTATGAACAAAGTTATAGATACATAAAATGCTAATACATTATTTATTGTAATATGTTAAAATGAATACACATAAAATTATACGAACCATTTAAAGCCTTTTTAAATACAACAATGATCTATTTTCCATATCCAATTCCTAGTCATAGTTAATCTTCTTTTGAATCCTACCTAATTAGATGAAATATTCCATCTATCTAAATTTATATAACATTTACCTATTCTTCTACTTTCCCACAATTCTAAGAAAATACATAAATATCTCATTTATTTGTGAGCTGAGCGAGGCTAACAACTTCAACTCATTATCCAAAATTATTCTTTAAATTTCGTTACTGAAAAATTTAACTCTTTATTTAAAACTATTCATCATGTCTCTATTATAAACTATTTAAAACTACTCATCATGGCGGTTATAATAGCGATGGTATCCTAGATTAAGGTGGTGATGGTATGCTTTATGTAGATTATCCAAAATGGTTCTGTGTTGTTTTTCTTCTAGCAACAAAAAAAAGAATGGAAGGTCTAAACATTGAAGAATATTCTAATGAGAATTCCATTATGCATATTATAAATAATTGATTTTGGTAGAATTGCATTTATATAGTCATTTATATTTTTGAATGAGTCAATTTTTTTGCATATTTTTATTATTTTTATTTATTTGAGAAGTTACATATTCATATATGGCCATTATATCCAGCTATAGAATATATCTCTACATACACTAATGAGTTATGTCTAGTGCTTCAATATCTTTTAGTTTATGGAAGACATGATTCCACTAACCAAGAGAACGTCTAATGGGCTTTTACATCAGCCATGTGAATGGTAATAAATAGTAGTATATATTCATCATAACCATACATCGATTAATGTTTAGGATAGATGGATACTCTCTTTCTCTCTCTCATTTTTAATGCATGCATAAATATAATGTCTTAGATTATGTAGATTACATAGATTAAAATTGCATGTCAACAAATCATTGTTATAGTAAAGACAAAATTCACACCCAATTCACATGGTTATTGAAATATTCTATTTATAATCTACACATAATTTATTATTATTAATAATTTTATTTAAATCATATCTCTTAATTTTATATTAAGAATTGATTGAATTACACCTTTATAGTTCATTAATTTATTGATTAAATTGATTTTTTTTCTTTAATTTTAATTTTTTTTTAGCATTAAAATATTTTATTACGACAAGAATACATAAAAATATAATTGTTTTAAATGTTATATTTTTTTTAAATAAAATTATGAAAAACATTTCCTCCTTACTTCGAAACATGAGAACATAATATTAAATTTTTTTGGGGTCAAATATCAATTTTTTTTATCACAGTTTGAATTTGTTTGCTGAATTATCCTTAATTCACAGTGAATCTACTAATCTATTTATAGATTTCCGTAAATTGACTTCTACATTTTCCATGAGATGGTTCAATTTAGATATATCACTATTTATAATTATTTGACTTTTTTATATGGTTATTTCATCACTAACAACTGACTCTAAACATAACAATGAAATCATATTTATCTAATGTCTCAAACTATAAAACTTTCAATATATGAAATTTTGTAATGCATAATTTTATTATAAAGTAAATCACAGAAATTTCTTGTTTATTGTCCTCTATCAACTTGAATCATTCTCTTATCTTTTGTACATCTGTTTTACGCAGAAGTATTCATATATCCCATATACACAGAAGTGGTAAAAAAATGCCCGAGAATCGCTACCAAAAATGATTTCTTTCTTTGAAGAACAGGTTTTTCCAGTTGAAGAAAGCGAAGGATCAGATTTATTTCGCAGAGGATGAGGAAGCGGAGGGGCAGGATTTTCAAGCTGCGAGAATATATAAAAGAATAAAATGACATAAATGTAAACAAAAATGGTCGCAAAGCTATTGGAAATTGTACGTGGAGGATGGAGCATATAAGAATGGTTTCCATCAACGAACTACATAGAAGGTGAACATTGTTTATCTAGAATGTCTGTTAAATTACTATAGAGAAGACATACATTTTTTTATTGTTAATGCATTGTGAATTACTTGTGTTATCTAGATTATCCAAAATGGTCCTTTTTCCATCAAAGTGATAATTAGTAAATATTGTATAAATTTAGTGTCATGGCATGGTTTCATGGGTCAAAATTTCAAGGGAATAGTTATTCTATTTTTGAAACCGAAAACCCTACAAATTTCTAAAGCATTTAGAACTATAGAGACACACACTTCCTCTTTCTCTTCCTTTTCTCTCTCTTTTTATCCTTCCTTCTCTCTTCCTTGCCTCCATTTCTCCTCTTTTTCTCTCCATGTATTTATTTTCCCCTCCCTCTCTCTCCTCCTCCAACTCCATGTGTCTTTCCGTCCTACTCTTCTCCTCTTTGTCAAGTCCTCTCTCTTCCTTTCTCTAATAGTTGGCTTAAATTCTAAATGTTGACTAAAGTTAATTGTTAAGACTTTAAGACATTTTTTTTTATTATTTTGAAATAATGCATTATGCTCCATGTGTCTTTCCCTCCTACTCTTCTTCTCTTTGTCAAGTCCTCTCTCTTCCTTTCTCTAATAGCTGGCTTAAATTCTAACTGTTGGTTAAAGTTATTTGTTTAGACTTTAAGACATTTTTTTGTTATTATTTCGAAATAATATATTATGTATAAAAATTAAATTTGATTAAATAAATTATTTATGGAATTGGTTCCATAAAGTTAAAGACTGATAGTAAAAATATTTATTCGAACTGAGAAGTAGTTGAACGAAAACATTTTAGTCAGCTACTCTTCCTCTATGGATAAAGTAGCTTTCCTATGAGGAAGAGGGGTTCTGACTTGAGCGTTGTGAAATGAAGAAAGGAGAGAGAGAATTATTTTCCCGAGCTGGTAGAAACCAGTGGAAAATTCTCTCATCTATACTGTAATCTTCTAGAAGGTATATTGGACCGGAGTCCTCAGATCCCTTCCTAGCACTGTTTCTTTTTACTTGGCTCAGGAGTGGAGCATGGGGGGGTGAGGATGTAACTGCCTCATCCATGGTAGGGAGGAAAAATATAGTCAAATAACAGATAAGTAAATGCTATTGAAAATTTTCTAAGTAAATTTTATACAATAATGTTGTTTATTCAGGAAAAAGAGAAAGTAGAATTGAGAAATCTGGTTGAGTAAAATAATATTTTGGTCATTTTTCTGTTAAAAGAATTATTGATATGTCTACAGTTATGAAAGGAAAGAAACCCTATGTAAACTATTAGATTTTAATTTTTAAGGATATTAAAAAAGATTTTTAGAACAATAGAGGGAGCGAGTTTGCATGTTGTACATTCAGTAATTTGGGACATGAAAGTTAATTATGAATCGGTAGGAAAACATTGTCTAATTACAAAGCTCAAAGGCTCTGGAATGCATGAAGTTGCTCCAATCATATAAAATATACATGAACTAGTGAGTCTAGTTGACTCTCAAATATGTACAGTGTTGTAGAGAAAACTGTAAATGATATTTTAACTAAGAAAAGAAAAAAAAACTATAAGTTATAAACTTGCTGACAAAGACCAAGTACTACTTTGTGAAACATTAGTGGAAAATGTGAAAAATATACTCCGTTGATAGAACAGGTAATAAATAGGAATGGAACATTTCTAAGTAAAATAGACAAGATCTGTAAATTCTTATCCTCTTATGAAAGAATAGAAAAGTTGAGATTATTTAAATTACAATGAATAACTTGTATGTTAACCATTCAAATAACCCAGTAAACTGAGAAGAAACATGTGAGAAATATCGAAGGGGAAAACAGTATGTTCACAAACGGAGATTTAAGGCAAAAAACCATATAAGTATTGTAGAGAAATTTATGGAAAAACTATCATAAACCTGATATAGTGCATCACAAAAAATTACAGTCTATATATATATATATATTATAACCGAAGGTATTATCTACTCAGTTCATCTTTGATAAAAGATATAGCCTAGAAATAAGAACCAATAATTCTTGAAAAACTACAAATTCTATACTCTCTTCCAAGGGTTCAAGCAATTTAAAGAACAATTTATAGTTAGAAAAATGGTCGGTGGGAAAAGCCATGCCATAACACATTTGAACCGGTTCCAGCAAGGAAACTAAGAATTACAGTAGAAATCTAACGGCGGTGGAATGCATCATTCGGCAGAGCCATAAGAAAATATAAACTTCTAAGAATTAGAATCCACGGTAAACCCTTGCAGTACTAAGACTTCAAGCCAAGGGTTTGGGATTTCCAAGCCTAAACACGATAGGAGTACCTATCAATTGGATCAGGAGAGAGTTAAGTGGTGGTCGAATGAGCTTCACCAAAAATGCGTATTTTCCAAGTTTCGAGATAGCGTACCTGCAACAAAGAGAAGTAAGGTTAAATGTTATTATAGGAAACCCTTAAAGCTGTGTAAGAAACTTAAAGAAAACGAGAACATAGCACATAGTTACCTGTTAGGGTTCTTGTCGAGATTGTACAGTGCGCCAATCTACAACGGTATCATAAGAAAACTATTGGGTAAATAACTGTGGAAAATAATGAATAACCAAATAACACAAAACCAGAAATGTATGTATGGAAAGAGGGTTACCTGCTTCCACTATTTGTTCCAGTGCGGTAGTAGCGTGACGACACGAGAGTTGGTCCAAAGGAAGGCTGAGAATGCCTCATCGAGACCTTAGACATTAACACAGTAACATTAAACACAGATGCAAGGAGAGATGAGATTTAATTCAAAATAAATAACAACATAAGGTATAAAAATTTGCAAGGAAACGACAAAGCAAACCTTCAAAATTTTGCAATGAACAAAAAACTTTAACTCTCTCAGCGCTGTAAGCTACAAACCTTAAAGAAATGGTGGAGCCGATTTAATTTGGAAGAAGTTTGAGAAGAGTCTAATTGCAGAGGCAATAGACCTATCCTGCAGAGAGTTGAGATGAAAACGTTAATGCTTCCTCCTACATAGGGACGAGGCTGAGGCCGAGAATTCCTCACTAGAGAAATGAGAGAAAGAATGTCGAAAGGCCATAGGGAAATATGGTTAACAATGTAAGTCATACCCCGAAACACTAAGTTGCAGCCACCATTGGATTGGCTAGACAGATCTACGATGGAAAAATGAACAGTTGTACACCATAATTACAATCCACTACAGATGGTGGATATTTTGAGAACTCGAATTAGATGTCTTAATCTCAAATAGTACCAATTCCTTGCAGTTGATTGAAAGTATATTTTGGTTTGGATTTGTTTTAAATTAAAAGTACAACATGATCATAAAGGCAGATTGTTCACTCCTCGATTATCGTAATGCTAACTGTGTATCATATGATTAGCTATGGAAATATGTATTGGAATATATATATGTGTATTGAAATGGATATATGTGTTGGAATATACATATGTGTATTGAAATGGATATATGTATTGAAATATATATGTGTGTGAATAGTCACTTTGTATAGTTATATTTATTACTTAAATGTATATAAATCAAAGCTCCATGAGTTAATGTTGTACGTTTATAAATTTAAAGTAGATGTGTAATGAAATAATAATTGTACAAATGATGAAAAGTCAAAAAAAAAAATTAATGAAGCCTTGGATGTTACAAGTGGTATCAGAGCAGTGTTTGCATGCTGGGACCCTATGGGTCAACTAACGTTTTAAGCTGTATGTATAATGATGAACAAAGAGAGAAAATAAGTACAACATGGGACATTATGAGAAGGGGGAAAACACAATAGCCAACCTAGAACATCGGGGAAACCCAACCCCTACCCGAAATGAATCTGGATATGTGAGTGAAGCTAAGTGGGGATCAGCACCAGCAAACAAGTAGACTGTTGGAGGAGAAGCATCACCAAACCAGCATTCTGCTAAATACAGTACAAAATTTACAAGAGGAAATGGATAGGATGCGAAGTGATAATGTGCATTTGATGCAAGAACAACAGAGGATATTAAAAAGGCTCTCAAACAAACAGAATCAAGGGATGGAACATCCCAACGCTGATAGGGATTTGAAAGAAGGAAATGAGCAACAAGAAAGAGACTATGCCACTAACAAATGGATAGAAGTTAGTCTCAGTAGAATAATAGAAATAAAAACTGTAATGAGTCTGAGTCAGATAATGTATCATATCAAAAAGAAGTTAGGAGACAGAAAGTGGAACCACAAGGTGAATTTCGAAAGATAAAACCACCTACGTTTGATGGAGTAGAGGAAGAAGTGGCTAAAGCGTGGTTGATAAACATGAACAAGTATTTTCAAGTTTACGAATACAACAGTAATATTAAAGCCAGATTGGCTATTTATCAGTGGAGGGAGAAAGCCACACTATGGTGGGAGGAAGTGAAAAACATCCACAGTATAGATGATCAAGACATGACTTGGGATTTTTTCCAACAATATTTTAAAGATAAAAAATTAACTGAATTCTTCTATGATGAAAAATCTAGAGAATTCCATGACTTGAAGCTGGGATAAATGACAATGGATGAGTACATCACCAAGCTCACTTCCTTACTCCATTATGTTTCGTATTTAAGGGATGAAAAGGAAAAGTACAATGGTTCTTGAATAGTTTGATGACTCATATGAATGGACCAATTTAGTTTGAAAATCCCAAAGCTATGGACAAGGCAATCTAGAAGGCAAGAATGTGTTACTAGCAAGCTAAAGAAAAAGGAGAATAGGGTAAGAGCTAGCAGACAAAGAAAGAGCATAAGGGTAGTTTTAGTTTTAAGAAAAATATAACCAGTAATTTCAAGAATGCTGCTAGAATTTCAGTTAGAAAACATTTTGGTAAAAATCATCAATGAATAAGATGGCCTACAAAAGATAAAACCATAGAAGCTTCCAGCAAACCAGATCAAGCACAAAATCAGAAGCCACCCTTATAGTGCTCAGGGTGTGGTGAGGCACACTACTATATAATTGTCCACAGTGAGGAAGGAGCTAGGCGGTTAGCAACTTACAGGAGGCCTTAAATGTAGGAGATGTAGCCAGAAATATAAATATAATTAACGCAACCCTGGAATATCAATAGGAAAATTATCAACCGAAAATGATAGAATTAGAAGGTAATTTACTATCTCAACCTGTTTCTATTTTGGTAGACCCGGGTGCAAGTCTAAGCTACGTAAGTCCTAAAGTTGTAGAGAGTTGTAAATTGCAGAGTTAGAAATTCAGAAATCCATGGATGGTATAGTTAGCCAAGAGAGCTAAGAGGAAAGTTTGTGCTAAGATTCTCAACTGTGCATTAGAAATTAGTGAACAACATCTAACTATAGACTTGAATATATTACCTCTGGGATACTATGATGTGCTACTTGGTATGGACTAGTTGGAGAAGCACTGAAAGTTAGTATACTGTAAAGAAAATATCATCTATTACAGAATTCAAGATGGAACTCGTAAGGAAATTCAAGGTATAAATAAACCTCTGCAACTACATCCAATTACAACATCTCAGATTGGTAAGTGCATGAGGAAAGGATGCCAGTTATATGCCATCCATTTGGGCTTTACCAATTCTGAAGAGAAGGTTCCAATGATGTAAAATATCCTGATAGTGCAAGAATTTATGGACGTATTTCCAGAGGAAATACTAGGTTTGTCACACAGAAGGGACATTGATTTTACCATAGAATTGATACCTAGAACAACACCCATTTTGAGGACACCATACCGAATGAGCTTACTCGAATTAATTGAACTGAAGATGCAGTTACAAGAACTACTGGATACAGGGTATATCCAACCAAGTGTGTCCCCTTGGGAGCACAAATTCTATTCATGAAGAAGAAATATGGAAGCATGTGAATGTGCGTGGATTATCGCTAGCTCAACAAATTAACTATGAAAAATAAATACCCTTTACTACGAATTGATGATCTGTTTGATCAAATCAAGGGAGCTACAATATTGTCAAAGATTTATCTAAGGTCGGGATACCATCAGATCTAGATAAGAGATGAAGACATATATAAAAATTCTTTTTGTACCAGGTACGAACATTATGAGTTTGTGGTGTTACCTTTTGGACTTACTAATGCACCAACAACATTTATGAGGCTAATGCAAGGTATATTTCAACCCTTTTTGGACAATTTTGTGTTAATATTCATTGACGAAATTTTAGTTTATTCCAAGAATGTAGAAGAGCATAAAGAGCACTTGCGGATAGTATTGGAAACGAAAGCACCAGATGTACATTAAATTTAGAAAGTGTGATTTCTTCAAGGAAGAAATTCAGTACCTTGTTCATGTTATTTCTACTGAAGGAATTGCAGATGACCTAGAGAAAATAAGAATGATTATGGAATGGAAGATACCCCAAAATGTGGAAAATATCATATCCTTTATGGGATTGGCCGATTACTATCGATGATTCATTGAAGGATTTTCAAAGATTTCTTTCTCAATTACTTCCTTACAAAGAAAGGGAAAAATATTTAAATGGACGAAGGAATTTCAAGATAGTTTTGAAAATCTAAAGTTGTTATTGACTACAACTACACTATCAAGGGTAGTTGATCCTAATAAAGAGTTTGAACTCTGTAGAGATGCATGTAAAGAAGCTGTTGGGGCGATTCTGTCGTAAGAGGGTAAGGTAGTTGCCTATGAATCATGGAAACTAGAAGAGCATGAACAACAATACTCAGCTTATGATTTGGAGTTGAAAAAAGTAGTACATGCACTCTGTGTATGGAGGCACTACTTACTTGGAAAGAGATTTGTACTCAAAACTGATCATAGCAGCTTAATTAGTTATTTTAAGCAAGCTGACCTTAATTGTTTCCAAGAAACGTGGAATGCCTTCCTCAACAAGTTTTACATTGATATGTAGCATGTGAAGGGTAAGGAGAATAGAGTAGCTAATGCGTTAAGTAGAAAATTTCATAGTATTTATGATTTGTACTATAATTAGGTTGAGTGCCGATTTTTGGAGAAAATGAAAAAAGAAGCTGAGAAAGATCCCGAATACCATTTCATGTGGTAGTAAGCTGAGGAGTTCAGAAAACAAGGAAAATCTGTTGATTATGAAGTTAATAAAGATGGGTTGCTAGCTTTGAAGAAGAGGATTTTTTTTCCAAACAAAATGGAGCTGAAGGAACTAATTTTAAATGAGAATCATCGAAGTAACTACTCTGGACATCCTCGGTATCAGAAGATGCTAACAGTGATTAGGAAGAACTACTTCTAGCCAGGTATGAGAAGAGATATTGCAGAATATCTAAACAAGTGTTTAGAGTGCCAACAACTGAAAGTGGAACATTGGCACCCAGTCGGGTTGATGCAACCGATACGAGTACCTGAGTGGAAGTGGGGGGTGATAGCTTTATATTTCATCACTATTTTACCAAGGTCAAAGAAGGATAATGATTCTATAATGGTAGTGGTGGATCGATTAATTAAAGCAAAACATTTTATACCAGTGTAGTCCACTTATAAGATGGTGCAGATGGCAGACATATTTACGAGAGAGATCTTTAGACGACATGGTATCCCAAAGACTATCAAATATGACAGAGATCTGAATTTTATTTCAACATTATGGAGAATGTTATTTACAGGATTGGGAACCCAAATTAATTTCAACACCGCATACCATCCACAGACGGATGGAAAAACAGAGCGAGTAAATCAGATTCTGGAGGATATGTTACGTATGTGTGTAATGCAACAACCAACTAGATGGGAATAATATCTGTACCTAGTGGAGTTTGCATACAATAATTGATATCAGGAATCCCTTAAGATGAGTCTGTTCGAAGCCTTATATGGACGAAAATGCAAAACTCCTATTAATTGGAGTAGCCAGAAGTAAAGAAGATCCGATAGAATTTGAAGGCTGCTCATGATAGAAAAAAGGTGTATGATTATAAAAAAGGACTCACCGTGAGTTTTAGGTGGGAGACCATGTGTACATAAAGATCAAGCCAAAGAAAATCACTTCAATATGGGTCTCTTGTGCCGAGTTTGCTCCCAGGTTTTGTGGTACTTTATAAATATTGGAAAGGGTAGGATTATGGCTTACTGATTAGCCTTGCCCAGTCATATTCAAGTACACAACGATTTCCATGTATCATTATTAAAACGATACGTACATGATACAAAACAAGTAACCCATTGGCAGAGTATTCAGGCTGGATTAAAATGTCAAAATTTATGAGGAAGCTAATTCAAGTTTCTTTAATGTAGGTCGAATCAGACGACGAGTTTCTCGTCGAGCCTCAATGTATAATCAATCAGAGAGAAATCATGCTCTAGAAACAATCCATCACCAATGTTAATGTGTAGTGGAAGCACTTTGGCCCAGATGAAGCTACTTGGGAAGATGAAGGTTTTTTTCGAGAAGCATAGCCTGAATTATTTGCTGGCGTAGAATGAGAACACTAGGGATGGTGTTCACTTACAGTGGGGAAGTTGTAACAACTCGCTTAAATGCTAATTGCTGGTTAAAGTTATTTGTTAAGACTTTAAGACATTTCTTGAAATTATTTTGAAATAATACATTATGAACATGAATTAAATTTGATTAAATAGATTAGTTATGGAATTGGTTCCATAAAGTGAAATACTGATGGTAAAAATATTTATTCCAACTTAGAAGTAGTTGAATGGAAATAGTTTAGTCAGTTATTATTCCTCTATGGATAAAGAAAAATCCCTGTGAGGAAGAGGGGTTCTTATTAGCATGTTGTGAAATGAATAAAGGAGAGAGAGAATGAATTTTCCAAGCTGGTAGAAACCAGTGGAAAATTCTCTCAACTATTCTGTAATCTTCTGGAAGGTAGATTGGACTGGAGTCCTAAGAGCCCTTCCGAGCACTATTTCTTTCTACTTGGCTTAGGAGTGGAGCACGGGGGGGTGAGGACGTAATTGCCTCATCCATGGTACAGAGGACAACCACAGTTAAATAACAGATAAGTAAATTCTATTGAAAATTTGTTAAGTAAATTTTATAGAATAATGTTGTTTATTTAGGAAAAAGAGACTGTAGAATTGAGAAAATTGGTTGAGAAAAATATGATTTTGGTCAATTGTCTATTAAAAGAATTATTGATATGCCTGCAGTTATGAAAGGAAAGAAACCCTATGTAAACTATTATATCTTAATTGTTAAGTATATTAGAAAATATTTTCAGAACAGTAGAGGGAGTGAGTTTGCATGCTATAGAAAAACTAGGTAACACTGGAAAAGTAAATTCAGTAATTTGGGACATGAAAGTTAATTATGAATCGGTAGGGAAACTTTGTCCGATTGTAGAGCTCAAAGGCTCCGGAATGCATGAAGTTTCTCCGATCATATAAACTATACATGGACTAGAAAACAATCGGTCTGGTCGACTCTTAAATATGTACAGTGTTGTAAAGAAAATTGTAAATGATATTTTAACTAAGAAAAGAAAAGAAAACTGTAACTTGTAAACTTTCTGACAAAGACCAAGTACTACTTTGAAAAACATTAGTGGAAAATGTGAAAAATATACTCCGTTGAAAGAACATGTAATAAACATGAATGGAACATTTCTAAGTAAAATAGACAAGATCTATAAATTCTTATCCTCTTATGAAAGAATAGAAAAGTTGAGATTATTTAAATTAATATGAATAACCTGTATGTTAACCATTCAAATAACTTGATAAACTGAGAAGAAACAGGTGAGAAATATCAAAGGGGAAAATAGTATGCTTAAAAATGGAAATTTAAGGCAAAAATCCATATAAGTATTGTACAGAAATTTCTATAAAAACTATCATAAACCTGATATAGTGCATCACAAAAAATTACAGTCTATGTATATATAAATTATAACCGAAGGTATTACCTACATAGTTCATATTTCATAAAAGATATAGCGTAGAAATAAGAACCAATAATTCTTGAAAAACTACAAATTCTATACTATCTTCCAAGGGTTCGAGAAATTTGAAGAACATTTTATAGTTAGAAAAATGGTCGGTGGGCAAAGCCACGCCATAACACATTTGAACCAGTTCTAGCAAGGAAACTAATAATTACAGTAGAAATATAAAGATGGTGGCATACACCATTCGACATAGCCATAAGAAAATATAAACTTCTAAGAACCAGAATCCACGAAAAACACTTGAAGTATTAAGACTTCAAGCTAAGGGTTCAAAATTTTCTAGCCTAAACACGATAGGGTTACCTGTCAATTCAAGCAGGAGATAGTTAAGCAGTGGTCGAATGAGCTTCACAAAAAATGTGTCTTTTCCAAGTTTCCAAACAGCGTACCTGCAACAAAGAGAATTAAGGTTAAATGTTGTTGCAGGAAACCCTTAAAGCCGTGTAAGAAACTTAAAGAAAACAAGAACATAACACATAGTTTCTTGTTAGAGTTCTTGGCAAGATTGTACAGTGCGCCAATCTCCAACGACATCATAAGAAAACTACTGGGTAAATAACTATGGAAAAGAATGAATAACCAAAGAACATAGAACCTGAAATGTATGTATGGAAAAAGGGTTACATGCTTCCACCATTTGTTCCAGTGCGGTAGCAGCGTGATGACACAGGAGTTGGTCCAAAGGAAGGCTGAGAATGCCTCACCGAGACCTTAGACATTAACACAATAACATTAAACACAAAAGCAAGGAGAGATGAGATTTAATTCGAAAGAAATAGCAACATATGGTATAAAACTTTGCAAGGAAACGACAAAGACGAACCTTCAAAATTATGCAATGAATAAAAAACTTAAACTCTCTCAGCGTTGTAAGCTACAAACCTTGAGGCGATGGTAGAGACGATTTAATATGGAAGAAGTCCGAGCAGATTCTAATTGCAGAGGCAATAGACCCATCCTAGAGAGAGTTGAGATGAAAATGTCAAGGCGTCCTCCCGCATAGGGACGAGGCTGAAGTCAAGAATTCTTCACTAGAGAAATGAGAGATAATGCTAAAAGGACAAAGGATAAATGGTTAACGAGGTAAGTCAGACCCCGAAACCCTAAGTTCCAGCTACTGTTGGATCGGCTAGACAAATCTACGGTGGAAAAACAAATAGTTGTACACCATAATTACATTCCCCTATGGATGGTGGATATTCTGAAAATCCGAATCAAATGTCGTAATCTCAAACAGTACCAATTCCTTGCAGTTGATTGAAAATATGTTTTGGTTTGGATTCGTTTTAAATGCAAATTACAACATGATCATAAAGGCAGACAGTTCACTCCTCGATTATCGTAATGCCAACTTTATATCATATTATAAGCCATGAAAATATATATATATATATATATATATATATATATATATATATATATATATATATATTTCAACACACACATATATGTGTTGAAATAGATATATATATATATATATATATATTGAAATGGATATACATATTGAAATATATATGTGTGAGAATAATCACTCTATATAATTAAATTTATTACTTAAATGTACACAAGTTAAAGCTCCATGAGTTAATGTTATATGTTTATAAATGTAAAGTAAATGAAATAACAATTATATAAATGATAAAAAGTAAAAAAAAAATTAATGAAACTTTAGATGATATATTTTCTCTTCACTTCCCTTTATTCTATAAAATAAATATAATATAATATTAATATCCGTACTTTTTAAAGCATAATATTCATTATTATAAGATATATATGTGATATATATTAAATCTTTTTATCTTAATATATTTAATATATAGATATTAGTTGTATCATATTAATATAATAAAATATTAGTATATCTTATAAAATATTAGATTAATTTTTTTTTTTCCTTGGAAAATTTAAAAGCTTAATTTTATTTCATAAGTAGAGAACAAAACGTCTTCTTTCAATGTTCACATAAGACCGTTCGAGCATGTTGTTGTTGTTTACATCAGTGATAAACCAAAAAAACTGAAACTGTTCCTATGCATGGACGATGAACTCTCATTTAAAAAAAAATAAAAAAAATACTATATTAAATTATATTAAATTATATTAATCTAAAGTTATTAAATTTATATTGAAACTTTGTTAAACATCTAATATTATAAAAAAAAATTGAAAAAATAGTCTTTAAATATGGTATATATTATTATTATTTACTATTCATATAGCTATTAATTAATATTATTTGAATATTAATCATGTAATATAATAATTAATATTAACATTATTTTTATATTAATATTATATAAGATTATTGCTATAATATGGTATGATGATTAAATTTTACTCATATGAGCTCTTATCTCTAAAATATTTTTCTCACTACTAACTTTTTTGACTTGTTATATTAGAAAAACTATAATAATATCATAAGTATTTCCCTTAAATTTGATCATATAAATAACATATCAAATATGTATCTTAGTTTTTTAAGCTAGTAAATCTTAATATTAATATTAATATAGTTAATAATGATATTAATATAATTAATATTTTTTATAATATAAATATAAATATACATATAATATTATGCTATGCTATAACTAATAATTATTATTAATATTATATTAATATAATAATATTATATTAATTTTATTAAAACAATTATATATGAAATGCTAATATTAAAATCTACAAAATCTAATCCATTACAAAACCCACTAAAATAAAATATTTTTGAGTTATCGAAATTATTTATGTTATTATTTTCCATAAATTCCATTGTCAAATAATGAAGTAGGTTAAATTTTCAACTAACTCGATGATCAAATTTAAGGGATGTTTGAACCTCATTTCGAGGATTAAGAGAACACTCGGTAATACATTTTTCTTTCAAATATATTTCTCTTTATCCTAAATTAGTGTTAACAATAATAATAAATAAAAAAATTTCATAAGATTGTAAGAGATATTTCACTCTAATTGTAACCCATCCAACATCTCATCCATCAATAGTGTAAAAAATGCTAGTTGAAATTCCATTAAGAACACTTAAATTTAAAATGTTTTAAATTTTATTACAAATTTCTATATTAAAACTTAATAAATAATTTATACTAATTACTACTAAATATATAAAAATTTAATGATTTTAAATGTTTTATTTAAGTTATACTAATTACTATTAAATATATAAAAATATAATTTTTTTAAAAATATAATTGTTTTTATAATGTTTTATTGTAAAAAGCATTTTATCATTATTTTGAAATATGATAACATATTTTTTAAATTCTTTTTTCAAATATCATTTTCTTTATCAAAATTTGGAGTAATAATATGTATTTTTTTCATCAAAGAGTGCGGTTGAATGTTTCGTGGAGGCTGGAGTTGTGATTGCAGAGCCGTAAGCTGTGATTGAGTGATTGTAGAGCGCAGAGTAAATCTACCGTGGACTGAAGATCTGTGTGATGCCTGTGCGCAGAGAAAGGCCAATTTATTCCATGAGGGCTAGCATTCTGGGTTGTTGACCATTTGATCGAGAGCTGAGATATGGTAAGTGAGGTGTCTGTTAAATGGCAAAATCGATTTGAGCTTTATTTAAATTGATTAAGTGTAATATCAACTTAAATGGGGTTTGTAAAGAAAAGCAAAATCTGTGAGCTAGTAGAAGGTTCATAAAATGAGTCCATTTTTTAAATCTATTTACATTGAAATACAATAATGCAATTTGTATTTAAAAATCGATTTTATATTGTATGAGAATTTTTTTGTAAATCGATTTTTGTAATATGCCATGATATTAGGGGAAGGGAATTTTTTACAAGGCAAGGGCATTTTTTTATCAAAATTATCAATTTTGATTAAAATAAAAAAACTTCATTTGTTAAGATTTTCGATTGGATATTTTGTGAAACGAGCTACTAAACATGGCAAAAATACAAAGTGCTCGATTTGAGATCGAGAAGTTCAATGGGAAAAACAACTTCGAGATCTAGAAAGTGAAGATGCATAATCTACTCGTGCAACAAGGCGTGGCAAAGGTGTTGTTGGGAAAGCCAAACAACCTTACACCATGATAGATAACGAATGGAGTGACATGGATGAAAGAGCATAGAGCAACATTTGTTTGTGTTTGGTGAATGATGTTTTGTTTAACATCGTGTCAGAGAAAACTGTTGCTGGTTTGTGGACAAAGCTTGAAAAGTTGTACATGACAAAATCCTTAACGAATAGGATTCTTCTAAAGAGACAGTTGTACAGCTTGCGCATGAAGGAAGGTACAATGATAACTGATCATTTGAATACCTTTAATACTCTCTTGCTATAGTTAGAAAGTATAGAAGTAAAATTTGAATCAGAAGATAAAGTTGTAACTTTATTATGCTCGTTGCCTGAGTCATGGGATCATTTTGTTACTTCTATAAGTCTTAGTTCATCAGAAACCCTTAAGTTTGATGATTTTGTTGGAGCTTTGCTATCTGAAGAAACCATAAAGAGGTCAAATTCAGAAACCTCTACATTAGAAGCAATGATGGTCAGAGGTCATTCTAAAGAAAGATGCTTCAGAAAGAAGAACAACTCGCGATCAAAATCGAAAGGGCAGAAGAGTAAGGTAAAGCGCTGGTTTTGTGGCAAATCAGGACATTTGAAGAAGGACTATTGGAAGAGACAAAAAACATCCAAAGGAGACTCTTCAGCAAAGAAGAAAGAAGTAAACACAACAGATACAGGTTCGGCACCCATTTCAGGTATGAGTGATGAAGTGTTATTAGTTAGCTTGTCTAATCATGATCAACATTGGTTGTTAGATTCTGGTGCGTCAAATCACATATGCATTCATAGAGAGTGGTTTAAATCTTATAAATAGATCAATAATGGAGTGGTTTACATGGGAAATGATGTCTCGTGTAATATTGTGGGAATTGGAAGCATCCAGATTAAAATGTTTGATGGGACTAATAAAATTTTAATTGATGTAAGACACGTGCCTGAACTAAGAAAAAACCTCATTTCACTAGGAGTGCTAGACACAAATGGATATAAAACCTTTATTCAAGGTGGAGTAATGAAATTTTATAAAGGAATTTTACTAGTAATGAAAGCAAAGAAGGTTGGAAATATTTTTCAGTTAGAAGGAAGAACAGAGTCAGATCATGCTTTTACAATATCTGAAAACGACAGTAATTCTATTCGTCTATGGCATCAACGATTGGGCCATATGAGCGAAAGAGGATTAAAAATGTTATATGATCGTAAGTTACTTCCTAGTTTAAAATATTCAAAGTTAGATTTCTACAAACATTGTCTATATGGAAAACAAAGCAAGAAGAAGTTTAAAACTGGAAAACATACTAGTAAGGGAATCCTTGATTATATCCATTCTGATGTTTGGGGTCCATCCCCTACAACCTCATATGGAGGATCGTCATATTTTGTATCTTTTATTGATGATTTCTCTAGAAAAGTGTGGGTCTATATGTTAAAGAATAAGTCTAATGTATTCATAGTTTTCAAACAGTTTAGAGCATTAGTTGAAAACATAGCTGAAAGAACCATTAAATGTTTAAGAACTGACAATGGTGGTGAGTTTAATTCAAAGGAATTTGATAATTATTGCAAGGATGCTGGGATCGAAAGACATAAAACTATTGTATATACTCCTTAGCAAAGTGGAGTTGTTGAACGCATGAACAAGACTCTCTTAGAGAGAGAAAGAAGTATGCTTAGTAACGTCAATTTGCAGAAGGAATTGTGGACATAATCGATTTCTACGGCTTGTTACTTGATAAATCAATCACCATCAACTACAATAGGATGCAAAATTCCTCAAGAGGTATGGAAAGGTCATCCTTGTGATTATTCTAAACTAAAATTTTTTGGTTGTGATGCATATGATCTAATTCCGAAACATCAATGTTCTAAATTAGATCCTAAATCAAAAAGATATATCTTTGTTGGATATGGTGATGGGACTAAAGGATACAGGTTGTGGGATCCTACTACTCACAAGATCATCATTAACAGAGATGCTAAATTCAATGAATCTTCACTCAATAATCTAGATGTAGATATGAAATTGAAGCATGATACTGTACCTAAGTTTCAACATATTCAGTTTGAAACCAGTTCGAATACTGACGATAGTCTAGATGAACAAGTTTCAGATGCAGATCATGAACATGTTTTAGATACAGATCATGAAGAAGTTCCTACAGATAACAATCAGCAAATTATGGAAGTACCAGAAACATATTTAAGGAGGTCTACAAGAATCATACGTCCTCCTAAAAGGTATGATGATTTTGTTACTTCAGTTGCTTTAACCAGTAATGATGATGAACCTTTGTGCTATCAAGAAGCTATAAAAGGTTGTAACAGTAATAAATGGAAAGAAGTTATGAAGGATGAAATGAAGGCATTAGACAATAATGCCACATGCGATCTGGTGGAACTTCCTAAAGATATAAAAACTGTGGGATGTAAATGGGTTTACAAATTTAAAAGGGGTTTTGATGATACATAAGACAGGTACAAAGTGAGGCTGGTCGTGAAAGGTTTTTCTCAGAAAGTAGGAATTGACTTTCATGAGATATTTTCACGAGTTGTAAAAATTGTTTCAATTCTGATTGTGTTAGCATTAGTTGCTTTACTTGATTTATAATTACAACAACTAGATGTTAAAACTGCATTTTTACATGGAGATTTAGATGAGGAGATTTACATGGAACAACCTAAAGGGTTTGTTCAAAATCGCAACAAGAAATTTGTCTACAAGCTCAAGAAATCATTGTATGGTCTGAAGCAGTTGCCTCGACAATGGCACAAGAAATTTGATTCTTTCATGATGAGTCAAAATTATATAAGAAGTGAATATGATCATTGTATTTACTTTAAGAAATTGATTAATGGCATGTTCATTATCTTAGTGTTATATGTTGACGATATGCTTTTAGCAATCAAAAGCATAACAAAGATCAACAGGTTAAAGGCTCATATGGCTAGGACGTTTGATATGAAAGATCTAGGAGTAGCAAGACATATTTTGGGCATGGAGATTTTTAGAGATAGGAACAATGGTAAGTTGTGGCTATCACAACAAAAGTATATTGAGAAAATACTCTTGAGGTTTGGTATGAACAATGTGAAGCCTGTTTCAGTCCCTTTGGCTTCCCATTTTAAGCTTTCTTCAAGTTTATGTCCTAACACAAATGAAGAAAATGAATATATGTCTCGAATTCCATATGCCAATGTAGTAGGTTGTTTGATGTATGCGATGTTTTGTACACGACTAGATATTTCACATGCAGTTAGGGTTGTCAGCAAGTATATGGAAAATCCAGGAAAAGAACACTGGTCAGCAGTGAAATGGGTGCTTCAGTATCTGAGAGGCATAAGTGATTATTGTATCACTTATAACAGAAGTAGTGAATTTGTTTGCGGATATGTTGATTCCAATTTTGCAGGTGATTTGGATAAGAGAAGGTCAACTTCAGGATATGTCTTTACTCTTGCAGGTGGAGCTATAAGCTGGATGTCAAAGCTACAAAACATTGTTTCTTTATCTAATATAGAAGTAGAATACATAGCTGCTTCACATGCTTGCAAAGAAGAGGTTTGGTTGAAAGTTTTTTTGGTGAGTTTGGTAGGTTGCGGGACAAAATCAAGCTATTTTGTGATAGTCAAAGTGCAATTCACTTGGCTAAAAATCCAGCCTATCATAGTAAATCAAAGAATATATCTATCAAGTACCATTTTGTAAGACAGATTATCACTGAATGGGGAGTCTCTCTTGAAAAAGTGCATACAAAGGAGAACTGTGCAAACATGTTCACGAAACCAATTTTATTAGAGAAGCTACGACGGTGTCTAGCTTCTCTTGTCTTGTAGAAAAGATAAAAATAATAATGGAACAAGGTATCAGGCTAATTGTTGTCAAGGTGGAGATTGATGAGATTTCTTTTAATTAAATTTGGAGAAAATCTCATGAATGTGACAACAATAGGATTTGTTGCTAAATTGACTCCATCTAATTATGATGTGGAGTTATTACATCCTATTTTTGTTGTGAGTGAATTTATGATTCAATTTATACTCCCATATATAAAATGTAAGCCCATAGAGGAAAATGAGCATGAGGAATGTGAGGTGAGTGGAAGAGATGTGCAGATGAAAAACTCTACTGTTGTAATTCTCCTTTTGCTGAATGAGATTTCTGATGCCCCTGTTTGGTGGATGTAGCCCAGATTGGTTGGGTGAACCACATTAAATCTTTGTTGCTTCATGTTTGTTTATGTTGTGTGTTTGATTGTCTATTTAGTTTCTGCTGTGATTTGCCCAACAAAAAAACTATAACTTATGTCACAACTGAAAATAACATATAGAATTTGACATGCATGGAAGGATATAACATAATACATAAAATCGATTGAATTATAGTTCTTTGGTTCAAAACATGCCTTAAACTTTATTAGGAAATGGATATGGATGTAATCTTTAGAAATTTGTGTGAATTCTGAATTTTATGATTAAATTAATCTTTGAACTATTCTTTTTCCATTAATATTTTTGGTATATTATAAGTGGTTTTACATGTATGTACAATAAATTTGAAGGCACTAAAAAAACACAGATAAAAACAAGAAGAAGAGAAAAGCATCAAATGGTTTAAAGCACATAAAGAATAACATTTCTCTTGAAAGAAGGGTCTATATAAATGAATTATTGATGGTAGTGGACAAGGTTTTATTATCTTTTAGCAAAAAGAGTTCAGGATAGGAGGCGTTGAAGAAGGGTCTATATAAATGAATTATTGATGGTAGTGGACAAGGTTTTTTTATCTTTCAGCAAAAAGAGTTCAGGATAGGAGGCATTGAAGAATTTTCAGTAGTAGTTCTAAAAAAATGATTTTGTAGAATAGTATTATTTAGTCATTTAAATTTTTATATTGGCCAATATTAGAAAAGAAAAAATATTATTTATTATTTTATTTATTTCAGAATTGACAGAATTACACATCACATTCTCATATCGATACATATAATGTGTTTTCATGTAAACTAATAAGCTATTTTCTTAACGGTTAGTATTACCATGAACATGTTTGAAATGTTATATATTATTGACCTTGAGTGTTTAAATATCTCTTCTTTTATGAAAAACATGGCTCCACTAATCAAAATTCTAAATAACTGATTTTGGTAGAATAGTATTTATTTGATCATTTACATTTTTGTATTAGCCAACATTAAAAATAATATTTTTTATTATTTTTATTTATTTGAGAAGTGAAAGACATACACATCACATCATCATCATATTGGGATATATAATGTGTCTCTATGTAAACTAATGAGCTATTTTCCTAACAATTAGTATTACCATGAACATGTTTGAAATGTTAGGTATTATTGATCTTGAGTGATTAAATATCTCTTGTTGTATGAAAATCATGGTTCCACTAACCAAGAGTCTGTCTAATCATATTTATCAACAAATAATTGTTGTATTAAAGAAAAAAAAATACTACATTATATAGTTAGAAAATAGGTAAAATATATTATAATGAAAATATTTGAAATATCTTAACTCTAAGAATTTATTTTTTCAATTGTTATATATATATAGAACCATGACCATAAAATATTTTACTTATTTATTATTTATATAGAATTTATTATTAATAATAATTTTATTCAAATACTATATATTAATTTTATACTACGAATTGATTGAATTATACATCTTTATTTTAAAGTATTAAATAAATTTTCTTTTCTTTTCTATTTTAATTATTATTTTTTTAACATAAAAATATTTTATTATGACTAAAAATATATAAAAATATAATTGTTCTAAATGTTTATTATTTTTGAGATTGTGAAAAACATCTCCTCCTTACTTTCAAACATGGGGACATTTATTAATTATTCCCTCGTCAAACATCATTTTCTGTACCGTAGTTTGAAATTTCTTTAAATCCCTTAAATTATAATTGTTTTAACTTTTTATTAATTTTTAAATGAGATTGTTAATAGAATCTCATACGGTAGTGGATGATGTATCATATTTTATGGTAATGAATAAACTTGGTACATATAAACCTGATAGTGATTAAAGTTTTACTTACAACCTTGACGATATTGGTATTGGTATCTATGTTGGTATCTATTTTTGTATATTCTTTTTATAAGTAGGATTAATTTAAGTTAATGATATATGCTATTAATTTTATTTTTACACACATTTTTTTTGGAATTAGTATAGGATTAATTTAAGTTAATGATATATAATATTAAGTTTATTTTTTATTAACATTGTTTATTATGAAATATATAAAGGTAAATTTTAAATGAAAACTAGAAAATAGTTACATAATCAAGAATAAATTTTGTATTAAGTTTTCTGAATGTGAATACTTGAGTCTGCAGTGAATTTTCTACATTAATACTTGGGTTTGCGGTGAAATTTTGCGGTGAATTTTCTCCATTAATACTTGGGTCTGTGGTGAATTTTTTTCTACATTAATACTTGGGTTTGCGGTGAAATTCTGTGGTGAATTTTCTCCATTAATACTTGGGTTTGTGGTGAATTTTCTTGATTAGAATTTTCTCTATTAATACTTGGGTTTCTGTAGTGAAAATTCTGCGGTGAAAATTTTCTACATTAATACTTGGGTCTGCCGTGAATTTTCTAAAATTTATACTTGGGTCTACGATAAATTTTCTCCATTAATACTTGGGCCAGTGGTGAAATTCTGCTGTGAAAATTTTGCAGTGAAATTTTGCAGTGAAAATTTTGTGTTGAATTTTCTTGATTAAAGGTCAGCTGGTTTGCTGTACTCAGGTGCACACATTCCTTATATTTTTCTAATACATATTTGCTCATATATTCTTAAGTATAAATAATTCACTAACCAAAGATTACCAAAGGTATACCTAGCACTGTTACTCTATAGAGCCTTTATGAGTATATAGAGTCTTTAGAGAAACGTAGAGAAGAAAGAGAATTCAAGCTACAAACCCAGTTAGAAGCCATGCTGGAAAAAAAATTCACATCTCTTGAAGACAAGATCCAAAAACAAATAGAAAATAAAATAGAAATATTGGAGAATAAAATGGAGGCAATGGAGACTAAGTTGCTGGTCATAGAAAAACAAAACTGAGATACGAACCAAACATCCGAGCAAGGATATGATGATAATATAGAGAGTCTTAAAATGAAAGATATGATTAAAGAACTAGAAGAAAAATTTAACAACAGTCTCACCCTAAATAGTGGGGCGGGTAAATTAGATATCAAACCAATTAAAGATGAAATGAAAAAATTGATCAAATTAGACCATGAGCGTAACAAAAGGGCCTTAAACCTTATAATCTTCGGTTTGAAAGACGAGGTAGACGAGGATACTTTAGCCATATTCCAGACATTATTACATAATAGATTACAAATTGAAACCACGTGTCTCACAGAAGAAACAAGGTTAGGAAAATTAACTGAGAATAAAGGAAGGCTGATCTGAATAAAGGTGAGCTCTACTGACCATAAATATGACATACTTAGTAAAACCTCAAGTCTAAATGGAACGAGAATATTTATAAATGAAGATCTCATTCCAGAAGATCAAGCAGAATTAAGAAAGGAGGTTCAAAAGGTAAAAGAAGCTAGGAAGGAAGGAAAATGGGCAATAATCAGAAATATAAAAGTTGTTATTCGAGATAGAAACCAGTAAGATAGTAATAAATAGAAATTCAACATGCTCTGAATTATTTCTTGAAACTATCAGGGCTTTCCATGCAACCAAGGCTCCAAACTAAGTTGGATCTCAAATGATGTTGATATTATATTGCTTGTTGAAATTTGGGAGCACAAAGAATGTAAGGTCCCTAACGTAGATGGCTTTGCACTATGGTCTACCTGGAACAAATGATCCTCCCGTAGAGGCATTGGGGGCATAGCTTGCTACATTAAGAAGACCATCTCCCCCCATGCTAGGATTTATAAAAACGACCCTTACAACTAATATAGTTGGATTGAGATTACTGACATTAATGATAAAAAGACCTACATAGCAATCTGTTATTTTTACCCCATTAATTCTAACTTCTCTAAGAAAAATAATGTAGATAAAAATAGTCCTTACAATGGTTTAGAGAATGATATTTATAGCATAAGGAATGAAGGTAATATCCTTTTAGTGAGAGACTTTAATGCTCGAACTTCCAGCAACCAAGATATTCTTCTAAGCAATCATTCCAACCCTAATCCTCTTTGGTTAGACAAAGACCTTACTCTGGCTAGCCAGTACAAAAGGAGCTTTGAAGACCTCAGGGATAATTTGTTTGGGTCAGAGCTAGTCAAGCTCTGTAGTGCTCACGATATCATAATTTGCAACGGTCTAAAGAAGTGGCCCAATTCTAGCCAGATGACTTGCATCCATGGGCTTAGCAGCAACGTGGTAGACTATGTTATTTCTGATCTCCCTTTATACAATGAAATGATAATTTTTGACATCTTAGATGACCACGAGCCTAACTCTGATCATAGGCCTTTACTCACAACTCTCAATTTTGTGATGCATAGAGATCCCATAGAAGGTAATCCTTATAGTCAAATGAACTTAATATTTGATAGAAATAAAAATGATCTCTTTCTAAATGAATTAAAAACTAATTTGCTTCCTTTATCTAGTATAGACAACATACATGACCTCTATCATAATTTTACTACAACCCTCTCATATTCTATTAATAGGTTCTCAATTGAAGTCTCAAGTAATAAAAGAAATAGCAAAACCAACCCATGGTATGAAATATATTGTAAAAGTGCGAGGAGAGAAATTAAGGAAGTTGTTGATGAATCTCTCAAATTGACAAGATAAAAATCTACAAAGCCCTAACTAAAAGGAAAAAAAGGCAATATATTCATAAGAGATAAGAGAATCTCTTACACCTCTCTAAGATGGCTCCTAGGAGATTCTAGAGGCAGATTCTAACTAGGAAAACTAAAGATAATAATAAAATTTCTTTACACGACTGGAATTCCTATCTTAAAAATCTTTATGAATCTCCAAATTCTAGGGATTTTGAAACCTTGCTCACAACGAAAGAATTTTTCTCATTATAAGACATTGATTTGGGGTTAAACACCTGGAAAATGGGAAAGCTAAAGAAATTGAAGGTAACCAGGCAAAAATCTTAAAAATTGGAGGTCGTGTCCTCATCGCCCATGTCCACAAGCTTTTCAACCAAGCAGTCAAGCAAGGGTTCCCTAAACCTTGGACTCAGAGCCTCATTATCCCTATTTTTAAAAGTGGGGATACAAATAACCCCTCTAATTATTGGACAATTATGATCAGCCCTCTCTTAGCTAGGTTATATGGTATTATTTTGGAAAAGAAGTTGAGAATTTGGCTTGAAAGTGAAGGTAAGCGGGCAAAAGGCCAAGCAGGTTTCAGAAGGTAGCACTCAACAATACACCTCCTCGTCACACTTAGGATCATTGTGGAGCAATGCCAAAATGATAAATCCAATCTCTTCTATTGCTTTGTGGACATTAGAAAGGCTTTCGATACGGTTCCTAGAAACAACCTATGGAATAGATTAGAGGAGCTAAATGTTCCTTTCGAACTAAGAGCGGCCGCTATAAGGTTATACGAGAATGTAACTGCCAAGTGAAAGAGCAATGAGGGGTGGTCGAAAGATATTAAGTGTAATATAGGAGTTAAACAAGGTCGCCCCCTCTCCCCTACCCTATTTGGAATTTACATCGACAAGCTAGAAGATTATTTAGAGGAAGCAAGACGTGTTGGCATGATCTTAGCTGGGATAGTCATCATCCTTCTTCTCTATGCTGACGATATTGTTCTTCTCACAAGGTGCCCATATGATCTTTATAAGAAACTTAGAATTCTTAAGGATTTCTGCTCCACCATGGCTATGTCTGTTAAAACTGACAAAACAAAAGCTATCATTATCAAATCCAAGAAGGACACTTACGCTAATTTTATGTATGACAATAGTAAACTTGGAGGAAGTGTCTTCTTACAAGTACCTAGGAATTCATATTCATCACAAGCTCAACTGGAACTATAGCATTCAAAAAAGGATTAATGGGGGTGGAAAGCTTATTTTGGTCTTGAAAATAATTGTAAAATGGCAAACCTCATAATTTGGGATAGAAAGAAGTTCCTCTTTGAAAATTTAGTCACTCCTGTTATCTTATATGGATGTGAGGTTTGGGGTTGCAACACCTCTAGAGAATCCTGGAGAAATATTGAGCAAATCCAGAAGCATTTTATAACTAATAACCTTAAAATTAAAAAAAATACACCCTATCCTATTCTCCTTATAGAAGTGGGTCTTTCCCCTATTGAGAGCCTAGCTATGACTAGGCTTCTGTTGTACAAGCACAAGCTCAATAGCATAGGAGACCATAGACTTCCTAAGCTAGCTTTAAATTCTAGCCAAAACCACCTAAAGCTTAAACGAGGTTGGTATAAAGACACCAGGACATGGTTAAACCATTGGAATATCGATGAGAATGTTTCATTGCAAAACATTAATAACATTAAAAAAAAATTTACTTCTAAGTTCAAAGAAAAAATGTGGTGTGAGAAAGATCTGGAAGCTAAAAGAAATTTAAGATATTATAAGGAGGTCATCAACTCCACCCTAAAAGATCAAAAGTATCTATCTATTTTAACTCGCTCAAAGAAGAAAATTAATATAGCCAAGATTAGAATGAACTCTCGTGAGCTCCATAGTGAAACAGGTCGTTGGACAATTCCTAAAACACCATGGATGGAAAGGATCTGCCATCTCTGTGAGAATATGAAAATCAAGGATGAAAATCACTTCCTCTTAGAGTTCTCCGCATACAACCACATTAGAGCTCAATTTCATAATATTTGTTGCAATACTAAGCTTCCTATCCTTTTAAGATGTCAAAATTATAGTGAGCTCGGGATACTTCCTTTTTGAGCATAGGAATAAAATCTTAAATCAAACTAAATAACTCTTTTCTTTAGGTCGGATAGACCAAATATTGGTCTCAGTGGATGTTAACCACCACCACCATCATCATCATCATCACATTATAAAATATTTGATAAGATATTTAATTGATTTTATTATTATCAATTTCACATATATATTATAGAAATCTATGTCCAAGCATCATAACAAAATTACAAAATTTGTAAAATATATAGCATACTTGATTATAAATCATTCATCTTAATATATTTTACAAAACTCAATTTTACTAAATTATTACATTATAAATGATGAAATATTTCATGAATAAACTAGATTGGGATATACATTTCTTTTCCTTTAGGTTTTGTTATTAGACAATATTTTATTCTTCCTTATTAATGATATTGAAGATTCCTTTAACATCTATGAGGTCAGAGATTTTTCTTTATGGATTATCCCTAGTTCACATTAAATCCACTAATCTATCTATAGATTTCACTAGATTAACTTCTATAGTTTTCATGAGAAAGTCTAATATAAGTAGATCATTCTTTATAATTAATGTAGATCATTCTTAATAATTAATTTGTTTTCTTAGTTGGTTATTTCAATCTCATAAGTCACTAACATTGACCCTAACTAAACCTTAGGAATGAAATCATGTTCAAATGGGATCTAAAAAATAAAATTTTCAATATATGGAATTTTCAATAAATCTTCGAACTATTGTTTTTTCATTAATTTTTTTGGTATATTATAGGTGGTTATATGTATGTCTAATAAATTTAAAAGCAATAAGACAACATAGCTAGAAATTGGATAGAGAAAAAAGCTTGATATGGTTTCAAGAACAAAAAGAAGGATCTATATAAATGAATTAATGATAGTACTCACCAAGGTTTTGTTTTTCATTTAGCAACAAAAAAAAATGCAGGATAGATGCATTGAAGAATCATCCAATAAGAATTCTAGTCTCTTAGTTTATAGAAGAAAGTGTGTTTGAAATGTTTAGTGTTTCAATATCTCTTAGTTTATAGAAGACAAGGCTCTACTAACCAAAAGAAATCTTTTACATTAGCCATGCTAATGTTAATAAGTGAAATGGTAGTATATATTCATCCTAAACATAAATCTATTACTATTTCTAATAAATAAATATATATATAATTTTTAATACATATATTAATATAATGTGATTAAAATATTTCGTGAAAATCACATGAAAATAGATTTGCTCGACGTGTTTCGAACTAGTTAGTGTGGTCCATCTTGTCCTCAGTGTGTTTTATCATCAAGACAAGATGAACCATGCTGGCTAGTTCATATTGATGTAATTTTAATCACAATTTATGGATCACAGAAGAAAAATTCCTAATATTAATATAATGTCTTTGATTATGTAAAATAAAATTTTATGTCAACAAATCATCGTTGTAGTAAAGACAAAATTCACCAAAAATATATAACTAGTTGTTGCCCCAGAAGGTGCAAAGAGACGCCGATAGGAGTATTGTTTGTGAATTATTAATTTGAAGTAATTGTAGTTTTTTGACATGAAGGAAAAAATGTATTGGAAAATCTCAAATTTTGAAGTTCAATGCCAAACATTAAAACTTAGTTGCAGGGCTATCCAAACAATAAAACTTTTTGTGAAGCATATCCCTGTTTGAAAATCGAAATAAATTATTTGAGACTATTTCACCATTGCAATTTCATTTGCACGCTAGCTTTGTTGCAGATGGACCACAATATGATACATTCAACAAAATTGACTGCAAATTTTTCCTGTGATGAGACTGTCGAAAGAAAATGAATTGTCAATTATAATGTAAAAGTAACATCTCAATAGTCTTGTAATCAATGGAACAAAAGGGGATTACATAGTGCAAAACATATATGCTATGTTATAACTGGATTATTTTTTTAAATAATTAATTCTTGGTCCACGTTTCTGTAAACTATAGTTATACCTCATGCATATGCCAGAGCAAGGCATGCTAGAGAGCTCAGTGAGCCCAGCGAGCCCAATGTTCCATTCCAACCTATAAAACCACATTTGGAGTCATTATTTTCCGAATATTTAGTTCCAAATCTAATACGAACAACTCAAGTAAAGAAATTGCACATACCGTGCCTCTCACTGCTAATGAAAATGTGCCAAACATCTCTGTGTAGGGAATCTCTGCACCCTGCATACAAATTCCATCAGAGAACAAGCAAGTTAATATACCCATGTCATCTCATACATATGAGCATAAAGACAAGAAAGTTACAGACCACCAAGAATTCCTATCCAAAAGCACACACTCATCTAAATGGGTCTGATATCCACCTGGGGGTGAAATAATTAAAAGTATATTATCATAACTATGAAGTGGAAGTATTCAAAAGATGGGAAAAGTGATAGTCGGGGCTGAGAATTGAAGTGTAAACCTACATCTTCCAAACAAATCAATAGTAAACAACCACAACAACCATGCTCATAATCCCAGTGCTCGAAGCAATGGTAGCAAAGAAGTAGGCGTGGCGTTCGGCATTTCTTCTGGTAGCTCTTTTATGCCACTGCCTTTCATTCTCATAAACTCTGCTGCTTAAAGAATCTGCAAATTCAGTAAAAGAATCTTCATCTTCGATAGATTGTGGTTCTGTCTCTTGTTGTTGGGCTTTTTCACTCAACGCAGAAGCTGAGAATTTGAATTTTGACGAGGATCAATTTTACTATAGTTCTTAAGCTGAGAAGATAAAAGAATAAAAGAAATTCTAAATGGCAGAGTCTCGTTAGGTTATATTAAAGTAGTCAGGATTGTTGCAGAGGAGGACCTCTCTTCTTCTTCTTCTACCCATTAGATGTCTTTTCTAGAAATTTGTGGTATTGAAAACCAATCTTCTGCTCTGGAAGTTCATGACTATGAATTACATTACATAGTATTTAGAAAATATCCCAAAAATATGGTAAAATTTAGACAGTCTCCATTAGCGATGAACGTGAAAGAAAGGTGCCTCTGCAAAAATGGAAATCATTTTAAAACGAAAAAAAAATAGTTGGTTAACCAACTACACAACTCCAGTTTTACTAACAAGATGCAAGTATGTACGAGTAAGTCCATTGTCATCTCAGAAAAGAGGGTTAGGCCATCTTCAAAATTTTTGTATTTGCTGGAAAAGAAACAACAACTATTCAAGCTTTAAAGGTGGCAAAATAATAACAATAGGAACAATATTTATTTTATTTTGATATTCAGATTGTTTTTTTCGATCAGCTCAATTTTTCCATTCAGACATAATATTGCTGGATTGCAATAAACATTCCCATCTGAGAAATTGGACAGCTCGGAGAAAGTCAGAACAGAAAGCAACCATTAACTGAAGTAAGCATAATAACTATGACTGAAAAAAACATTAAAACTCATATTGATTATTCAAAGAACTGCACAACATCAGAGTGTGTATATTATCATTATTTATATGACTATATGGTAGAAAAAATTTCTTACAAATCATTTCAAATGTTGCAGTCATGCAGACATCCTGTTCAAGAAAAGAAACTGAATGAAAACACACAGAAATCCTCAACCAAAAAGTTGCTCTTGGAATAATTTGAATATAATTCAAGAAGTTGTGTGTATCATCACACTAGATAGAACACCATTATCAAAGTAATTTTACAATGAACTCAAGTTTGTTTACAATCGATTATCTGACTTAGGTTCTTGCTCACTGACACCCTTCTTCATGAATCATTCCTCGGGATTCTTGTTTCAAATGAACACAAAAGGAACTTCAAAATCACTCAATCTCCTACATATACATTATTTTTCACCTCAATCACCTACATATACCAACCTCCACAACCTCAGGCCCTGCAACCATTCTGGCAGTTTCCTAGATTTCAATGACCATAACAATTTTTTAACTCTACAATAAATAGAAGTAGAAGATCTGCAACATGAATGCTAGAAATGAGACAAGCAAGGCATGTTCCAGTAGATTTGTAGGAGCCCAAGCTGGCTACGTCAACATACCCATTTCATGAATCAGGCCCCGAAACATATTGCTTTTGCATATTCCATAAAAACGTGCATTCCAGAGGCAATACATGAACACCACTCTTCGGAAACTACAAGAGACAGGAGTCATCGCACAATGTCACGGGGTGCTAGAATGCAAGAATTCAACTGAATGACTGCATCAAGACAATGGACAGTTTCTCATGGAAGGTACAACAAGATAAAGAGAGGCTTGTCTAGTGCACTTAACATGTGGAAAAAATTTCACTGTTCAAATCTGATGGAGCTACAAAAGCCCAACCCCAACCCCTTGGATGAACAGAAGAGTAGGCACAAGATAGAACAAAAGGAGAACAAATGATTCTATTGATGCCCACAGAATTCACTTGCATGTTCTTCTTCCTCTTGAAAGACTCAAAGAATGCAAAAGGAGAAAACAAGAAAAAATGAAAGAAACCTAAAAAAATTGATATGCCACTTACTTGTGCTCTGATCCATCTATAATATATCAAAAAATGAAATCGCACAATGTCACGGGGTGCTAGAACACAAGAATTCAACTGGATCACTGTATCAAGACAATGGACAGTTTCTCATGGAAGGTACATCAAGACAAAGAGAGGATTGTCTAGTGCAGTTAAGATGTGGCAACAAGTTCACTGTTAAAATCTGATAGAGCTGCAAAAGCCCAACCCCAACCCCATGGATGAATAGAAGAGCAGGCACAAGATAGAACAAAAGGAGAACAAATGATTCTATTGATGCCCACAGAATTCACTTGCATGTTCTTCTTCCTCTTGAAAGACTCAAAGAATGGAAAAGGAGAAAAAAAGGAAAAAATGAAAGAAACCTAAAAAATTTGATATGCCACTTACTTGTGCTGTGATCCATCTATAATATATCAAAAAATGAAAATTTCACATAGAAGTCAACCTCTGTCAAGCATAATAATTGTGACTGAAAAAAACATTAAAACTCGTATTGATTATTCAAACAACTGCCCAGCATTAGAGTGTGTATGCTGTCATTATTTATATGATGATATGGTAGAAAAAATTTCTTACAAATCATCTCAAATGTTTCAGTCATGCAAACATCATGTTCAAGAAAAGAAACTGAATGAAAACACACAGAAATACTCAACGAAAAAGATTCTCTTGGAATAATATGAATATAATTCGGGAAGCCATGTGAATCATCACACTAGATAGAAGACCATTATCCATGTAATTTTACAGTGAAATCAAGTTTCCTGCAAGGTACGCCAACCCCAATGCATCAAGAGCATCCCTAGGCAATAGAATAAAACACCAATGAAGAAATAAGAGCATTGTTTAGAGTTATATTTGTGTAATAATGATGAAAATATTTTATGTAATGAAAAATGGAATCCTTACTGTTATTACAAAATACTAAAAAGAAACAATGGTAGGGCCTAATGTAAAAGGTAGTGAAATTCAAATAACATAAGCGTATAAAATGATTTCCCTACAGTTCTAAGCAGCCTATAGGAGTTTCTCACCCTAGAAACTATAGTGATTCAAAATGTCTGGAGTAGAGCTACTCCACTGTATGATATTAAACATATTATATGCTGGAAATAAATCTAAGAACACATATATGTTACTGTGTTTTAAGTATGCTCCGATTTTCACCTTCTAATACGATATTATTTCCACCAATGAGACTGAATCACAACTTGCCTTTTTCTAGTGATAGAACACTATAAAATCACAAATAAAGGTTAAATGAGAGAGTATTTAGAAACATTTTTGCAGCTTATTTGAAAAGTTTGGACTAATAGAAAAGGGAAAATCCCAAATGAATTGTATAGGCCAACTACTGATAAAGCGGCTAGATTTCTTAAAAACTATTTTAAAGGATTGTGTTTACAGTGTGCAATTTCCAAAACACAACAGGCATTTCAATCTAGTAATGGTTGAAAAATACTAAGCATGAGCTTGAGATCATAATAGCAAACATTAGAAACACTAGACAGAATGTACAGCTTGCAAAACCACATAACATTAGACCATTCATTTCTTAAAACATACCAAAGGGAAGAACCATGTTTCTATAGAATAGTAAATCTGAGGATAAATGCTTCAAAACATTTTAGCAGCGGTAAATGCAAAGAATATCCACTTTGAATCTATTAAAAACATCCTCTAGGCCAGATCGTTTTCAAGACTTAAAAAACACAATGAATCAATCAATAATATGTGAAATAATGTGGAGAATCAACTCGCCGAGGGTTGTGTTTTCCCTTTTTCCATTTATATTTGATGTGAGCGAGCTTTACCATCTGCCCTGGAGTAGAACTCACTGGGAAGCGAATAACCTACAAGTACTTGCACGTCTGGGTCGCTGTTGGCAAGTTTAACTTGCCTACAAAGTTTCATACTCGATACCCAGTTAACTCAGTTTAACAGTGATGTCGACCTGAGTATCCCTTCAGAGTACTAAAACCACTTAGCAATTTTTCAATTGTAACATCATGGAAGATGCACGTCTTCAACATAGTACAACATTAGGGTTTGGAAAAAACCCTAGCTATCTCCTTAAGGTGGCTCTAGCATAAAGGATTAATCCAGGGTCAGGTTTAGATTTTCATATATTTTAACGGCCCATGTCGCATTTCAGTACAAAATCATGTGAGGTGTTAGCACGTTGTGCCCTTTATCAAATGCCTCACATCTAAATTTTAAATATTCGCTTGATTTTTTCTACTAAACCAAATCAGAGTAAAATAAGAAAAACATGAAAGATGGAACATGAGAAATCAAATCAGAAAGTCCAAAACAAGAATAACGAGTACCCTTCAATATAGTCGGTTTGCAGAAGGTCAAGGTACGTATCCCATTTATTCCCAATCACCTGCGCACACCGGTAAACCCAGAAATCCAAGATTAAAGAAGAATGCCAAGCACATATATAAGAAGACGTGCTTAAATCTCTAAAAACATAACCAGCTGAAAACATACACACAAAAAGAGATTTGTAGAGAAAATTTGGGCATTCGATTACCTTTCTGTAGGTGAAACATCGAACTGGGATAATCATTTTCACAAACGACAAGTAGGCGACAGCTAATGGCTTTTCATTGTCTATTGATGGACCATGTTGGAATATTGAAAATTCCAAAACAAGAAATGGAGAATAAAACTCCCCTCTTTAACACAGAGAAAATATTAAAATTTCACTCACAGGAGACAGAGTTTCCTCTTGAAAAAAAACTTCTATTCCTTCAAAAAAAAAAAAAATTACAAATTCTTCCTCACTGAGAGGGATTGCAAAAATATGACTGCTACAAACGCAGTGCATAAAACCAACTCACTGTCTATGCAAAACAAACACACTCCGTCTCTAAAACATGCTGCTATGTTTTTTCACTACTCTATCTATTACACTTCTGTGTGTATAAAAAAAATAACAACATCTTCCTTCGGGCCTTTTTAATGTTTTAACACATCCGTGTATAAAAAAATATGTTACCTTTTATATGGCGCAGCATATAACTATAGGACTATATAAGAAAATAAACTTTAAAACTGAAACTACAAAATGGTATGGCCCACCAAAATACAATGCGCATATACAATATGTTAAAACATATGTATATATAAAAGTCGCGCGATTAAAACAATAAACATTACAAAAGTCCTTTCTTTAAACAAAACCTTGACATAACATAACAAAGCATTAATTCGATTCTCTGCCCAGACTTCAAACGACGATAAACCGTAATGCATGAACCCATTTCGTGTTCCAAAATGGGATGCTGACGTCGTCCAATTTTGTGACGCGAAAACTCCATAGAATCTGCCTTATAAAAGTTCAGGTCCAATTTTGGGCTGGGCGTACGGCCAAAAACTGTGACGCGAATTTTATATCAAATCTGCCCTAAACAATTTCGGGTCCGGATTTGTAATGCAAATTAGCCAAAGAAAACAACACGATCTAATTGGCTTCTGCCACATGGTTTGGGGACCACTGTCCTTCAAACTAAACTCTCCCTCGCATTAAATAAATAAACTCTGTCCTTTTCTTTGAAACCTCTGTTTTCAGAATAAGCCAAATCGAAACCCCTATTTCCATATACAGAGTCTGTTTCCTATTTATAAATGAAAGCTCTGTTCTCCAAAACAATACGAAAATAACAAGCGGCCAGAGGTTGGTTTCGATGCGTGCAGGAACTGTAAGGATTAACAACAACTGAACATGTATGTTCAAACATTTTAGAAAGCGGCTCTTTATGGCAGAGCCCTTCATACAAATCTAGAAAGCGGCTACGCTACTGGGTAGGTGAAATTAACCTTTCAACACTCCCTCTTAATTTCAACTGCAGGGTTATCAGTCATACCTAGACATTTTCTTAAAAACTCAAAACTCTTATGTCCCAATGGCTTGGTCAGAATGTCTGCAAACTCCTCCTGAGTTCCGCCATGATCCAAAACAATTTCTCCATTGTTTACCAATTCTCTGATGTAATGAAAATTTGTGTCTATGTGTTTTTTTCTCTTATGAAACACAAAATTCTTTGATAATGCAATAGCTGAGCTATTGTCACAATAAATCATTGTTCCTCTTACCCTCTCTTGGCATAAACTCCTTAACATCCTCCTCATCTAGATTGCTTGACACGTTGCTACTATAGCTGCCACATATTCTGCCTCTGTTGTAGACAATGCTACAATGGGCTACTTTTTAGAAGCCCATGAAATGGCTCCTGAACCCATGTGAAAAACATAACTGGAAGTGCTCTTCTGATCATCTACACTTCCAACCCAATCACTGTCAGTGTATCCAATTAAATTTGAACATTTTTAAGAAGTATATAAAATACCATACCTTTTGGTTCCTTTAACATACCTCAGAATTCTCTTCGCTACCTGCAAATGTGCATCCTTTGGCTTCTCCATGAATCTGGAAATTAAACTAACAACATGCTTTATATCGGGCCTCATTGCAGTCAAATACATGAGGCTGCCAACTATGCTCTTGTACAAGCTAGGATCAAAATCCTTGCTATTGTCCTCTCCACTGAGTTTTAATCCCATCACTGTGGGAGAGATTGCTGCTTTGCTCTCCTACATATTAAATCTTTCAAGCACTTCATTAACATATTTTTCCTGTGAGATAAAAATCCCATTTTCATCTAATCTGCTTCTATTCCTAAGAAGTATTTCAACAAACCCATGTCAGTCATTTCAAATTCTTCTTTCATGACTGTTTTAAAATTTTAAATAAGGTAATCATCATTACCGATGAAAATAACATCATCAACATATAAAACCACCATCAACATTTTACATCTTTTTCTTTGATGTAGAGGGTGGGTTCTCCCTCACACTTTTCAAATCCATTTTCCAGTGGATAGGAATCTATCCTACTATACCACGCTCTTGGCGCTTGCTTCAGCCCATAAAGAGCTTTCTTCAACTTGCATACTTTGTGCTCTTGGCCTTTCTTTTCATAGCCGAGAGGTTGTTCAATGTAAACCTCTTCCATTGATACTCCATTTAGGAATCCTGACTTCACATCCATTTGGTAAACTTTCCACTTGTTTTGTGCTGCTATGGACAACACTGCTCTCACGGTTTCCATTCCGGCAACCGGTGCGAAAGTTTCCTCATAATCTATCCCATGCTTCTTCTTATAACCTTTGACAACAAGTCTGGCCTTGTGTCTCTCTATTTTTCCTTCAACATTACTCTTGGTCTTGTAGACCCATTTAACTCCAATGACATCTTTACCTTTTGGGAGTTCAACCAAATCCCAAGTCTTGTTTCTCTCTATGGCATTAATCTCCTCATCCATAGATTTTATCCATTTCTTATCCTTAATGGCTTCTTCAAAATGAATAGGGTCATCAACATGACAATATAATGCAAACAAAGAATTGATACCTTCATTTGCTGCCTCTTGTGCATAAATTTGATTCAAATTTCTGAACTTCTTACCTCTTTCATTAGGTGTACAAATGCTTGAAGAAGCACTTGAATTTCCTTCTTGTGGTGTGCTTGGAGAAGCACCTTCATTTCTTCTCAAGGGTGTGCCTTGCTGCCTTTGTGTTGGTGCTGCTATTTGGGGATGTATTTCAGCCAACTCATCATCATTTTCATTCTGAGATAAATAGTGTTTAACATTCACTATTTTCTCTATGCTTCCATCCCCACTGAGCATCTATGCTCACAATAAAATTATTGGTGGATGGGTTATATAACCTGTAAGCCTTGGATTCCTCACTGTATCCAATGAAAATACATTTCTCCCCCTTGCTTTCCAACTTCTTCCTTAGTTGATCCAGAATGTGTGCATATGTAACACCCCCAATTTGTGTTGAATTTGTTTAAGTTAGACACTTGAACTTTAATCCTAAGGGGGTGGACCCCAAGGGATAACTATGGTGTGAATGTATTTGCATATTTTATTTGAGGAAATAAATAAAATAATTGTGCATTTTGACCAAAAAGAGAATGTGAGATCACTTGCCAAAATCCATGAGGATGGATAAGGCAACAAATCCCCAAAAATCTTTCAAAAATCCTTGAAAGAAAATTATTTAGATTTGAGGAGAATCTAAGTTACCCCAATGAAGAGGAGTAGTTGGGAAGAGGTGAGAAAAAGCTGGAAAAGCTGAGGAAAAGCTTAAAGCAGCTTTAAAAGATCCCAAGATGGGAAGCCTAGGCTAAACAGGAAAGAAAGCATCCTGCTATTCTGGACGCAGAATTAGAAACATGCTTTGGGGAATGTTGAGCTTAAATAAGCTACTCCTAGGCTGATAAGAGGTTGATCAGTGCTGGGAGGTGATCTCTGCTCGGGGGTGAGTCCTGGGAGATAAAGAGGACTCTAAGGTTGGGAGGTTGGTCATTTTTGCAAATTTTGTGGTATGTTCTGAAACTATTGTACTATGTCCGATTTCAGTATGAATTGGCTACATATGGATTTTTAATTGATGAAAAACAAAGTGATACTACATTTAACAGAATCTGTCATTAGGTATTTCCCTTCCAGATTTGTTTAGTTGTAGATCAGAAATCTATGAAGTAGAAACAACAGAATCTCTAAACCCCTGTTGGTTTAAATCTGAAGTTTCATAACCCTCATAGATAATAAAATATTAATTGTTTCCTGTAGCTACAAAAAGAATATTTTAAGCTCTTTTGAATATTAGAAAATACGATAGTGGAAATGATGTTGTATGAAACAAAACCTAAAGAACGGAATCCACTATAAAAACAACTTTTCCTCCATGCTATATAAGTACTTTCCACGCTTTTAAGTCTATAGATAGCATGGTATCATTTGCCTTGCTTTTCTTGAGAATTAGTAGCCCAGTAAATCACTTACAATACACTTAATATTACCTATATAATCTCATGAATTAACTATATGATATATTGATAACAAATTAAAAAAAGAAATTCGGAGTGGATGAAATCTTTTTCATTACAAGCATATCTAACCCAAGACGAAGTATACTATTCCAAATTTCTATGGAATATTTCTTATGTCAATTGTATGTATAAACCTTGGAATGCGCATTAGTATAAGAAAATTAATTCAATAAAACATAACTATCGACTCATATAGATATGCATGAAACAAAAGAGAGTTAATCCGCCGAAGGTATACCTATATGTACATAGGCATCGAATGGCCACAAATCGGTGCATAGTTAAAACTCGATTTTGACCTATTCAAATATATACTTCTAAGTGCCGCTATGCGGTCCAAAAACAATAAAATTAAAACAGTTATAAATTTACCATGCTTGTTAACAGCGCCTGTATAGGGTCATATACCAGTACGTATATTGGCAATTAAATGATGTAAGAATAGTGCCGATGTTCCAGATAATGAAAAACGCTGTTAAGATATATATATATACATTCATCCAGATCGTAGCATAATAACCTACGGCATGAACTGGCAACAAGATAGAAGAAACTATGCGCGCGCCGTGGTATAGTGGTTGTAGTAAACCCTGTTCAGAATAATAAATAACACAGCAGATTTTATATATATCAATCAAACCCTGACGCATTGATACAGTAGGGTTAATCATAAATGAAACCGGTAAATAAAAATTTATAAGAGAAATAACAAATAAACCATCCGGCGTCGAGAGATCGAACTTAGTCATTCCACTCTCGTTTCACTATATGTATCTATATGAGTAAGAGAAGGTCAATAAGTAACTGTGAACGATGATGGAGCGTCGTTAAATCTCGGGTGGGACGAAAGTAAAAAAAGATACACACTAAAATCAACCTATGCTAACATGAAACATATACGTATCATTTAAAAAAAAAGAAAAACCACAGAAACTGATATCCGAAGCCCTACAGGCCATGATTGATTAGGCTTTGGAGCGATCGTGTGCAGCATCATGCAGAGTCTGCAAGGATGAAGAGTGGAAGCCGCCAGATAACAATAAGTGGTTTTTGCCAACAGATCGGTAATCAGGAACAGGTGTTAGAGGAACAAGTGTGAGTGGGACATTAAAAGTGTTGACCATAAAAAACTACATCTTTTTCAAGGCCTATCGGCCTAATTAGAAGATGAGTAAAATATATAACGAAAATATCTTAGCTATATCAATTTAATATCTTAAATCATTCTCTTATCATTTGTACTTATGATTTACACAGAAGTATCCCCATATCCCGGATACAGAGAAGAGATATGGTCGCAAATCGGTACCGGAAATGATTTTTTCCCTTTGAGGAACAGGCTTTTCCAGTTGAAGAAGGTGAAGAATCATATTTTTTGGCAGAGGATGAGGAAGCGCAGGGGCTGAGAATTTGCGAGTGGTGAGAATCGTACCTCGAACGTTGCTCAGGATCCGATAATACTTCGTAGGTTCCTGGAACTGCTAGGTTGCCACTTCCTGCGAAACGCCGTTCTTGACGGCCTTGTTGGGGTGAAAATTCAGGGCTAACTTTCCATACGCTAAACGGATTTCTTCGGTTGGCGCTGTGACATCAACCCCCAGGATTTCGTGCAGGCATCTCTGTCGGCTTTCATCGGCAATCATTGTTATCAAAATTTAGGTTCCGCAAATGTAAAATTGCACAAGGAGCACTCCTAAAATTGATATCTTTATTTTTTATTCAGTTCTGATTTGGAACCCAGAGACCCGGTATTGTGATCTGAATACCGCTAGAAAACGCTTAAAAATGTCACTGAAATGTCAGCTTCCAAAATATATGGTGTTCTAATTTTCACGATATTCCTCGGTGGGTGTTCGTTCTTTTACTTTTGCACAAACAAATAGTATAATGTGAATTTTAATATTTGTTTGCTTTTTGTAGATTTAAACAGTATGAATTGTCGGCTTAAAATGTTTGCGGCCTTTATTTTTATTTCTTTATTAAATAAAAGACTATTTTACTATAAACTTAGCGTATCAAACGAAAGATGTATAATCAGTAATTATTGAGTTTTAAACATTTAAAAAAAACAAAAAAATTGTTTTTTAATAATAATTTAATTTATGCTTATTATATTGAATTAATAAAATATAAAAGGTCTATAATCAGTAATTATTGAGTTTTAAACCTTTATAAAAAGAACGAAATTTTCTGTTTTTCTAATTAATAAAATATAAAAATAAATATTGTTAATGTGTAATTCAATTAATAATATATAAAGATAGATATTGTTAATGGGTAATTGAGTTTTGACATGAACGACGTAATGATTCTCATTCTCAATTTTTATATTATTTAAAGATTACATTTTATTTCAGTCTCTTTTGTGATGTTTAGGTCTTATTAAATGCTAGTTTTTTGTTTGTTTGTTTGTTTGTTATATAACAATGTTAACTCTTTTCCAACATTTATAATTTAAAAATTGTAATTTTAGTCTTTTGAATTCAATTCTTGATTACTTCATGGCAAATTAGCTTTATCTTATGTTATATTTCGTCACTTCACCTTATTTTTTTCTTTATATCTCGTTAAGACCACCAAACAATATTTGCTGTCATCCACTATTAAGTTTTCAGTGGTTGCTATTAGAATTAGAAATAATTATATGAACAAATTTGCCTTTCTTTTTCATTTTGTTATATTCGTAAGTTAGATATCCCTTCCGAATATCAATAAGGGGAGGCTTAAAGGTTAATAGAAACTTGACCCAAGTGCTATTTTTGTTAACCTTAAGACCTTAAAGTTATAAATTATAAAGTATTCTCAAGGACTTTTATAAATGTTGCAATCCCAAAACTTACAACTATAATATATATATATATATATATATATATATATATATATATAATAATTAAGATATCTAACATTAGTTCTACTTTCATATAGCAACACATTTTTATTTTTATGGTGATTCTAAAAAATAAATTAAATTTTGAGACTTTTTCTAATTATCTTCTCCAAGCCATGGTACCAATAAAGTTTATTTTGTGAATTAAATTCTTTTTTAAGTGGTTGTTTTCATAAGTAAAATTAGAATATGTGATTTGATGAAACTTGGGTAAGAATTATCTAGATTTTCTATTAAAATAATGTTAGAACAAAAATGTTTCATAATTCTTGGCTACTTTTCAAGATGATAATAATCTCTTGTTGAAAGATTATACCCTAACAAGTGAAAAACATGCATATATTAACAAAGATGCATTCACCTGATCAATAAAAATTCAAGGGAAGGATGAGACAAGCCACATTACATTGTAGCTTGTCTATTATAATTAATTTATTCTAACTAAATCTCATATCTCTTAACCAAATAACCATTTTTTCTTATAATCCCATCGTACCACTTATAACTCAAACAAAGGAACATTGAGATTCTCTAACATTTTCAAGTGTCTTTTTAGGACCTATATAAAATCATTTCATAAATCCTTGAAGTAAAAAATGACATGATTTTTATTCTCTACACATTTGCTTGTAATCATGTTATTTCACTTCCAATATAATGTAAGGAAGAAGTTATGGTTATACCTAAACTTGAAAATGTGGTGCCTATTAGGCATCCACTACGCCACACTATCACATAGGAGGGTGTTTTAACACAATATTTAAGACAATTTTTGAATAATTTGTCTTCAATTGAGACAAATACAATATATAGCACAAGTTTTATTGTCTCTTACACTATAAGGAAAAGACCCTCTAGCGGATGTTTTTCAGGAACTCCTTATAAAAATACCCCAAAAATTCGTTTGTAGTCGAGGTTAGTAGAGGAGGTTGGTAGGTGGAGGTTTTTGCAGATGTTTTTCTTCCTGTGCACTTATCATCATAAACCGCACTGGTGTGTTCAACTAGAGAAAGCACTAGTGCACACAAAACATTGGCACACCAGAACACCGTGAGCTCTGTACAAACCCTCTCGGTGTGTCTTATTACTATAGCACACTAGTTCTTATAAATATTCTGCACCGGTGCATCCTAAAACCCCACGCCAAAAATGAAACGGCCTCGTACGGTCCTAAGAAACTGCACAGATGCACCTATACAACCTGCGCACTAGAACATGGTTAAATAAAAAAATAAATTACGGCCAAAAATCTACATTTTTAACTTTTCAATGTTCGAGATCTCTCAACCACCGATGCAACTTTACCTTGTGTGAGGTGCACTGTTATCGGTGCTCCCATTGCACGTACTACTACTATCCATTGCCCACCATCTGCATTTTGAATTTTGAAAAATGGTGGGAAATTTTAGTTTTGAAAATTCTGCAGCCAATATGCTTCCTTGAGGACCAAATGTACAGGTATTTTTGTTGTTTTTCCATAATTAAACCTTTTAGCGGATTAGCTTTGTAAATTAGCTTAAAATTCACCTTCTTTCAAAAAAAAAAATTCCCGCGTGCTGCACTTGAGTCGTTTGTCTCGCACTAGTTCGTGGTGCTTCCTATAAATTTACAGGCGACACCGCCACTAGTGCTAATGGTATACGCACAGGTTCTAGGGTGGTACTAAAAAGTGCACCGTGATTTTTTAAAATTTAAAAAAAGTGTGGTGAAGTTGGTTACCCGATCGCAACGTTGACCCTGTCAAATAGCGGGAATGCGGTGCGTTGAAGGAAATGTACGCCCTGGGGAGGTTAACTTTGCTAGTGCACCACATTCCGTAAATTTGACATGGTCAATGGTGCAACCTGGTAAAATAATGCACCGTTGACTATGTGTTGATGTCAGGAGGGCAGTGCGCTGACCAAACTATAAGGCCCAGGGCACATAGTTTGGTTAGTGCCTCACCCTCCCGACACTGGTCCATGGTCAACGGTGCTATCTGTTATCCCACAACACCATTGAATTTAGAACAATGACAGGAGGGCAATGTGCTGAAAATTTTTAGGTGCATCGTTTCCGGTGCTCTGCAAATTTTCTAGTGCACTGTCGTCGATACACCAATAAAAGAAGGTGCATTGTTACTGGTGCATGATTATTTTTTATGGTGCACCGAATGTGTTTTTTTCAAAAAAAATTATATATGTATATTCCTCAATACATGTCTCATTTAATAAAAAAAAATTATTTAATATGTCAATCATTCAACGACGTGAAAGGAAAGAAGAGAGGGAACATAAAAAAAAATAGGTGGACAAGTATAACATGGTTCGCCTATGAGAGGCACGAGAGAGAGAGAGACATGCGCACCGTCACCCTATTACAATAGCTACCCAAGGACTCCTAAGGAAGTTAAGCCTCCTCATGTTCTATGAGGAGGCTACTTCCCTAAAGGACCATGGTGTGTTTTTCCGACATCTTATCCGCAGATTGAATTCCCACCTACAGGCTTTCCAGGTTGGTCATAACCAGTGGTACGCACCCACTGAGGAGGAAATCCATTTCATTTCTGGGCTATCGAAGAGAGGGGTGGATTTTCCCTTGTTCCCAAAGCTTCAAGTTGGCTATCCAGCAGGGAGTCAGTTGGTGTACTCCCAGAGATACATTAGGGCAGATATACTATCTCCTTTAGATTTTCAAGTCTCTCGAGGTCAGTTACATATTGCTACATTTGGTAGTGAGGAGGTAAGGTGTAGCTCACATCTGATTTTGACCATTTCACACAACATTAGCTATGGGAAAAACATTAGTTGCCCGATTTTATATTATGTTGATTCTTTAGTATAAGAGCCACAACTTGTTAGGTGGTCTGCCATTTTTTTGCGGCAGTACTGTACAACCTTAGATAGATGGCATGCTCATGCAGAAGGGAGGGTCACCTTCCCTTTTGTTTTAGAACTATTTTGTTTATTTTTTGAGAAATTTTCAGAGACGAGGCCTAATTTTATCCGGTAACCTCGTATGTCGATGTTGTATGCATGGATGCACATGTGGGGAAAGATGATGCGCAATTGGGGTGAGGATGAGTTTTCCGTGAGGATATCGAATGATGCACTGAAGTTGCTATCCAGTGTTGATGAGCATCCCTTCGTTATGGTCCCCTATCCTTATGCTAGTTTGGATTGGTGAGGGTGTGCCAACATGCTCTTCACAGATGATGAACCGCCAGATGATAAAGGTAATATTGTTGTTTTATTTAAATTTATTCTAACATGTTCTTAAACTTGTTTTTATTAAAATGTTTAATGAAATTGTCTAATTATTGTTGTGTACTTATATATATTTTGTGGAAATTGGGTCTTTTGATGGCGATGAGATGCCAGCACCATGAAATGATCCAGGTGTGGATCCTGATGATGATCGGGACATGGGAGATGTTGAGGATCATCAGGCCAGTGCAGACATACCTGCTCTTGTTGGTGCATCGGTACAACTTTTTACTAGGCGTAGGCTTAACAATAGATTGAGGATGGAGTTGGGTGACCAACTCTGTGGATTTTTTGTTGAGGCGAGAGTTAGGCCTACCACTATGAGAGATATATAGGCCAATGGTAGGCTGATACATATGTGGAGAGGCATGATGCGTGACATGTATAGCTTGATGGGGCATGTCATAGGAACTACGACCTTACTTACATGGTTGAGGAGGGCCCTTCGACATTATAGGTGTGGTCGAGACGCAGCACATCGGCAGTCCATGAGCAGCGGCGCATCATCTGATTATCATGCTCAGGGGATTGATCATCATTCACCTCATTTCATGCTAGATGAGCAGCCTACAGAATCGACCAAAAGTTATGATTGAGAGAAAGGTGGAAAATCGGTCTTGTCAAGTCAGTAGCGAGCAAATTCTAGCAGTACTCATGATCATGAGTCGGCTGGACCATCGACCATGTCAAGTCATCATGATGAGCAGCTGATAGTTCATCCTAATTAACATGAGGCACCAGTACCAGATCAAGAGGCACGTGATGATCAACATATATTTGAGCTTGTCAAGGCTGCACCATTGACTGACCAGGCCTCAACTAGTACTCCTACTGATGATATTGTACCAACAACTGATATTTGGCATTTATGTTACAGTTATATATTTTTGACATTATACAACTATATATATATATATATATATATATATATATATATATATATAGTTAGCCCATGTATTTTATGTTCATGTTGTAGTTGTACTTAATTTACATGTTGGTGATCATCATGATGTTTATATTGTTAGGTCATGTTCGGTATCTTCATTTAATGTGCAGCTTGTAGATAGATGTGTATGTGATAGCATTTGTTTGACATGAGATGTATATTTGATGTTTGTGTTGTGATGATGTTATACAATGCTAATTGTGTTTTGTTCGATGATCTTGATCATGATGATGTTAGCAAATTTGAATGTGTTTTTTAGTCAAATATGATGTTTGTATGATGGTTATCATGATTGTGATGTTTATTAATTAATTTAGTATTAAATGATCATGATATTTATTAGATATTATGTCGTGATTGTAATTGAAATTTTAATTTTAATTGTATGTAAACTTGTAAAATTGTATTTGTATTTGTAATTGTAATTGTAATTGTAATATTTGATTTATTATGAAATTATTGTAATGATAATTGTACATCTAACAAATTGTAAAATTGAAATTTTAATTTTAATTGTATGTAAAATTCTAAAATTGTAACTGTATTTGTAGTTGTAATTTTATTTGTAATTGTATATATGACAAATTGGAAAATTGTAATTCTAATTCTAATTTTATGTAAAATTGTAACTGTATTTGTAATAATAATTTTATGTAAAATATTTGGAAAAGTTTAATTTGTAATTGTGATATTTAATTTATTGTGAAATGATTGTAATTGTAATCTTAATTGTAATTGTATATATGCAAAATTGTGAAATTGTAATTGTAATTGTATTTGTAATTGTATGTAAAATTCAAAAATTGTAATTGTATGTAAAATTCTAAAATTGTAATTGTAATTTTACATAAAATCCTAAAATTGTAATTGTAATTGTAATTGTACGTGAAATTGTAAAATTGTAATTGTAATTGTATTTAAAATATTTGTAAAATTTTAATTGTATTACTGTGAATGATTGTAATTGTATGTAAAATTCTAAAATTGTAATTGTATATGAAATTGTAAAATTGTAATTGTAATTGTAAATGTATGTAAAATTCTAAAATTGTAATTGTAATTTTAATTGTAATTGTATGTGAAATTGTAAAATTTTAATCGTAACTATAATTGTAATTGTAATTTTAATTTTAATTGTAATTGTATGTAAAATATTTGTAAATTTGTAAAATTTTAGATAATTGTAAAATAATAAATTTACAATAATATAAATTTTTGTAACATAATAAAGTTTAGAAAATAATGAAAATAAATTCATGTACTTTAGAATTATCATTATTTTACTATGATCTTACTTTAAAAAAAAATAAATTTATACAATATGCCATTGTTTTTGAAATAATCTTCTTTATAAAAACCCATCTTCAAAAAGTATAAATATTGATGAAATAACACATGTACCATATCACTATCGGGTCTCATGATCACCCTCATTATCTTCTAGCTCGCATGGCATGATAACACTAATGTTCTCAAAAATATGTTTTGATTTAGATTCATGTTTCAATACAAACCGTCAATCCCTATCCAACACATCTGGGTAAAAAAAATTTGTTTGCAGTGTTTGGGGAAAACATAGGGCTCCTTAGCTTCATCCCACATGTTTCTAGAGTGATTACATATCAGCCTACTATCATGATCTTCCTTTACATTGTTTCGATCAAAGGTGTCCCACCACTTGCACCTAAAAATAACACATTGGAAAGAAGAGAAATCCACTTCAGTGATCTCTTGTATCTTTCTGATGTAACCTAACATCCCTCGTACTAGGTTTTGATCAAGGTGGCTAGATCGACTAGATTGATCGAAATCGACTTCCACTTCACAGTCTTGTGTGATGTGTCCATCATCAACATTTTCTCTGCAAAAATGGTGTCCATATGCCCACATAGATGGAAATAAATGCACCCATAAAAAATTAAAAAATCATAGTGTCGTGTGTCTTATAATAACCCAATAGTTAAAATATGAAATATAGATGTAAATACATTTGAAAGGTGCATTAATAATTTTTAAATGTGCATATAAATTAAATAGCTTATTATCGAGTTGCTGCACCCAATCCCTACGTTTAGCGCATCCTCTTCAGCACGCGGGTAACGACTAGTTGCACCGTATTTCTCTCTGACTTGGTCAACAACCCAACTGTTGGGGCATATTTTTGGCATATTTTCTTTTAAATGATAGGGATAAGGCAAGCTTTACCATTCAACCGTTTGAATTCTTTCCTGTCTGTTGGGAAATATACTGAGAGGGGGGGGTGAATCAGTATTTTGGGCTGAGAAATTTTTTTCTTTTTTTTTCTTTTATAACCATATGTTACAGTTCTGCATCCTACATGTATGCCCTGATATATTATTATGTCTTTACTTAGAAAATTGCATCAGACAAGCATTAAGCATGAACAAAAATAACAGAACAAACCATCAAACATAAAAAACACATACAAACACCATGATTTAAGGTGGAAACCCAATTTGGGAGAAAACCACCGCTGTTGTAATCTCAGTCTTCAATATTTATTATACAAAAAACTTCTTACAATTTTATGCTGGGGCAGACTTATACCGGCACGCAGGAACCCACCTGTAGAAGGCTACGACCTTCCTTCGTTTACCAGCCTTTCCTGGAAGGGAGCTACAACCCCCTGCACTTGTTTACCAGCCTTTCCTCGAAGGGAGCTACAACCCCCTGCTCTTGTTCCATCGAATTTCACACGACATACCTTACAAACCACCAGATTTATTCAATTTCTTCAGAAGTGCATCCTTAATTCAACAATCTGTTTCCCATTCCATACAGATATAATTCAGAGTGAAGTATTCATTCACAACCCTTATACGTTCTTCATGATTTCTTCAGTTGATTGAACCAAGAATTCATCATCATCTGATTTGATCAATCTTTATATACACAGGTGCGCAATAGATTCAGATATATCAGAGTTTATTCGTACAGATATCTCTAAAGAGATTTTTTTATTATCAACCCTTTCGCATGCACACCCTCCTTCATAATTATCATCACCTTATATAGTTTTCACCTTCATTAAAACCTTGGGTCAAAACCATTTAATTACTAATGGAATTCGTGGACGGTATTCCTTTTACTTTATCCCAAGGGGCTCCTGGATTTCTTTTTAATTTATTTATCAATTTCAAAGAAATTGATAAATAAATCTATTTACAAGTGTTGAATTCCCAAGCCTTCTAACTAATGTTTAACTCTTCGGGCTTTATAAAATATCCAATGCTTTTGAAAAAAATTAACCTTTGACCCCGAGGCCAACAAATATAGTCAAGTCTGCTCTCCAGATCGACGGTATATATATATCGCTTTTTTCCATAATAAATATAAAATTTAAACCATCTTGGTTGAGCCCGCAAACATTAAAGTGAAAAGGACCAATTAAAATAATTCAAACTGGGCCCACATATATGATCAGCAACCCAATCACATTTCTACTCATACTTTGGCTAATATTCGTGCCTTTTCATTATCGTCCGTGCCTCTTCATCAGGCGATCGTCGTTCGATGGCTTCCCTCCAGATCAACAGTGCACAACAAAATTGCTGGCAATCCTGGGTCGATCGTTAACGTACGATGGATGATCGTTAACGTGCGATGGCGCGTAGTGATGGTGGTTTTGCAGGGACGCATGTCAACACCTCTATGGAATCACTCCCCATCCAGGAAATACCACCTATCGTCGAAAGGTGGTGCGATGAAACCCGAAAAACACCTTCACTAATTACTCGCAATTTTTAAATAGTGATCAACCATCCAATCAAATTCTTGCTCCGTACTCCAAGTTCCGTTTGCGTATATATATGAATTCTGCCCTTTATGTGTAATAAATTAACCAAGGTTCTGCTTATCTGCTCTATTAATCTGTACCATCTCTAAAGCATAACTCTGTATTAAGTATTCTTCCTCAGGTTATATATATATATATATATATATATATATATATATATATATATAATGTGCCGTGTTCATACAAAACCCATCCGTGCCTCACTGTACCATGACCTTAGCAACCTGATATCATATATAACTTCACAAATCTCCTCCTTCCACAGAATCTAGATTTTTAGTAAGTCATGGAGAGTTTAGAACCAATGCCTCATCATCATATACGAATGAATAAGAGTTTCACTCATTCTTCTCAATTTTCCAGGTTTTCTATTCCTCTATCTCTGGACAACTCTGCTTCAATTCACTGCTTGTCTCTGTTTCTTGACCAATACTACTCTCTGTAGCTCAAACTGTAGATGCATTCTTTCTATGTGCTTCTCTACTACATTTAGATGCCAATTCCTTTGCCACATCCTTTGCCATCAATGACAATATTTCCAACAATCTCCCCCTTTGGCATTGATGGCAATACTCGTCCTCTGAAAATCTTATAGAAACCCTTTGTTGCTTTTCCTCCCCCTTTGACATCAATGGCAAAGAGTTGACAATACCATGCTCCCCCTGAGATCATGTTGTATCTTCATAAAATAACAAGATGAGTTATAAATGCCAACAATGAATCCTTTTAATATAACCAATGCTCCCCCTTAGCTTGTGCATTCAGTGATGCCCAACAACACCTTATAACCAATTTAATCTTCTGAATTTAAGTAGACCCGATCCTCTGCATGGCAGAGACTACTCCAAGTTTCTGTCTGAGATATTCGAACGCTTCCCTGGGTAGAGGTTTGGTAAATATATTAGCAACTTGTTCTTTGGAGGAAACATACTCCAATTTAACCTTTTGTTCAAGCACTTGTTCACGTAAGAAGTGATATTTGATGGGAATGTGCTTGGTCTTAGAATGCATAACAGGATTCTTTGAGATACTGATGGCACTTTTATTATCACACATAATGGAGATAGGGGGTGAACATTTGATTTGAAAGTCTTGTAGGGTTTGCATCATCCAGAGAAGTTGAGTGCAACATGATGCTACTGCCACATATTCTGCTTCTGATGTAGATAAAGAAATGGAGCTTTACTTCTTACTGAACCCAGATACTAACCGGGGCCCCATATAGAATGCACCACCACTAGTGCTTTTCCAATCATCAACAATTCCAACCCAATTTGCATCAGTGTATGCATGAAGAGTAAGATCAACATTCTTTGGATACCATAGTCCAAAATCTTGGGTTCCTTGTAGATATTTGAATATTCTTTTCACTGCCTGAAGGTGAGAGTCTTTTGGATTAGCTTGAAATCGTCCAACAATCCCAACTGCATGCACAATGTCTGGTCTTGTCCCAGTGATATAAAGTAGACTTCCTATCATAGATCTATATTCTGGTTGATTCACCGTGGGGGAATCATCACTAGAACTGAGATTACATCCGGTTATCATTGGTGTACTTACATGTTTGCAATATTCCATGCCATACTTATTCAGGATTTGCTTGAGGTATTTTGCTTGTGATAAGAAAATTCCATCTGTTGCTTGTTGCACTTGCAATCCAAGAAAGAATGTTATCACCCCAAGTAAAGAAATTTCAAATTCTTGATGCATATCAGAAGCAAATTTATGACTTAAAGACTCTTCATTACTTCCAAAAATGATATCATCAACGTATACTACCACAATCAATAGTCTGTCATTCTCAGTTTTTGTGTACAATTTGGTATCAACAGACCCTTTTGAAAATCCTTGTTGATGAGGATATTTGTCAAGACGATAGTACCATGCCCTTGGAGCTTGTTTGTGACCATATAGAGCCTTTTTAAGTCTACAAACAAGTTTTTCATCATTTCCAAAAATTAATCCTTCTGGTTGTTCTATATACACTTCTTCTTCTAGATCACCATTGAGAAAAGCAGATTTAACATCCATTTGATAAAATTTGATTTGTTGGAAGCTTGAAAATGCAAGTAACATTCTTATGGCTTCGACTCTGCCTACGAGAGCAAAAGTTTCTTCAAAGTATATACCTTCTTGTTGAGCATACCCTTTGCATACAAGTCTGGCTTTATTTCTTATAACATCCCCATTCTCATTTAACTTATTTTTGAATATCCATTTAGTTCCAATGAAATTTTTGTCATGAGGTCTTGGTACTAATTCCCAAGTGTGATTCTTCTCAATTTGATCAAGTTCTTCATTCATGGCTTGAATCCAACAATCATCTTTGCAGGATTGATTGACATTATGGGGTTCAATAGTGGACAGAAATGCCAAATTGCTAGAAGATCCCACAAGATTCCTTCTTGTTTGTACACCTGATCCCTTTTCTCCCAAAATTTGAGATTCTAGATGATTCTTTCGAACATATCTAGATGGAGCTTTTTCAGATAAATTATCTTCGAGTTCTTCATTGGGTTCACTATCTATATCATTCTTATTTGATGTAGAAGGATATGTGTCATCATCATGTTCATCTGTTGTTTTCTTTTCTTCTTTTGGAACTGCAGGAGACTCATCAATAACAACATCAATACATTCAACAATCTTCCGAAGTTTTTTATTGTAACATTTATATGCCCTACTCCTAGAGGAGTAACCAAGACATATTCCTTCATCTGCTCTAGGTTCAAACTTACCAAGTTTTTCATCATTATTCTTGATAATGCATTTTCTTCCAAAAATTCTAAAATTCTTTACAGTGGGAGGTTTACCATACCAGAGTTCATATGGAGTTTTATCACTATTTACACGAACATGTGCCTTGTTGAGAATTTTTACTACTGTATGTGCTGCTTCTCCCCAAAATGTGTTAGGTGTTCTAGAATCATCGAGCATAGCTCTAGCCATTTGTTGAACAGTTATATTCATTCTTTCTACAACACCATTTTGTTGTGGAGTGCCAGCTACAGAAAACTGTCTTTTTATGCCATGTTGTTCACAAAATTCAAATAATTCATCTGATGTATATCCTCCTCCTCGATCAGATCCGAGACACTTGATTTTTAGATCTAATTCATTCTCAACTAGTGCTTTGAAGATCTGAAATTTATCAAATGCTTCATCTTTGTGTTTAAGCAGCCCAATCCAACACATTCTAGAGAAATCATCAATGAATAAGATATAGTATTCTTCACCACGTGGTGAATTTTTCCTCATAGGTCCACATATGTCAGTATGAATGAGTTCAAGAGGCTTACTTGATGATCCTTCCTTGGCATTAAATTGTACTCTAGTTTGCTTACCGAATTGGTAAGATTTGCATACGATATTTTCAAGTGGAGTGATATTTGGAAGATCACGAACAGCTTTAAGTCTGCTTGATTTGTTGATTTGAGAAAAGCTCATATGCCCCAACCTTCTATGCCATAGCCAATTTTCTGAAGATTTACTCAAATAACATTGTTCTTTGTAGTTCTTCAATATATACAGGTTATTTGGAGTCCTTTTTCCTCTTATAATTGCTTTACTTGTATCAAGATCACGTACCACACATTCTTTTGAACTAAAGACAACTTCAGTTCCTTGATCACACATTTGACTTAGACTTAACAGGTTATGCTTTAATCCATCCACATACATGACTTCATTAGCTTTCACCTTTTCTTTTACAAAAACAGGCCCTTTTCCCTTAATGATCGCAGGAGTATCATTTCCAAATGTAACATTCTTTTCCTTTTCTAGGGCACTATATGCAAGAAGTTTGTCTTTATCACCTGTCATGTGTTTTGAGCATCCACTATCAATGTACCATTGGTTTTCTTCATCTTTTGCAAATAATGCTATGCCACAATTTTCAACCTGTAATTCCTTTTTTTCCATACTTTGGAGCTTGAAGGAACATGTTCTTTTGGCTGAACTTTGCTCCTGCATTCAGATTATTTATGGCCAAAGTTATTGCAATAAGTACATTCAACTTCATTTTGAAGAGGAGAAAAGTTGTTATAGGTATTCTTCTTTGTTTCAATATCAATCCTTTTCTTTGTTACTTCTCTTGTCATGATAGTTTTATATGCTAAACATTGAACAACTTTATGACCAAAATTGTGACATGAGAAACATTGTCCATTGAAGAAGAAATTTTTGTGATCATAAGATCTTCTACATGAATTTACATGTTGATTGGTGTTTCTTTGAAAAAAAATCCTGTTAGTGTTCCTTGAATTGAGATGATCGTGCTTTACCTGTAAAGATTCTTTATTCCCTTGCTGAGTGGCAGCATGTTGTAAATCAGCTATAACTGCTTTTAGATAATTTGGTGGTGAAGCCTGAGACGATTCTCCAATATATCCAAGACCTGTATTTATAAGAGGAGAATGTTGTACCTTGATAGTCTCATCTAAGGTTTCAGACCCTTTAGCAAATATAAGATTCAGAGTCTTTACTTTCTCAAGTTCTTTTCTTAGATCTACTACTTCACACTCCAATTTCTCATTGTGTCTCTCTTTTTATTCAAGCTGAATTTTTAGAGTTTCTATGGTTATTTTACTCTCTTCTAACCAAATTTTGAGTTTATTGTTTTCGACAAGAAAATAACTGTCTTCTAGAGCATCCTCAAAAGTATCCTTTTCTTCTCTAGATTCATTTTCAAATGCCATGAGAAGTCTAAGATCTTGTTCACATTCTTCCTCACTATCAGATAACCTATCACTGTCTTCATGAGTATAGTAACTCTTTCTAGTGCTAAAACGATTCTTATTCCTTCTTTCTACTTCCTTCCCTTTTTTATGTGTTTCTTTATAAGGACATTTAGTAGCATAATGACCTACTCTTCCACAATCAAAACATTTGAATGGAAGCTTACCTCTGAACCGTCCTGTGCCAAGTTGAAGTTTATTTACAAAGTTTATTTCATCTTCTTCTGAGATGTATCCTGATCCTTCTATTTTTTGTACTTCCTTCTCTTTTGTAGAAGTTCTAAAGATAGCTTCATTGACATTAGATGGTCCTCCTCTTCTCATTTCATATGCAGTTAGTATGCCATGAAGTTGCACCATAGTAAGGTTTTGAAGATCTTGCTTTTCTTCAAGAGCGGAAACTTTTGACTCAAATTTTTTTGTTAGTGACCTTAAGACTTTTTAACCAATGTAGATTCAGTTATTTTTTCTCCTAGATTTCTCATACGATTCACAATATCATCAAGACGTAAAAAGAAATTGACAATTCTCTCCTCGTTATCCATTTTTAGATTCTCATATTGAATTCTGAGAGTTTGGAGTTTAGCACTTTTTACCTTTGCATCACCTTCATAACTTAGAATGATTTTGTCCCATATTGCCTTTGCTGTATCTAGTTGCATGACTTTGACAAATTCTAATTCAGTTAGACTTCCCAATAGAGCATTGACTGCCTTTGCATTTGTTTCATAATTCTTTCTTTCCATCGAATATGTTGGTACTACAGCTGTATATTGATAACCTTGTTCAAAAATTGCCCATACCTCTGCTCCTAGAGACTGAGGATAGGATCTCATCCTTGTTTTCTAGAAGATTAAATTGTTTACGTTGAAAAGCGGAGGCCTGATAGATGTTGTTCCATCTTGATTGCTCATCTTGCTTGATCTTCCTTCTAGCGGCTAAGATTTTTCAGAAGGACCCGCTCTAATACCAATTGTTGGGAAAAATACTGAGAGGGGGGGGGGGTGAATCAGTATTTTGGGCTGAGAAATTTTTTTCTTTTTCTTTATTTTATAACCATATGTTACATTTCTGCATCCTACATGTATGTCCTAATATCTTATTATGTCTTTACTTAGGACATTGCATCAGACAAGCATTAAGCATGAACAGAAATAACAGAACAAACCATCAAACATAAAAAACACATATGAACACCATGATTTAATGTGGAAACCCAATTCGGGAGAAAACCACCGCTACTGTAATCTCAGTCTTCAATATTTATTATACAGAAAACTTCTTACAATTTTATGCTGGGGTAGACTTATACCAGCACGTAGGTACCCACCTGGAGAAGGCTATGACCTTTTTTTTACCAGCATTTCCTAGAAGGGAGCTACAACCCCCTGCACTCGTTTACCAGCCTTTCCTGGAAGGGAGCTACAGCCCCCTACTCTTGTTCCATGAACTTTCACACGACACCCTTGCAAACCAACAAATTTATTCAATTTCTTTAGAAGTGCATCCTTAATTCAGCAATTTGTTTCCCATTCCATACAGATATACTTCAGAGTGAAGTATTCATTCACAACCCTTATACGTTCTTCATGATTTCTTCAGTTGATTGAACCAGGAATTCATCATCATCTGATTTGATCAATATTTATATACACAGGTGCATAATAGATCCAGATATATCAGAGTTTATTCATATAGATATCTCTAAAGAGATTCGTTTATTATCGACCCTTTCGCATGCACACCCTCCTTCATAATTCTCATCACCTTATATAGTTTTCGCCTTCATTAAAACCTTGGGTCAAAACCATTTAATTGCTAATGGTATTCGTGTACGGTATTCCTTTTACTTTATTCCAAGGGGCTCCTTGATTTCTTTTTAATTTATTTATCAATTTCAAAGAAATTGACAAATAAATCTATTTAAAAGTGTTGAATTCCCAAGCCTTCTAACTAATGTTTAACCCTCTGGGCTTTATAAAATATCCAATTCTTTTAAAAAAAATTAACCTTTGAGCCCGGGGCCCACAAATATAGTCAAGTCCACTCTCCAGATCGACGGTATATATATATATCACTTTTTGCCATAATAAATATTTAATTTAAACCATCTTGGTTGAGCCCGCAAACATTAAAGTGAAAAGGACCAATTAAAATAATTCAAACTAGGCCCACATATATGATCAGCGACCCAATCACATTTCCACTCGTACTTTGGTTAGTCTTCATGCCTTTTCATTATCGTCCGTGCCTCTTCATTAGGCGATCGTCGTTCGATGGCTTCCCTCCAGATCAACGGCGCACAACAAAATCGTTGGCTGTCCTAGGTCGATTGTTAACGTGCGATGGATGATCGTTAACATGCGATGGTGCACGGTGATGGCGGTTTTGGAGGGACGCGTGTCAACACCTCTATGGAATCGCTCCCCATCCAGGAAATACCACCTATCGTCGAAAGGTGGTGCGATGAAACCCGAAAGTGACCTTCACTAATTACCTGCAGTTTTTAAATATAGATCAACCATCCAATCAAATTCCTGCTCCTTACTCCAAGTTCCGTTTGCATATATATATGAATTCTTCCCTTTATGTGTAATAAATTAACCAAGGTTCCGCTTATATACTCTATTAATATGCGCCATCTCTAAAGAATAACTTTGTATTAAGTATTCTTCCTCAGGTTATATATATATATATATATATAATGTGCCTTGTTCATACAGAACCCATCCGTGCCTCACTGTACCATGACCTTAGCAACCTAATATCGTATATAACTTCACAAATCTCCTCCTTCCACAGAATCTAGATTTTCAGTAAGTCATGGAGAGTTTAGAACCAATCCCTCATCATCATATACGAATGAATAAGAGTTTCACTCATTCTTGTCAATTTTCCAGGTTTTCTATTCCTCTGTCTCTGGACAACTCTGCTTCAATTCACTGCTTGTCTCTATTTCTTGACTGATACTACTCTCTGTAGCTCAAACTGTAGATGCATTCTTTCTCTGTTCTTCTCTGATACATTTAGATGCCAATTCCTTTGCCACATCCTTTGCCATCAATGACAATATTTCCAACACTGTCACTATCCCATTTCATCCTCTTTTGTTCATACAATGCGACCCACGGTTGTCTCACTTCAGAATTGTAAAGAATGAATTTATTGTTTTCTTCAATTTATGCATCCACTGATGAAATCAAATAGACATTATATAGTACATAGAGATCAAAATATACATTATATCAAATTTCAACATGAATATTTACTTTGTGTAAATTTCAAAAATTATAAGTTTCTTACTCTTTATCAAGCACTTTTTTCCATTCATTTGGGGCAACTCCCCTTCTATTTTGCCTTCATCCCTTTCATCGTCTCAAATCACCGCACCTAGTCTATTCTCGATCTGCTTGATGTACTCATTGACATAATAGAAAGACTCATACGATATGTACCCCTGTGGCATAAACCCCTTAGGTATTGCCCTTTGTCGAAAAAAACCTTTCAATTTCTTCATGTACCTCTCTAAGAAGAGTATCTAATGACAAGAAACCACCCAAACTAATTCAACCTCATCTACTACGTGGATTGGAAGCTGAACCTGCAAGTCCATGAAACTGGTCAGAAGTTCCTTCTTAAACATACAAACAATCTTAACTATCTCTTGGTGCCACCGTGCAATGCTAGTCACATGAATCTCCTTTGACGTGATCCAATGTACAAATGCAGATAATTTGTATATGGCACATCCTAGGACTTGAGGGAATTCATGTTTCACACACCACGCACGAACAAAGGATAATGACACTGCAAAGCTATAAACACGCGCAATAATATACGAAATTATTTATGTTTTATGATCTGTGCATGGGATAAAATTTATTAATATAACAAATAATAAAATCATGCTTTTGAAATTATATGTAATCTTAGAAGATTCAAATGGTCATGTGATTTCAACCCCGAAAATTGGTCATCCACGGGGAAGCAACGCTGTAGTGAAGACCCGTATGAAGATGGCACACTTACACCCATTATAACTTCCTTTTCCAAATAAAAATCTTATTTTTTAAAAATCCATGGGACATCGCCTTCTTTGAAATACCATGAATTAGTGGGACCAGCGCCTGCCTCTGATCCTATAATTTCTAATCGTCATGGCCAATGTTTCTTTTTAGTTTTTGAAGTAATAAGATCTTTCCTAGCAGCCAATATGTCACTTTGTTTTGATGATATGTGTCTCCATAAAGAATATAAACATTTTTAAATATATCCATGGGATCTAATAAGTGGGTAATATTAATATTCTCCCAATATGGGAGGTTATAAAAGATAGATTTCCTTTTCATCCCAATGGGAAGTTTCTCAACATAGGTGTCGAAGAATTCTAGATCATCAAACATAAGCTCCCTATTTGAATCAAATATTTCTATGAAATCCTTCTCCTTCTCTCTCTCATATGCTCTAAGCCATTTAGTTGGTGCCATTATTGGAGGCCTTTGCATTCTCTCTCGTTTACCATTGAAAGCTGATTCTCCTCTTTTGTAAGGATGTTCTTCTTGGAGGAATACCCTGGAGAAATCATACACTACCTTTCATAGGTCCTTGGACCATCTAGATTTTAGAGAAGGTACACAACATTTACATCCAAAATACCCTTTTGTTACAAGACCTGCGAGATTATTGTATACAATTTATATGCATGACATGTTAAATAATATCATGAATACCAGAACTATTACAATGAATTAAATAACTAATATGCGAAAGAATATTTTTATGTATATAAACAAATCGATAACATGTAATTTACCATAGAAAATGGCTAATCCTAGATAATCATGTGTCGTGTAAGCGCATATGCCATACAATGTAAAACTCCTCTCTCCTGTGATGGGTCTTGCCACATCATATACATTTATCCCATGCTATATTTCCTTCAATTCATCTACCAATGGTTGTAATTAGACATCCAAATTATTCACTTGTCTTCTACCAGGGACTATGAGAGCCAACATTAGATGTTCATTCTTCACAGACAACCATGGTGGGATGTTGTTATTGATCACTACTACACGCCAAACAGAATAGTTGGTGTTCTGGAGGGAATATTGGTTGACGCCATCCATGGCTATGTTGAGTTGTAGACTTCGTACTTCATCCTTGAAATTTTCAGGCCATGTATCCTCTATATGCTTCATGGCTATTGAATCAGTTGGGATTCACATAACTCCCAACTTTCTTCTATGTGAGGCATTCCATCCCTGCAATATAGCTAATTCTTTGCAATAAAAGAACCTTTAAATCCTTGGGATTATAGGCATGTGCCTCAATATCTTAAAAGGAGGACCACTTGGTTTACCCTTTTTTTATTTATCATACCTCTCATGCCAACATTTTGGAAATATCTCTTTGTCTGAATATTCTCCTCTATATAGAATACAATCATTTAGACATGCATGATATGATATGTACTCAACACCCAACATTTTCAACAATTTCATTGCCTCTTCGCAGCTACCGAGAAATAAATTATCACTCAAAAGAACCTTATCTTTCAATAACCTGTAGTTGTTGATCATCATGGAAAATATTCAATGTACATTAATGCCAATATAATTATTAACATTCATAAAATTGACCATTTGTAATGTTCATTGTGTGATTATATTTCTCAAATTTATATAATGTAACACCTCTCACTTCGAAGATTTTTTATTTATAGTAATATCTCAAACTTATTATTATGGTTACACTAGAATTTGTCACATTTCGACATATTTTTGTCACTCACAACTTTCTTTATTTCACTATCTTTATTTAATGGTAATGACAGTATCAAATTGTCCAGGTTCAGTTACAATTTTCCTCTAAAATAACGTTCTTCCTCCTTAGTTAATATGGAGCTGGTGTATTAATAAATCTCCCATTTTTCCACTTATGAAGATAACGTTCCTATGTAACTTTTAATCACCACCTTTCTTACATTTATTCTCTCCTATTGATAATGGTATTAACATACCCTTTTCACATATGTACTTGAATACATCTAAAGAATTTACTTAACACATATAAGTTTGTACTCACCTTCACAACTGTATTATTATTTGTTTGACATTTACCAATTATTCTCTTTAACCAAATCCTATAATTTCATCTTAGCTTGACCTGATGATTATGACATCCATGTATGGTATCGAGATGAAATTTAATCCACTTTAGCTTAACTTTCATAATATTAGATATTATATTACACTCTTTATCCTATACCAATTTGACTTATGAAACTAAGGGTTTGGTTAGTATTTTATTTGTGTTACTTAACATAACTAATTACCATTACTGACATGATGTATCATATGATTTGGCATTATAATAGTAGGGCCACTTATTACAATGCTTTAACCCCAAAGTTAAACTTTAAAACTTTGTTAAGAAGTCTTTATTTAATGTCGACCTATCACCATTTATTTAGGATATGGTTTATCAATTTGACATAGTATATAGATATACGTTTGACATTTAAGTTTAATTCATACGCTACAGAATTATACTGTTAAATATACCCTTCCTACACTAACAGGGTTATAAGTTTCTCTATCTACTTCTCTTCGTAATTTATCATTACAAGAAGGTCATAGTTGTCCACCATCAATGTCGATTGGCTAGTTCATAAATCAAACAGCCAAATCTTACCTTGTGATCTACTCGAGATACTATGGCCTTAAATTAACTAGTATGAGATCACATGGACCTCTAAATCCTTTGATAAATGCATTGATCCAAGGAATAGCTTCTAATCCCTCGACATGTGGATGGTGTGGATGATTGTTCGAATTAAGGTTTCTAATGGCATAAGTAGTTTCAATTTTCGTTGTGGCATTTCTCATTTGGATGATGACCGAACTCTGACTACCATCTCTATGACACACCTCTACTACGCCAAGAATATTGTGACTTAACAAACCTGAGGAGATAGATAATGTTTGGTATGCCAAGAAGGCCTCCTCGTTGGTTACAAGTAACACATTAGGTTTTCTGCATTATTCACTTATCTGTCTTTGCATTCTGTTCGACCCTTTTTCATCCTCGATCTGCTAAATTTTCTTTCTAATTCTTTTTTTTTGTTTTTTTTTCACAGAGGGCTACGTTCTTCCATTTATAGAGTTTCTATCAAATTATAAAGCTCTTCCAGTGCTCTTACGATTTCCAGAATCCTATCTCCTTGTTTACCCGGATATCGTGTTGTTGAGGCTTTGGCAAGTGTGAAATGATATTCCAAGAAGATTTAAATGACACAATTAGTTTCTCATTATTATTTTCTGGTTAGGTTGCATTTCAATTGAATATCTTTTTATCCTTTTTAATGTTTATGACTCTATTATTGGTTCACATAGCAATTGATTTATTTTTAACATAGCCCTTGGAAATTTTATAATTTATAAAAGCATGGGAATAGGATGCAGGTCAACACCCAGAGGTATTAACCTCGTCCTCGGTTCCTTCTACATAACCTTCAACCAAAGCACTAAATGGTAAGATTTAATTCTTTCATAGTTCAACTTTTTTCTTTCAATCTATGTCTCTATACGTTGCGTCTTGATTTAATGGACCTGGTTTTCAATAGACCTATGCTCACTGTTCTTGTATTTATCTGCATGGTTGTAATTTCTCTCTAGGTTTTTATTACTCGATGTTAGTTGTCCCTTCCTCAGATATAGAAATTTAAAAGGGAAAGTGTAAAATTGATTCATCTTCAGTTGAGTAATTTTACGCAAGGTTTCTTTCCATTACATTATTAGATGTGTATAAAGGAAATGTAGCATTTCTTCCCAAATTCAACCATTCACCTAATGAATTGGAAGTGCTTCACTTTCTGGTTTTTTCTTTTTCGTTTTAAACGAAATTAATATGAATGGGTTTAAATAGAGTATTGGGAATTTCTCTTATATTACACATTCCCTTGTGCTCTAAGTCTTAATTTACATATATAACATCTATTATTACTTTCAATGATTGAATGGTAAAACGGTTAAATTACTTATATAGGAATGACCCTTCTTCTGATCTACTAGTACCAGACTAGCAGTATACCTTAATTCTATAGTACTATATAGTGTAATTCTATAGTAATATTAATTTCCTTTCTTTTCTATGTGCAGATATATTATAGCACTAAGATTCACTAAGGTATTTAAGATTTATATGTTGTGTTTACATTTGGTTCCTTAATATAAATATGTTTTTTGCTCGGATATTGATTCTCAAACCTCACATCTGAGTTCATTCTTTACAGGTATACCATACATTACCTGCTCCAGGAGTTAACATACCTCCTATTTTTTTTTATGTTGGTTTCATGACACAACAATTACTTGTATACATGTTGGTCAGATGCTTAATTGCTTTCGTATGCACTTTGCATAATTGTGCCAAAAGACATTACTATTTTATTTTAAGTGACAAAGTTCCCTCTGTCTATTTTTTATTATCAGTATCTTCCATTTGGATTGTACAACTTTTAATTATGACTTTAATCATCCAAAAGGATGTAAATATCTTACTCGTAATTTATAGCTGTATAATTATTTGTTTTATAAGTCGTTTAGATTCCATTGAAGTATTTTCATAAGTCCATATTTCATGTCTCATGACACTTAAATTAGAATTAATTATTTCTCTGTTTCAATATCATTAGTCCATTAAAATTATTTGAATTAGATCCACAATATACCATACTTACTCCACTGTTTTATATATATCTATTTAGTTGTGTATTCCAGAGTTCTTTCATTTCAGTTGTCATACTATCAAAATTTAAACAAGATATCCTCTTTCCACTTATACTTTCGATTTTAGTTTTATTTTAGGAATATAGTTCAAATATATACATGTATATAATCCATGTCTATAAGCTCTATTTATGATTTCCTTTTAATAAACAATAAATAAGTTCTTTGAATGATATAGCACAACATATATTTTGCGATACAGTATTTATATTTATCATTCATTTATGTTTAGAATCTATTTCATAATTAAATGTACTGTTGATAGCTACTTAATAGAACTATTAACTTTAAAGAGATATCAGCTTCTTGTAAGGTACCTAACCTCAAATCTAGACCCAATACAGGGTTTTAGACAATCTGAGAGTTGGTCCTCTACAGAGTAGGTCTGTACAACAATACAGAAGAAACTATTTTCTCAATAGTTAATTATGTTCAATGTATAGACAATCAAAATATATTTCTAAATTATATAATTTCAATAACATAAACCTATATCCAAAACCAGAATTTCATATAGATCCAACTACTTTACCTTTTTCAGTAAGTCATCACAACATTAAAATATACTTCAAAAACAATTTAATCTAAATGTGCATGCCACTTAAGGTAGACTAGGTGCCTCCCAACCTTAGAGTTCTTTCTCCATAGTTCACCCCCGAGCAGAGATACTTTCCTCCAGTGATAGACAATCCTTTCTCTATCCTGAATCAGCTTATTTAAGCTTGCTTTCCCCAACATGTTTCCCTTAACTGCGTCGAGTTAATTTAGGATGTTGTTTTCCTATGTGCCTAGGCTTTCCCTTTGTTTCTTCCACAAAGGTACTTTGAAAGCTAGCTTTTCTTCTTTCTATCTTTAGTCCACCTCTTCCCCGTAATTTCCTCTTTACTGGGGCAACTTTTTTTCAGATTTTTATCTCTAATCTAATTTTAGTGTTTAATTTATTTCTTCCAAGGATTTTTGGAATACTCGAAATGTATTAAAACCTTATCCATCCTCATGGATTTGGTTTCCAGATCTCTATTCATAATATTTTTATTACACATAAATTTCCATTTTATTTTATTAACTTGAAATAATAAAATAAATCCACACTATTGCTTTCCATTGGGGTCCATAGTACCCTTTTGGACCTTTTCACATGTCTAATAAAATAATTTAAACTGGGGATATTACATATCCCCTCTAAAACAAAACACTGTCCTCAGTGTTATAAAGAAAAAATAATAAAAATCACTGTCCAAACAATGTTGGGTACTTTTCCATCATATCTTCCTCTCTCTCCCAAGTAGCCTTTTCAGGTGAAAAGTGCCTCCACTACTGTTTCACCCTAGCGACAATTCGGTTCTGGAGCTCAATTTATTCCCGTGCTAAGATTTGAAGTGGCTCTCGAATGAATTCCCCTTCTAATTCCACATGTATAATATTCCAATAAATAACATGAGTAGAGTCATGCACATATTTTTTTAATAATGAAACATGAAACACGTCATGAACTTTTATGTGACAAGGTAAAGCCAACTTATATGCAACTGGTCCAATCCTTTCCAGTACTTAAAAATGTCCACAGTAACATGGAGCTAGTTTTCCACAACTTCTAGTGTGAAGAGTACTATTTTAGGTTTAATCCTTAGATAAAAATGATCACCACACTGAATTATCTGTGAATTCTCTTTTTGTATGCATAAATTTTCTTCCTATCTTGTGCTATTTTTATATTTTTCTTAATTTTACTTACAATTCTTTCCATTTCCTGCAAATCATCTGGTCTAAGTATTAACTTATCCTCTATTTGACTCCAACTCAAAGGTGTATGGGAATTTCTTCCATAAAGTTCTTCAAAAGGCCTAATCTTAATTGAAGCTTGGTAGATATTTTTGTAGGAAAATTATGCTAAGTGTAAAAAGTCCTCCCACTTTTTGGGTCTGTCCATAACATACATTCTTAACATGTCCTCTAAAATCTGGTTGTTCTTTCAGTTTAGCCTTTAGTTTGGGGATGGTAAGCAGTACTAAAATTTAATTTGGTACCCATGCCCCCAAACAGACTCTTCCAAAAAGCTACAATAAATTTTGTATCTCTATCTGAAATGATCATTTTAGGAATACCATGCAATTTTACAACCTCTTTCATAAACACATTAGCTACTTGAGCTATGCCAAAAGTATATTGTACAAGTATAAAGTGTGCAACTTTAGTGGAAGTATCAAGTACTACCATAATAGAGTCGTATTGATATTTAGTCCTTGGTAAACCAGTAATGAAATCCATGGAAACTGTCTCCATTTTCATTCTCGAATGGGTAAGGGATTCAATAATCCAGCTGGATGTTGATGTTATACCTTCACTTGTTGACATTCTATGCATCTAGCCAAGTAATTTTCCATATCCTTTTTCATACTAGGCTAGAATAGGTTATTTCTTAAGGCTAAAATTAATTTTTGGTAGCTGGGATGTCCTGCATAGTGTCTCTTATGGTACTCATATAGAATTTCTCTTTTTAATGATTCCACACTAGGAATATATAATTTGTCCTGGTAACAAACCAGTCCCCTCTCATTTTGTGTATACCTTTTCATCTCTTTTTTTCGTAATTTGTGCCCGTAGTTTTTCATAGTTTTGGTCTTCTCTCACCAATTCTTATATCAGTCTTTCAATAAAAAAGTTGGCACTTATTCCAACATTACTCACACATTGCCAATCATTTATGCTTAATGCATTTGAAATCTTTTTTTCCTTCCCCTTAATATGTTTGATCTCCATATCAAACTCACTGAGGAAGGACAACCATCTAGCTTGCATAGCATTCAAATCAATTTTCGTGAAGAAATACTTTAAACTGATGTGATATGTCATCAATATAAACTTTTTTCCTAAAAGGTAATTTCTCCACATCTTCAAAGCATGTATTACAGCAGCCAGTTTTAGATCATAAAAACTATAATTATATTCATGTTTCTTGAGTTTTCTTGATTCATAGGCTATAACAGAGTGTTCTTGTAGTAACACTCCTCCTAATCCCTCTCCACAAGAATCTGTGCATACTACAAATTCCTAATATAGATCAACAATATTTAAACAAGTGTTGTTTTAAGTTTCATTTTTAACTGGTCAAAGCTATTTTGACATTTCTCTGTCCATTCAAACTTCACTCCTTTTCTCTGTAGAGATGTAATAGGGTAAGCTAAAGCTGAAAATCTCTCTAGAAATCTCCTATAATATCCCACAATTCCCATGAATGATCTAACAAAAGACACATAAGTAGTTACATGCCACTCCCTTATTGCTTTTATTTATTCAGAGTCTACTACTAATCCTTTCTCTCAAATTATATGACCCAAGTACTGAATTTTATTTTTGAAAAATTCACATTTGCTAAACTTCGCATACAACTTGTTTTCTCTGAGGGCTTGTAAAACAATTCTAAGATGTTATTTATGCTCAGATTCATTTTTGGAATAAATCAAAATGTCATCAATAAATACTAGTACAAATTTGTCCAAGTACTTATTTAAGGCACTACTCATTAAACACATAAAAATGGCTAGTGCATTAGTCAACCCAAAGGGTAGGACCACCAACTTGTAGTGTCCATATCTAGTTCTAAATGCAGTTTTACTTATGTCTTCATCTTTAATTCTCAATTGGTGGTAACCTTTCCTTAGATCGATTTTTGAAAATATTTTTTCTCCTCTAACTTGGTCAAAGAGATCGTCTACCCTAGGTAAAGGATATATGTTCTTGATTGATAGTCTATTCAATTGATGATAATATATACACATTATGAAAGTATCATCTTTATTTTTCACAAATAGTACAAGTTCTCCCCATGGTGATGCACTTGGTTTGATGTAACCTCTATCCAGCAGCTCTTCTAACTGCACCTTCAACTCGATCAGCTCTAGGGTACTCATTTTGTATGGGCCTCTAGAAACTGGCGTTCCTCCCAGCACTAAGTCAATTGAAAAATCAATTTCTCTGTTAGGGGGAAGATGACAAATTTCATCTGGAAACACCTCCTTAAACTCTCTAATAACAAGTAATGTTTCTAAAGGATTCATTTCCGGTTGTTGTTCCAATTCTTCTACATGCACAAAATACACTTGGAAACCCTTTCTAGCAATTATTTTCAATTGAAGTGCTAAAATTTGTCTCACATATATGGGTTTAGTTTTGCCTTTCACTATCATAGGTTTTCCCTCCCCATTTATGCAATGTATTGTTTTTTCTAAGAAGTTTAACATGGCTTTCTGTTTCTCTAACCAGTCTATTCCTACCGGTACATCATAGGACCCTAAAGGTAGAATATTCAGATGCAGTTGAGTTTGGTATCCATTCAAATTTATGGATGTCTGGGCTAATTTATGAGTCACTTTCCTTTTTGTACCAGTGGTTAACTGAATCAACCATGACTCTTTAAATTTCTCTGACTTTAGTTTTCCTTTTGCTACCATTTTTGAACTTATATAACTTAAATATGCACCTAGATCTATTAAAACAGAAATAGGTTGTTCAGAGATCATACCTTCTACGCGACCATTGTAGACTGGTGTTCATCTTGACGATCTTGCAATGCAGCACTAATTTTGGGGATGTTTCTTGCCACGTCATTTACAATAGTTTCTTATCTCAGCACTTGTATGGTTTGAATGTTTCTGTGTGGGCAGTCTCTTAGTAAATGTGGTTCTCCACAACCCCAACATTTTAGAGGTTCCCTCATTCTAATAGTCCCCTCTCTTTTATTATTTCCATTAATCTGTTTCGACCTTGTTTGTGATTGAGATGGTTGATTTTCTCTAGTTTTGGGGAATTTATTTCTTTGGTGACTTCTACCAAATTTCTTTAAGTAGACTGGTTTTGTTATTTTCCCACTGGAGTCACCCTTCTCTTTGTTCTTCCAATTCTTTTCTTATTCATTTTTTTGCTTTGAACTGCTGGTAACATAGTCTTCCTTTGTGCACTACTTCAACCATGGTCTTGGGATTATCAAACTCTATCTTATCCTCGTATATATTAGGTAGACATTTTAGGAAACATTGTACCTTTTCCTTATCCTCCCTTATATAAGGCACATAGTGAAGCAGGTTGGTGAATCTGGTTACAAATTCATCAATAGTAAGCTCTCCCAAGCTAAGTTCATGAAACTCTTTTGCTTTATCATCATAATAATGTTCATTCATATTTCTATTTTTGAATTTGGTTTGAAAATCCTCCGAAGCAACATTTTTCTCCTCTATGACATGAACCATCTTAGTTTCTTCCCACCACAAGGTAGTCTTTCCTTGCAATTGGTAGATAGCAAGCCTGGCTCTCAAGTTACTTTCATATTCATAAACCTGAAAGTAATTTATCATATTTAAATGCCAAGATTCAACATCTTCCTCCTTCTCTCCATCATAGGAGGGAGACTTGATTTTTCGGAATTCACCTTGTAATTCCTTATTCTTCCTAGGCTGATGTCTAGAGGCATCATCTTCCTCCAAATATTTTCAGTGATTTACAGTTCCCTTCCTCTTTCTTCTGGAACCTTTGCCTTCGTTACTGTTATGGGAGGTCAATTCTCTTACTAACCTATATTTCTTCTCACTGGCTAAAGATAACCTTTCATTGTGGTTTTTCAATTGCATCATTTCGCTTTGGATTCGATGCATCATAGCCATCAATGGAGCATGTGGATCTGTTGGGTTTTCTCCACCACCCATATCCACATACAGCTCATCCCCCTCACTCATGGTTGGCAGTTGTATGTTTCAACATTGTTCCACTGTACATAAAATTAAACATTAGTGAAAATTAAATTTAACAAAAAATTATAGCAACATAATTTTTTTTTTGTGTGAGCACACATTTTTTCCTAGTGTTTTAACCTGGGCTCTGATACCATTTGTAACATATTTCACTTTGAGAATTTTTATTGTTTTATTTATAGTAATATCTCTAACTTATTATTATGGTTACACTAGAATTCGTCGCGTTCCGACATATTTCTTTTGCTCAAAACTTTCTTTATTTCACTATGTTTATTTATTGGTCATGACAGTATCAAATTTTCTAGGTTTAGCTAAAATTTTTCTCTAAGACAACATTCTTCCTCAGCTAATATGGAGTTGGTGTATTAATATGTCTCCCATTTTTCCACTTATGAAGATAACATTCCTTTGTAACTTTTAATCACTACCTTTCTTAAATTTATTCTCTCCCATTGATAATGGTATTAACATACCCTTTTCACATATGTACTTGAATACATCTATAGAATTTACTTAACACATATAATTTTGTACTCACCTTCATAGCTCGTACTATTATTTGTTTGAAATTTGCCAATTACTCTCTTTAACCAACTACCTATAATTTCATCTTAGCTTGACCTAATGATTATGACATCCATGTATGGAATCGAGATGAAATTTACTCCACTTTAGCCTAGCTGTCATAATAATAGATGTTATATTCCACTCTTCATCCTATACCAACTTGAATTATGAAAGTAAGGGTTTGGTTAGTATTTAATTTTCATTACTTAACACAATTAATTACCATTACTGACATGATGTAATATACGATTTGGCCTTATAATAGTAGGTCCACTTATTACAACCCTTTACCCCCAACGTTAAACTTTAGAACTTTGTTAAGAAGTCTTTATTTAATGTTGACCTATCACCATCTACTTAGGATATGGTTTATCAATTTGACATAGTATATAAATATATGTTTGACATTTAAGTTGAATTCCTTATAACTAGAAATTTAACCCTATTGTTTTCATTCGCTATGGAATTCTACTTTTAAATATACCTATCCTAAACTGACAGGGTTATAAATTTCTCTCTCTACCTCTCTTCGTAATTTATCATTCGAAGAAGGTCATAGCCATCCACCATCAATATCGATTGGCTACTTCGTATATCAAATCACCAAATCTTACCTTGTTATCTTCTCGGGATACTATAGCCTTAAATTGACTTGTACGAGATCATAGGGACCTCTACACTCTCTTATAAATGCATTGATCTGAGGGATAGATTCTAATCCCTAGACACATGGATGGTATGGATAATTGTTCAAATTAGGGTTTCCAATTGCATAAGTAGTTTCAGTTTTTGTTGCGGAATTTCTCATTTGGATGACAACACAAATCCACCTACCATCTCTGTGACACACCTATACTACACCAGGGATTTTGTGACATAGCAAGCCTGAGGAGATAAATAATGTTCAGTATGTCAAGAAGGCTTCCTCGTTGGTTAGAGGTAACACGTTAGGTTTTCTGTGCTATTTGTTTATCTGTCTTCGTTTTCTGTTCGGCCCTTTTTCATCGTTGATCTGCTAAATTTACTTTCTAATTCTCTTTTTTGTATTTTTTTCGCACAGGGCTACGTTCTTCCATCTCTGAAGGTTCTGTCAAATTATAAAGCTCCTCTAGCACCCTTATGATTTCCAGAATCATATCTCCTTGTTTACTTAGATCTCGTGTTGTTAAGTCTTTGGTAAGTGTGAAATGATATTCAGGAAGATTTAAAATACATAATTACTTTCTCATTGTTCTTTCCTGGTTAGGTTTCATTTAAATTGAATATCATTTTATCCTTTTTAATGTTTATGACTATGTTCCTGGTTCACATAGAAATTTATTTATTTTTAACATCGCCCTTAGAGATTTTATAATTTATAACAGCGTGGGAACATGGCACAGGTGAATTCCCAGAGGTATTAACATCATCCCCAGTTCCTTCTTCAGAACCTTCAATCGAAGCACTGAACGATAAGATTTAATTCTTTCACGGTTCAACTCTTTGCTTTCGGTCTGTGTCTCTATACATTGTGTCCTAATTTAATGGACTCGAATTTCACTCCACCTATGCTCATTGTTCTTGTATTTCTCTACGTGGTTGTAATTTCTCTCGAGGTTTTTATTACTTGACGTTAGCTGTCTCTTCCTCAGATAACAAAATTTAAAAGGGCGAGTGTGAAATAGATTCATTTTCAGTTGAGTAATTTTATGTAGGGTTTCCATGCATTAGGTTATTAGAGGTGTATCAAGGAATTGCACCGTTTCTTCCCAACTACAACCATTAACACAATGAATTGGAAGTGCTTGACTTCCCAATTTGTTCTTTTCATTTTAAACAAAATTAATCTGAATGGTTTTAAACAGAGTATTGGGAATTTCACTTATATTACACATCCCTTGTGCTCTAAGTCTTAATTTACATATATAACATGCGTTATTACTTTCTATAATTAAATGGTAAAAAGGTTAAATTCCTTATATAGGAATGACCCTTCTTTTGATCTACCAGTACCAGACTAGCAGTATATCTTTATTCTATAGTACTATATAGTGTAATATTCATTGGAGATCTTATATCGTGACTATTAATTCCCTTTATTTTCTATATGTAGATATATTATAGCACCAAGATTCACTAAGGTATTTAAGATTTATGAGCTAGTGTTTAAATTTGGTTCCTTAATATAATTATCTTTTTCGCTCGGATATTGATTATCGAACCTCACATCTAAGTTTGTTCTTTGCATGTATACCATACATTACCTACTCCTGGAGTTAATATACCTCCTATTTTTTTTTTTTTTCTATTAGTTTCATGTAACACCCCTAGTTTTATGCTTTTCAAGTTAGATATTTGAACTTTAGTCCAAAGGGGAGTGGACCCCAATGGATAATTATTGTGTGGATGTAGTTAATTATTTATTTATGAAAAATAAATAAAAAATTTTGTGTCCACTATGACCAAATGAGAATTTTGAGATCACTTTCCTAATCCATGAGGTTATGGAAAGAGGTTAAGAATTTCCCCAAAATATTTCAAAAAAAGCCTTGAAATTTTTTATTTCTAATTTAGATTTTTGAGGAAAAATCTAAATTTCCCCAATGATGAGGAAAGTAGTTAGGATGAGGTAAAAAGCTGGAAAAGTAGAAAGAAGCTCTAAAGTCCCTAAATAAGGGAAGCCTAGGCAAACAGGAATAAAAGCATCCTGGAATTCTGGACACAGAATTAGAAACAAGCTTTGGGGGAGAGCATAGCTTAAAGAAGCTACTCTAGAATAGATTGAGGTTGGTCTGTTCTGGAGAGGGATCTCAGCTCGTGGGTGAGTTCTGGAGGCAGAAGAATTCTAAGGTTGGGAGGACTGGTCATAAGAAGAAGTGGTATGCACACTAATTTTTATGAATGGTTAAAATAGATGTTGTTGTACAATATTGACAAATGATGTAGCTGTTATTTTCAATTAACTTTTCTGAGATTTTTTATTCCTTACATTTAACAGAATTGTTTAGAAGAAACTAATCCTCTAAATTCTGTATAATTGTAGGAATAAAAATAAATGGAAAATATCTAGCAGAATCTCTAAACCATTAGTGGTTTAAATTTGAAGATATGACACTTCCATAGACTATGACAATTTAATTAACTTTAATCTTCTTCTGAATGATTGAGTTACATGCAGATATAATTAAATTAGGAAATTGATATCTGATTAATTAAGGTAGAATGAATGAAAATGAAGGCTAAACTCTACTAAAATAACTCTAAGAGTAATAAAATTCTTTTAGATAAATAAATTGAATTTCTATTTAATATGAAGTATTTTTAAAACTTATGTTATGAAGAAATTATAAAACTAGAAAGAAATTCAAAGGAGAACTTATGATGTTCAATATATGAAATAGTCAGAATATTCAATGATATAAAATTATATGTCCCATATTAGTTAGGAAATATTATAAATTGGTATCACTACTGCAAAGAAGAAATCTATAATGTTTATCAGAAGAAATTAAAATTCTGTCCCAACACAAAACTTACCATTTATTTAAACAGAGAGATATTGTTAAGGAGAAAACATAGCTATAGTGAATATATCTAAAGAAAGATTAGTCTATGAGACATATTATTAATTAAATGGAAAGATAAAATGAAATGATAGTAGAAAATTTCTCTACTAAAACATGGATTATATTGTTAGAATAAAAAGGATGATTTCCTTCTACATCGCCTATATGTAAAAATATATTCTGAAAACGTTCTCTATTCTTAACAAATTACAAAGTGAAAGTACTATTGAAGAGGTGATTTAAATTTTATGTAGCATAATTGAGATATATCTAAACAGAAGTATATTCTCAAGAAAACATATTAAATTAAAGGAGAACATGTATTATACTCCTCGATAGTATATATATATATATATATATATATATATATATATATATATATATATATATATAAACAATTATGAAAAGAATTTATAGTAAATAGGATTCATACAGAATCCGAATTTCTGTTTAAAAAATCCAATTATTACAATTAATGTTCTTATTACAACAAGATCAAAATTGTCATGATAAGCTAGAAATTAAACATGAGAAAGACTGTGTTATACTCCGAAGAAGAAAAGGTCGATACCGACCTGAAAACCAAAAGGGGAAACGAAGTTAAACTTTGAACGAGAGACAATCTCTCAAAATAAAAATACAATTTATCTCCGAAGGAGATTCTTGGTTACCTGTAAGACATTTACAAAACAAGAACTCTGTTATAATCAGGTAAAAACATATACTAGAGGAAGAAACTCTTAAATAGATTGCAGATCTAAAAATTTACCTCATAAATCGAAACCCTCAGTGACGAATGTGCTGCAGACAAATTGATAAGGGTTAGAAAACATTTAACAACAGCCATAAAATAAAATCGAAAGCATTGGAATAATTGTTCAAAATTTTGAGAATAATTGTATACCTATTGTATAAAATATTAGCAAATGATGGAGAGGCTGAAAAATTGAAATTAATCGATTTTGAATTATTATAATTGTGGTCGTAGTCGACATTGCCAAAGATGCCTATCAGTAACCAATTTTGATATTAAAATATAATTACAGAGAAAGATATAATCTAAAACGAAACTCAAAAATTTATATTGGTTAAATAAACATGAAGAGAACGCCCCTTTGCCAATTCAGGGAAGACGTATAAATATGTAGATACTAAGCATAAATTTCAAATAAACCATGAGAAAAATCCACAATGAGAATCATATCAACAAGGTTGAGACAGAAATAGTGGATATTAATATTTTTGATATATAACATCTAAATATTGTAAACGAAAATATATCAATCAGCGTAGAGACTGAACCAGAAGAAGAAATCGTAAATGAGAACATATATATTAACTTACTGGAAAACATTTGGTCGCATCAAAACCATTAATGTGAGAACGTACGAACTGGAAGTTACCTGGGAGTGAGTTTATAATTATGAAATTGAAACGACGAAGGTTTTGAGCACCATATATTAAAACTCCACCAAACAGAGTAGATTCTAAGTCTTCAGGTGAGGATGATGAAAATGATAGGCAAAAGAATAAACTTCAAAGAAGGTAAGACATTAAATATGGCTTCCTCCTCACCGTAATTTGCCTTGTATCATCCCAATCGTCCAGTTGTCAACAAATCGACAGTCTAGACAAGGATGGAGAGTACCTTTGGGGAAATCGAGATCACAACCAAAGACCGCCAAAAATTTAATGTAAATCTATAAAATCTATGTCAAAGTGCTCCTAACGTATAGAGTTGTTAATCGCCATAAAGGATTAAGATACGTTCTGGAATATAAAATATTAAATCAAAACACTTGCATCGGAAGCCTCAGACCTCCGTAGATCCAGATCAAATTAAATTAATATGTCAGTGGTCCACAAACCTTAGTTGCCAGTTGAAAGATATGCTATGGCCACACATTTAACGTAACAATTAATATGTAAATGCCAACGAAGAATAAGAGGGAAAAATGGGTAGAAACCTATTAACACCAACCTACATTGCATCTCATTCATATAAGTCATTTATTTATATGCTGATATGACTTATATTGCATCACTATATCGATAGGTTGTATTAATTAAAAGTTATTTTCATACGTTGAAATTAAATAATATTAGAGTATAATAAAAATCTAATGACGAGGGAGTTATAATTATATGTAACAAATGGCCATTAGAATAAAATTACCATTAATAAAAATCAAATATGATACCATGACAAAGGTAGTGCATTAATAAATTTCAAAAGGGTGAAGTATAACTCATTGAATGTATAAGATTGTAACATATAAACCATATAAAAACAAAGCAAAAATATATATATGGTTAAGGAGAACAACATATATGTATATATGTTTATATGTATGGTAAGGTGCTAAAATTATATAGTTGGATATTATCATTAAAGAGAATTATTATTAGAATTTGATAAGTATGATTTAGAAAATACAAATGCATAAATTGCTTAGCCAAACATAGTGCTGAGTTTCCATAAAAAATACACCATAATAATTTTAATACACATGAAACTAGAGGGAATCATGTAATTCCTAAAGAAAAAGAAAAAAATTTAGCGATGAGTAAGATGCGTTACAAATGGTATCAGAGCCCAAGGTTGGAAAACTGGGTTGTTTTTCTGTGTTGACTGTTATAGAAATTTTATTATTATTATTGGTTTTTTTATGTTACTGATGTTATCTTGTTTTAGTGTAAAAAGGTACTAAAACTAAAAAGTGAAATGGCTAAAGAAGATGAACTCTATGTTGATTTGGGTGGTAGAGATAATACACTAGATCCCAATGCTCCTTTAATGGACATGTTGCACAGGTTGCAACGCGATATGGCCGAGCTAAAAAGCTGGAATGACAGGCTATCATTAGCCAGTGAGGACCAGGAAAAATTGATAAGAGAACTAACTTCGCGGAACAACCAAGAAGGTGAAGGTTCCGGAAGGAGAATGAAAGGCAGGTTCTTAGATGATTCTGAGGAAGATGACACTACTAGACATCAATCTAAACAGAAGAAGGAATTACAGGGTGAATTCTGAAAAATTAAACCTCCCTTCTATGATGGAGAGAAGGAGGAAGATGCTGAGGCATGGCTGTTGAATATGATTAAGTATTTTTAGGTCTATGAATATGAAAGCAATTTTAAGGTCAGATTAGCTATCTACCAGTTGCAAGGTAAGGCTACCTTGTGGTGGGAGGAGACAAAAATGGTTCATGCAATTGATGAAAAAACAATGACTTGGGAAGATTTCCAAGTCAAGTTTAAAAACTGTTATTTGAACGAACGCTATTATGATGATAAAGCAAAGGATTTTCATGAACTCATATTGGGACAACTTACCATATATGATTTTGTCACCAATTTTACAAATTTGTTAAGGTATGTCCCTTATATTCATGAAGAGAAAGCAAAGGTACAAAGGTTTTTGAACTGTTTGCCTACTGTGTACAAGGAGAAAATACAGTTCGATAATCCAGAAACAATGGACAAAGTGGTGAGCAAAGCTAGGTTATGCTACCATCAGTTTAAAGGAAAGAGTGAACATGGGAAAAGCTAGATAAACAAGGGTGAATTCAGAGGAAAGAAACAGAAACCAGCTTACTTAAAGAATTTTGGTAGGGATCATCAGCGGAAGAAATTTAACAAACCCAAGGAAATTCAAACTACTCAGTTCCAAGTTGGTTCAAAGCAAATAGACGGGGATAATAAGAAGGAAGGAACGATTAAAATGCAGGAGCCTTTGAAATGTTGGGGTTGTGGAGAACCTCATATGTTGAGGGACTGTCCACACAGAAATATTCAGATGATTCTGAGAGATAGAGAAGCTACCAGAGTGAATGATATAGCAAGGAACATACCCACTATCAGTGCAGCCTTGGAGAACTGACAAGCAGAACATCAATATACTATGGTCGAGATGGAAGGTAAAATCTTTGATCAATCTGTTACTATATTAATTGATCCGAGTGCTTCTTTGAGTTATATTAGTCCACAAGTTGTAGAAAAATGTAAACTCAGAACAGAAAAGTTTCAACAGCCTTGGTTGGTACAATTAGCTACTGGAACTAAATGCAAAGTAACTCATAAGCTACCTAAAACAACTATTAAATTGAATGAATATCAAACAGAAGTTGATTTAAATATTCTACCATTAGGTTCTTATGATTTATTGATAGGAAAGGATTAGCTAGAAAATAAAAAGACCATGCTGAATTGTTGGGACAAAACTCTGCACTGTATAGATGATGAAGGAAAACCATTCATATTAAAAGGGAAACCAAAACCTATTTCTGTAAGACAAATATCCACCCTTCAGCTAAAAAGAATAGCTAGAAAAGGTTATCAAGCATATGCTATACATGTTGAAGAATTAGGACAGCAACCTAAAGAAAAACTACTAGACACTTTACCAATGGTAAGAGAATTTAAGTTTTTCCAGATGAGATTCCTCATCTTCCCCCCAAAAGAGAGATTGATTTTTCAGTCGATTTGGTGCCAGGAGAAACACTCGTTTATATAGCCCCTTACAAGATGAGCCCCCCTAAACTCATGGAGTTAAAAATGTAGTTACAAGAATTGCTGGATAAAGGTTACATCAGACCGAGTGTATCTCCTTGGGGAGCACCGGTGCTGTTCGTGAAAAATAAGGATGGAACCTTCATAATGTGCATTGATTACTGTCAATTGAATAAGTTGACAATCAAAAACAGGTATCTGCTGCCCAGAATAGATGAACTTTTTGATCAGGTGAGAGGAGCTTCAGTATTCTCTAAGATTGACTTGAGGACTGGTTATCACCAACTCAAAATTAAGGAGGAAGATATCAGTAAAACAACTTTTCGAACCAGGTGTGGTCAACACAAATTTGTAGTCCTACCTTTTGGTTTGACAAATGCCCCTGCCACTTTTATGTTCTTAATGAACAGTGTTTTGAAAAAGTACTTAGATAAATTCGTACTAGTGTTCATAGATGATATTCTAGTCTATTTAAAAAGTGAGGCAAAACATAAGGAACACCTTAGAATTGCGTTACATACTCTCAAAGAGAATTAGTTATATGCCAAGTTTAGCAAATGTGAATTTTATAAGGATAAAATTCAATATCTGGGCCATATCATTTCTGAACAAGGTTTGGCTATTGACTCTGATAAAATAAAGGCTATTAGAGAATGGCTGGTGTCGACTGTTGTTTCAGCAATGAGATCATTTATGGGGATTGCAAGTTATTATCGAAGGTTTGTAGAAAGATTTTTTGCAATAACATACCCCATAACTTGACGCAGGCCATCCCTGCATAACCCAGAATCTTTCTCTCTGTGTGCATATACAAATGCATTTCTATAGCTGCTCAATAAAAACTCCAACATCTGACAATTACATACACTATCATTCAGGAAAATTCATCAGCATTTATGATTATAAAATCACACCATCACATTCTCATAAGCAGAAGCTTCTACAAACATGTAGTTCAAAATCATTCAACATATATATTCCTTCAAAAGTCTTATGAAAAGACTTGAATTAAAACCCCATTTATTTAAATTCTCCATCACTGCTCAACTCAAAAGATCCAATATGATGTGCACTCTTACCTTTTCATTATCACCCATATGCAATTGAACCATTACCAATTTATGTGACCAATAGAACTGTGTTCAAATTCCCCTTCAATATCCACTGCATATACATTTCAGATTTCTGCCTTCAACTTCTAGCAGATCACCTTGCCAATTTCTTTGGTCCTCTCTCAACTTCTGTTCTGGCTTTACATTCAACACACCCCATCGCTTTTCAACATGACTGTACAGTTTTCCTTGAATCGGAAATGCAAATTCTCTGCATCAACTCTCCAACATCTCATACCCACAGCTTCAGTTCCTTACTAACAACGCTTTACACCCATCTTAACGCTGAGTTTGTTTGATCTCCAACACAGATTCTGCCTGCGTGTACTGAATTATCACCCACAAAATTTAAACAGATTATACCAATAAACTAAGCAATGTAATATGACTTGCACCTACATAAAAGAAACCCATCGATTTTATCAAACCAGCTCATCGATTATCACAGTTAAAATACAATTACTGTATATAACTTTAAAGCCTTCTTCTCGGATCTGAGATTGCCTTCTGCACCTGATCTGATATTACAGTTCGATTTCAATTCTTTTACAATCTATTCACAGGTAACAACTAATGCATAGAACGCTTCTGTATTTAGAATTCGATCTCAAGTTATCGACCATTTAATTGATCTCACCACAAATCATGTCATTTCATTTTCCTTCAATCGTTTATTCCGTCTAACATCATTCTAATAAATGATACATTGATGTGTGGAACAATATTGCTATCAAATGGGTTTTCAATGCAAATAAATGAATTTTGATTACCTCTTCTTCCGGCGGAGATTGCCTCTTATGCGTTCAATTAGAACAGAATTTAGACATATTCAAAACAAAACTCTTACATAGAGATTCCATGGTATAATATGAGTTTCACATTGTAAAACAGCGCTTCTTTAGCAGCATCCATCCCATACGATTTTCCATCAAACTTCATCAGACAAATTTAGTGTACTCCGAATTAAAGATTGTGAATCTTATATATAATTTGAGGTCGATTGGCAAAATCGATATCATTCCACATCACTCAAGCAATTTCAAACAGAAGACCAGTACTCGAACTCCACGGCGCACTATACAAAGAAACACCCAATATTTATTTTTATTTATAACAGACAGAAGAACAGAGTGTCACTTTAGGCCAATTTACACAAAATAAATGACCTCTGTCAAAACAAAAACACAGTCCATGCCCTTACTCTGCCTTCTCTCTCCACTCCTAGTCTCACTAACACTCTCGCCTTGGCCAGATCTTCATTTGATGGCCGTTCAATTTCTAAAGACTGACTTCACACGCTCTACCCCTGCAACTTCTAAAGACTGACTTCACACGCTCTCCCCTTCTATCCTCACTCTCTCGAATTATATAAGGAAAAAACAATTGATACAAATACATGGTTTCATGAACCAATTCGGATTCTGAACCAGAAATCTCTCAACCTCTCCTAAAAAATCTCTTCAAACCCACTCTTTTCTAAACCAACGCTAAATCAAGCTTTTAAAACTCTATTTTATCCAAATAAATCTAACTATTTGGCCTGATCTCCACACAGGGAGGATCACTCAGCCACATACACCCTATCCTCATATTTAACAATAAATAAAACTCTCATATATTTAAACAAATAAAATTAATTATCTCCTTCCAACCCCTTGTTAGTCACAACATGTGATCATGCTATCACATTGCTGACTGGGCCTGAATGCTCCTGCATCATAACTTCACTACAAAGGAAAGGTACTAAATTTGAGTGGACTGAAAAATGCCAACATAGCTTTGAGCAACTGAAATTAAAACTTACCACAACACCTATACTGAAGATTGTAGATCCTGATAAAGAGTTTGTCGTGTGTATGGATGCATGTAGAGAGGGGTTGGGAGGAGTTCTACTGCAAGAAAATTCTGTCATTGCATATGAATCTAGAAAAATTAAGAAACATGAACAGAATTTCAGTGTATATGATCTGGAATTGGCTGTTGTAATTTATGCCTTGAAGATGTGGTGACACTATCTTGTTGGAAAAAAATTTACATTGATGACAGATCATATCAGTCTCAAGTATTTGTTTTCGCAAACAGATTTGAATGCTCGACAAGCCAGATGGTTGTCTTTTCTGAGTGAATTTGATATGGACATAAAACATATCAAAGGGAAAGAAAACAAAATTATTGATGCTCTAAGAAGAAATGCTTGTCAAACCATAAACAACATTGGGAATAGTGCTAGTTTTGACTTAGAAGAATTAGTTAAAAAGGTAGCAGAACAAGATCCCAACTATGAGTGTCTACAAGTGAAAATGTTGAAAAAGGAAGTGGCTGAATACACCCAAAACCAGAAAGGACTGATCTGCTATAGAAACAGATTGTACATCCCCAATGTGGATTCTTTGAAAAGAGAAATCCTAGATGAATATCATAAACAACCATATTCAGGACATCCTGGATATGAGAAAATGCTTACAGCCTTAAAAAAGAAATTGTTTTGGCTAGGAATGAAAAAAGACATAGCCAACTACTTAGCCAGATGCATGGAGTGTCAACTAGTCAAAGTTGAACATTAGCATCCAGCTGGTATTTTAAACCCCTTACCAATTGCAAAATGGAAATGGGACACTGTTTCTATAGATTTTATAACCGGGTTACCCAGAACAAAGTATCAACATGACTTAGTGATGGTAGTGGTAGATACTTTAACAAAAGATGCACATTTCATACTTGTAAAATCTACTTTTGCGATAGCCCAAGTAGCAAATGTGTTCCTAAAAGAAATAGTAAGGCTAAACAAGGTCCCAAAGATGATTATTTCAGATAGAGATGTTAAGTTCACAGCAGCCTTCTAGAAAGGTCTGTTTAGAGCCATGCGCACTAAATTGAATTTTAACACTACTTATCACCCTCAGACGGATGGTCAAACAGAGAGAAAAAATCAGATTTTGGAGGTTATGCTGAGAATGTATGTGATGGACAATCCATTAAAATGGGAAGACTAATTACATTTAGTCGAATTTTCTTATAACAACAACTATCAATCCTCCATCAAAATGAGTCCATTTGAAACACTCTATGGAAGAAAGTGTCGTAATCCTTTAAGTTGGAGCCAGCCTAAAGATAAGCTAGTACTTGGGCCAGATACTCTACAAGAGATGGAACAAATTGTCAAACAAAAATACAGAGAAACATCAAGATAGCACAAGATTGACAGAAAAGCTATGCCGATAAGAAGAGAGTGCACCGAGAGTTCAAAGTGGGTGATCATGTGTATTTGCGTATTAAACCCAAAAGGAGTACAATTTATGCTGGCAGTTGTGCAAAATTGGCTCCTTGATATTGTGGGCCTTTTGAGGTGTTAGAAAGCATGGGACCAGTGGCTTATAAACTAGCCTTACCTCCCCATGTTAAAGTTCATGATGTGTTTCAAGTTTCTTTATTAAAAAGATATGTACATGATGCTTCTCATATTGTTGATTAGAATGTGATACAGGTAGAACCAGAAGGGGAGTTCCTTCCAGATCTGCTTCAAATATTGGAGCAGGAAGAAATTGAATTGAGAAATCGAACAGTACCCAAAGTAAAGGTGCAGTGGAAACACTTTGCTACAGAAGAGGCTACATGGGAAAGAGAGGCTGAGATGATGACAAAATATCCATATTTGTTTTCAAAATGAACTCTAATAGTTAGCTGTTAAACATCAAGGATAGTGTTTGTTTTCAGAGGGGGAATATGTAACACCCCTGGTTTTATGCTTTTCAAGTTAGACATTTGAACTTTAGTCCAAAGGGGAGTGGAACCCAATGGATAATTATTGTGTGGATGTATTTAATTATTTATTTATGAAAAATAAATAAAAACTTTTGTGTGCACTATGACCAAATGAGAATTTTGAGATCACTTACCTAATCCATGAGGTTATCGAAAGAGGTTAAGACTTTCCCCAAAATCTTTCAAAAGCCTTGAAAGAATTTATTTCTAATTTAGATTTTTGAGGAAAAATCTAAATTTCCCCAATGATGAGGAAAGTAGTTGGGATGAGGTAAAAAGCTGGAAAAGCAGAAAGAAGTTTTAAAGTCCCTAAATAAGGGAAGCCTAGGCAAACAGGAATAAAAGCATCCTGGAATTCTGGACGTGGAATTAGAAACGGGCTTTGGGGGAGAGCATAGCTTAAAGAAGCTACTCTAGAATAGATTGAGGTTGGTCTGTTCTGGAGAGGGATCTCAGCTCGGGGGTGAGTTCTAGAGGCAGAATAACTCTAAGGTTGGGAGGACTGGTCATCATCAGAAGTGGTATGCACACTAATTTTTATGAATGGTTAAAATAGATGTTGTTGTACAATATTGATAAATGTTCTAGCTGTTATTTGAATTAATTTTTCTGAGATTTTTTATTCCTTACATTTAACAGAATTGTTTAGAAGAAACTAATCCTCTAAATTCTGTATAGTTGTGGGAATAAAAATGTATGGAAAATATCTAGCTAACAGAATTGTTTAGAAGAAACTAATCCTCTAAATTATGTATAGTTGTAGGAATATAAATCTATGGAAAATATCTAGCAGAATCTCTAAACCATTAGTGGTTTAAATATGAAGATATGACACTTCCATAGACTATGACAATTTAATTAACTTTAATCTGCTTCTGAATGATTGAGTTACATGCATATATAATTAAATTAGGAAATTGATATCTGATTAATTAAGGTAGAATGAATGAGAATGAAGGCTAAAATCTACTAAAATAATTCTAAGAGTAATAAAATTATTTTAGATAAATAAATTGAATTTCTATTTCATATGAAGTATTTTTCAAACTTCTGTTATGAAGAAATTATAAAACTAGAAAGAAATTCAAAGGAGAACTTATGATGTTCAATGTATGAAAATTCAGAATATTCAATGATATCAAATTATATGTACCATATTAGTTAGTAAATATTATAAATTGGTATCACTACTTCAAAGAAGAAATATATAATGTTTATCAAAAGAAACTGAAACTTTGTCCCAGCAGAAAACTTACCATTTATTTAAACAAAGAGATATTGTTAAGGAGAAAACATAGCTATCTTGAATATATCTAAAGAAAAATTAGTCAATGAGACATATTATTAATTAAATGGAAAGATAAAATGAAATGATAATAGAAAATTTCTCTACTAAAACATGGACTATACTATTAGAATAAAAAGGACGATTTCCTTCTATATCAACTATATGTAAAAATATATTCTAATAACCTTCTTTATTCTTAACAAAGTACAAAGTGAAAGTACTATTGAAGAGGTTATTTAAATTTTATGTAGCATAATTGAGATATATCTAAACAAAAGCATATTCTCAAGAAAACATATTAAATTAAAGGAGAACATGTATTATACTCCTCGATAGTATTTTTCTGAATATATATATATATATAAACAATTATGAAAATAATTTATAGTAAATAGGATTCATACAGAATCCAAATCTCTATTTAAAAAGGCCAATTATTAAAATTAATAATATTATTACAACAAGATTGAAATTGTCATGATAAGATAGAAATTAAACATGAGAAAGACTGTGTTAGACTCCGAAGAAGAAAAATTCGATACCAACCTGAAAACCAAAGGGGGAAACGAAGTTAAACTTTGAACGAGAGACAGGCTCTCAAAATAAAAATACAATTTATCCCCGAAGGAGATTCAGGATTACCTGTAAGACATTTACAAACAAGAACTCTATTATAATTAGGTAAAAACATATAATACAGGAAGAAACTCTTAAATAGATTGGAGATCTAAAAAATTACCTCATAAATCAAAACCCTCAGTCAAGAATGGGCTACAGACAAATTTATAAGTGTTAGAAAAAAATTAATGATGACCATAAAATAAAATCGAAAACAATGGAATAACTGTTCAAAATTTCGTGACAAATTGTATACCTATTGTATATATTATTAGCAAATGATGGAGAGGCTGAGAAATCGAAATTAATCGATTTTGAAATATTATAATTGTGGTCGTAGTCGACATTGCCAAAGATGCCTATCAGTAACCAATTTTGATATTAAAATATAATTACAGAGAAAGATATAATCTAAAATGAAACTCAAAAATTTATAGCGGTTAAATAAACATGAAGAGAACGCCCCTTTGCTAATTCAGAGAAGATGTATAAATATGTAGAGACTGAGCATAAATTTCAAATAAACCACGGGAAAAATCGACAATGAGAATCATATAAACAAGGTTGAGATAGAAATAGTGGATATTAATATTTTCGATATATAACATCTAAATACTACAAATGAGAATATATCAATCAGCATAAAGACTGAACTAGAAGAAGAAATCGTAAATGAGAACATATATATTAACTTACAGGAAAACATTTGGTCGCATCAAAACCATTAATGTGAAAACGTATGAACTGGAAGTTACTTGGGAGCGTGTTTATAATGATGGAATCGAAACGCTGAAGGTTTTGAGCACCATATATCAGAACTCCACCAGAAGGAGCAGAGTCTAAGTCTTCAGGTGAGGATGACGAAAATGAAACACAAAAGAATAAACTTCGAAGAAGGTAAGACATTAGATATGGCTTCCTCCTAACCCTAATTTTTCTTGTATCATCCCAATGGTCCAGTTGTCAACAAATCGATGGTCTAGACAAGGATCGAGAGTACTTTTGGGGAAATCGATATCATAATCAAAGACTACCAAAAATTTAATGTAAATCTATAAAATCTATGTCAAATTACTCGTAACGTATAGAGTTGTTAATCGCCATAAAGGATTAAGATACATTCCGAAATATAAAATATTAAATCAAAATACTTGCATCGGAAGAATCAGATCTCTGTAGATCCAGATCAAATCAAATTAATATGTCAGTTGTCCATAAACCTAAGTTGCCATTTGAAAGATATGCTATGGCCACACGTTTAACGTAACATTTAATATGTAAATGCCAATGAAGCATAAGAGGGACAAATGGGTAGAAACCTATTAACACCAACCTACGTTGCATCTCATTCGTATAAGTCATATATTAATATGCTGATATGAATTATATTGCATCACTATAACCATAGGTTGTATGAATTAAAAGTTATGTTCATACGTTGAAATTAAATGATATGAGTGTATACTAAAAATATAATGACGAGGGAGTAATAATTATATGTAACAAATGGCCATTAGAATAAAATTACCATTAATAAAAATCAAATATGATACCATGACAAAGGTAGTGCATTAATACATTTCAAAAGGGTGAAGTATAACTCATTGAATGTATAAGAGTGTAACATATAAACCATATAAAAACAAAGTAAAAATATATATATGGTTAACGAGAACAACATATATGTATATATGTTTATATGTATGGTAAGGTGTTAAAATTATATAGTTGGATATTATCATTAAAGAGAATGATTATTAGAATTTGATAAGTATGATTTACAAAATACAAATGGCATAAAGCGCTTAGGCAAAGATAGTGCTGAGTTTCCATAACAAATACACCATAATAATTTTAATACACATGAAACTAGAGGGAATAAAATTATTCCTAAAAAAAAAAAAAAAAATTAGTGATGAGTATAAGGAGTTACATTTCATGACAGAAATTATTTGTATACACGTTGGTCATACGCTTAATTTCTTTTCGTATGCACTCTGCATAATTGTGCCAAAAGATATTATTGTTTTCTTTTAAGGGATAAAGTTCCCTCTGTCTAATTTTTATTATCAGTATCTTCTATTTGGACTCTACAACTTTTAATTATGCTTGTAATCATCCATAAGAATGTAAATATCTTACTTATAATTTATAGCTGTATAATTATTTGTTTTATAAGCTATTTATATTTCATTAAAGTATTCTCATAAGCCCAAATTTCAGGTCTCATGACACTTAAATCATTTCTCTATTTCAATATCATTAGTCCACTAAAATTATTTGACTTAGACCCACAGTATACCATCCTTACTCCACTATTCCATATATATATCTATTTAGTTGTGTATTCAAGAGTTCTTTAATTTCAGTCATCATACTATCAAAATTTAAACATAATATCCTCTTTCCGGTTATACTTTTGATTTCAGTTTTATTTTAGGAATATAGTTAAAATATATACATGTATATAATCTCTGTTTATAAAGTCTATTTATGATTTCCTTTCAATAAACAATACAGAAGGTCTTTCAATGATATAGCACAACATATATTTTTCTATACAATATTTATCTTTATCTTTCATTTCTGTTTAGAATCTATTTCATAATGTAATGTACAGTTGATAACTACTTAATAAAGCTATTAACTTTAAAGAGATGTGAGTTTCCTGTGAGGTACCTAACCTCAAATCTAGACCCAATACTGGGTTTTAGACATTCTGAGTGTTGGTCCTCTACAGAGTAGGTCTGTTCAACAATACAGAATAAACTATTTTCACAATAGTTAATTTTGTTCAATGTACAAACAATAAAAATGTATTTCTAACTCATATAATTTCCACAACATAAACATATATCCAAAACTAGAATTTCATATAGGTCCAACTACTTTACCCTTTTTAGTAACTCATCACAGCATTAAAATTTACTTCAAAAATAATTTAATTGAAATTTGCATACCACTTAAGGTAGACTAGTTTCCTCCCAACCTTAGAGCTCTTTCTCCACATCTCACCCCCGAGTAGAGATCCTTTCCTCCAGTGATAGACAACCCTTTCTCTATCCTGAATCATCTTATTTAAGCTTGCTTTCCCCAACCTGTTTCCCTTAACTGCGTCTAGTTAATTTAGGATGTTGTTCTCCTATGTGCCTATGCTTTTGCTTTATTTCTTCCACAAAGGTACTTTCAAGGCTATTTTTTCTTCTTTCTAGATTTATTCCACCTCTTCCCAGTAATTTCCTCTTTATTGGGGCAACTTTTTTTTCAGATTTTTATCTCCAATCTAATTTTAGCATTTACTTGATTTCTTCCAAGGATTTTTGGAAGACTGGGAAAGTATTACAACCTTATCCATCCTCATGGATTTGGTTTCCATATCTATAATCATAATATCTTCATTGCACATAAATTTCCATTTTATTTTATTTACTTGAAATAATAAAATAAATCCACACAATTGTTTTCCATTGGGGTCTATAGCACCATTTTGGACTTGTTCACATGTCTAATAAAAACATAAAAATTGGGGATATTGCATATAAGGGAGGACTTTACGGTAACTTACCTCAAAATTTCCGAGAAACATGCATTCGACAAGCTAGACCTTGCTTTCAAGTTGTACAGTAACATCATTGTTCCCTAGTAGGTAGAATTTTACTGACCGCCAAGTCCAAAGAGAGGGATGGTGGAAGCAAATTTAAGGCTTTCGAAGAAGGTGTTAATGATATGAGCATCATCCCCTAGCTGATAATATTTTTGGAATGCATCTAACAACATTACCTCCATGGCAGTCGTATCCCTTAAGTAATCATCCATACCAAGCTCTATTTGATTACCTCCATTGCCAGCTTGTGAAGAACTACTATTTTTGTAGTCATTCCTAATTGGTGAATCTCAACGTATCGGGAATTCAATCGGTGGTTGATTCAACCATTCTTGGTATCGTTCCTCTCCGATTTTTTCTCTTAATTTAGCCTTCTCTTGATTTGACATTTTTTTGGGGTGCAACGAAAGATGGTAGGTAGGTCGCTCATCATCACTAGAATCCTAATTATTTCAAAATATATATTTGAACATGATTATTACAAAATATATGATATTAATTAGTAAGAACATTGACAATGCATGATTAATTTGTTTGATGTTGAAATTAATAATTACATTAACATACCAAAAATTTATTATTACCATCATTGTCCCGGGATTGTTGCTAGAAGATGAAATATTGTTACAATGGGCAGGGTGAAGTAGTTGTCCATTTTCATCTACCAAATGCACCTTGTGGTATACTACTCGTGATAAGAGCTTCTGACGTTTAGGAGTTGTTTGATTATTTTGTGCATCTGAACTCAGTTCTGAATCTATGTGGACCTGCAAATTTGTATACATTATAAAAATTTTAAGCTTATTAACATGGATAATGTTGACACCTAATCCTATGGGATGGGTGTGTACATTTAATATTGTATATTATTTAATATTAGGAAATAAGGAAGGCCAAGAGTCATTGGGAGATGAATCCCAATAGCCTCACCTCCATGTATAAATCCATATGCATTCTTCAGCTAATACACATTCTGATTTTGAGGAGTTACCTCCTGGTTTGACATGGTATCAGAGCCAACTCCACTATTGGCATTTCTGCCTGTGGTGCAACTCCTTCTCCTTTGCTCAGTCAATTTTTATTAATAGTTTTTTTGCTGCTCTTTATTGCTAGATTGAAATTCTGCATTTTTTTCTATTTCTGCATTCTACAATCTCTGACTTCTGCAGGTTCAAATCTTACAATATCTCAGTGTTTTGCAGCCCCTGCAATTTCTGCAGCTCCTGCAGCTCAGCACCTGCACACTGCCATTTCAGTTTTTTTAACGCCCTCACTCTCTCCCTACATTCCCTCACCTACCCAACGCCCCTAATTTCTCCATTACCTACTCCGCCCTCCCTTACCTTTCCGTTCCCATGGACTCTTGAATACAACAATAGGCATAATTAATAGCAACCAGTGCCCCCAACCTAGCCTCTCGGCCCTATTTCACAGATATAACGTAGAGGTCGTATTATATAACGCTATTTCTCAGATATACACCGCTGGTCCGACCTGCCGCATACATTTTTAATATGCTGTATGTCATGTAATACCACTGTCATATGATATATCGCCTTCTACGCTGTCAATACCGCTGGTCCGACTGCCGGATACATTCCAATACGCCATCCATATCTGTATTACCGCGCTCATAATACCACTGTGGTGTCATATACGCCCGCACAAAAAATACGCGGTCTCAACGCTGTCTGTTCGGCTGTCCCATTGAATAACACCATCACGCTCCATATATAACACCAGTGCTGTCTTTTACTACCGCCTTTTGTTTAATACGCCATTCCATCGTTTAAAATTCAACGCTGTAACTATATAGATACGTGGTCTGTCATATGTTATTACGCTGGAATGTCATTGCGTTTAAAAATACCGCCCTTACATTATGTATGATACAACGTTCTGTCCTTTATTATATCGCCCTTCCACTCATATTTAATACCATTACCACTGTATATTACCGCCCCCTCCACTCTTATTTACCACTCCACTTTATATTATAACCCCCCCCCCCCCCACCATTTCATAATACCGCCCTCCACTCCATTTTCAATTCCATTCATTCATAATACCGCCCTCCCATACCACTTCCCATTTTCACAATACCACCCTCCAATAAACATTTCATATCGCCCTACCATTTCATAAAATTGCTTCCCATACAATTTTTTTTTTCTCCAAACAAAACAAAAAATACACATATTTTTTGGTGCAGAATTCAGTTTTTAGCAAGAGCTTTTGTGTCCTTTTAAATTCAGTCTTTTAGCAAAAAGTGTTTCTGTCCTTTAAATTCAGTATATTTGCAGCAAAGAGTTTTTTCAGTATATTTTCCAGCAAAGAGTATTTTTGTTTTCTCTTCTTCAAAAGAGATTCTCCAGCAAAGTTTTTTTCTCTCTTCCTTCAAAAGAAGATGACAGTCCATTCATCTTCTAAAGAGGCTGCCTAGTTGGCACAGAGAGAAAAGAGGCATGCTTCAGGTCCATCCAGAGGAAGAGAAGGCAGAAGACGAAGAAGAAACTTCAGAGAAAAGGGGGGCAGACAATCTAAAGCTCAACAGCAAACAAATCAAGACAAAGGTAAAACTAGTGACAAAGACAAAGGTAAAGCACCTGAATCCGCTCACTATGTTCTAGCACATTGTAACAATGGATTAACTGAAAACCTATTTGATGTTTCATTTACTTCATGGAGAGATGATTGGTTGCTATATTCAGGAGCAACATGTCACATGACATTTAGAAAAGATTTTTTTGAAGAATTCACTGACAAAGTTGATGGAGCAGTATATTTCGCAGATAAATCCAAACTCAAGCCATCAGGGCTTGGCACAGTCAGGCTTAAACTGCCTGGTCTTCTTGATCATATCCTACATGAGGTTCTATACCTCCCTGAGTTGAAGAGAAACTTGCTGTCCCTGGTCGAAATCCGGCAGCAAGGACACTCAATTCACTTGTTTGATGGCAAGGTAGAGGTCAGAAAAGCATCAGATCGCTCACTTGTCATGGAGGGAATAGAAGAAGGGAGACTCTTGAAGCTGAAAGGCTCTTCTGCTCATGCTCAAAACTTTGCATTCAGTTCACATCATGATGAAGGTACATTTCCATCAAGTCTTTTATGGCATGCTAGATTTGGACACTTAAACTATGACAGCCTTCGTTTGTTGAAGAAAAATGGTGTTAATGGACTTCCTATAATTCTTAGAAAACCTAAGGAATGTGATGCTTGTATTCTAGGAAAGCATAGAAAACAGCCATTTCATGATTCACACTCCAAATTACATAGAAAACTTGAACTTGTTCATTTAGATTTATGTGGCCCTATGCCTATTGCTTCTGCAAATGGAAATAAATACATGATGACATTTATTGATGACTACACCAGAATGTGTTGGATTTACTTACTGAAGAATAAGTCTGATTCTTTTCTAACTTTCAAGAATTTTCATGCATGGATTGAAAATGATGCACAAACACATATTGGCTCTCTACGTACTGATAATGGAAAAGAATACACTTCAAATGAATTTGAAAATTATCTTCGTCAAAATGGAATCAAACATCAAACAACAGTGCCATATAATCCACAACAGAATGGTGTAGCTGAAAGAATGAACAGAACTATTTTAAATATGGTCCGCTCCATGTTATTTTTCAAGAATGTAAAATTGATGTTTCGGGCTGATGCAGTTCTATGTGTTGTTTACATAAAGAATAGGTGTCCTTCAAGTTCAATTAGAAACAAAAATCCTTTTGAAATGTGGCATGGCCACATTCCTTCAGTAAAGCATTTCAGGGTCTTTGGGTCCACCTGTTATGCCTTGATACCCAAGGGTCAAAGGAACAAACTTGGTGCTAGAAGCAGAAAATGTATCTTCTTGGGGTAATCCAATACCTCCAAATGATATCGTCTCTATGATGAAGCAAATAGGAATTTTGTAATAGCAAGAGATGTCATATTTCTTGAATCTTCCAAGAGTGACAAGGTTGTTGAGCGACAACTTGATCGCCTGGACAGATTCACACATGCAAAGTCTTTCCAAGAATTTGATAATGTGATTCCACATCTTGAAGGGGGGATTCCTATATTGAATCAAACTATGGAATCATGTCCTGAAGCACTCTCTCCCCCACATGAAGAAACAACCACGGATGACACATTGGATGATGCAATTGATAGAATTGGGAGATTGAATCTTGAATCAATCCCAACTCATTCAAGTGAATAGCCTGAGCCATCTTAGAAAGGTCCTCCCAAATGGCTGACAAAGACACTGGAGAATGTTCATCTTGATGAGGTTGGAAAAACAGGAACAAGAAGTTCCACTCAACAAATCGAAGGTGATGTAGATAATTATGATTCCCGTGTTGATATGGATATTGATTATAACTGTGAATTGAGTTTGTCTACAGATCATGAACCAACTTCCTTCAAAGAAGCCGCTTCTCATGATGAATGGAAAGAAGCGATGCAGAAGGAGTATGATGCCTTGATAAAGAATGGCACTTGGAAACTGGTTGATCCGCCTTTGGGAACGAAACCAATTGGCTGTAAGTGGGTCTACAAGAACAAGTACAAAGCAGACGGCTCACTTGACAAGCACAAGGCCAGGCTTGTGGCAAAAGGATTCGCACAAAAAGAAGGAGTTGATTATGAAGAAACTTTTGCTCCCATAGCAAAATGGACCACCATCCGGACTCTCTTTGCCTTAGCAGCTCAGAGTGGATGGAAAGTTCATCAGATGGATGTAAAAACAGCCTTCTTGAATGGAGATCTAAAGGAGAAAGTTTATATGTCCCAGCCAGAAGGATTTGTGATAAAGGGTCAAGAAAACAAAGTTTGCAAACTTGTAAAATCCTTGTATGGCCTCAAGCAAGCACCACGAGCCTGGTATGAGAAATTGACCGAGCATCTTTTGAAACTTGATTTCAAACATTTTGATCTTGATGATGCAACTTTGTTTGTTAAGAAAGTTGGAAAAACAGTTGTATATCTTGTGGTATATGTAGATGATCTTTTGATAACAGGAAACAATGAGAGCTATATTTCATCCATGAAGAAAGAGTTGAAGAAAGGTTTTGAAATGACTGATTTGGGTCATGTTCATTACTATTTGGGTATTGAAGTAATTCAACATCCTAAATTCACATTTCTTTCTCAAAAGAAGTACATTGGAGATCTCTTGAACAAATTTGGCATGGATGACTGTAATCCCTTAACCACTCCAATGGAACAAAACTTGAAGCTCACATCTATTGAAGGGAAGGAATTTGAGGATGCAACTAAGTATAGATAGCTTGTAGGAAGTCTTATCTATCTGACCACCACCAGACCTGACATTTCATTTGCTGTTGGAATCCTCTCAAGGTTCATGCAAAAACCTTGTGAAGGACATTGGTCTGTTGCAAAAAGAGTGCTAAGGTACTTGAAGGGGACTCAAGACTTTGGACTCAAATATACACAGGTAGGCGACTTCAGCTTGATCGGATACTCTGATTCAGACTTTGATGGTGACAAAGAAACAGGGGTGTCTACTACAGGTTACACCATGAGTCTTGGATCAGGAGCTATCTCGTGGAGATCACGCAAACATTCAGTTCCAGCAGATTCCAAGACCGAGGAAGAATCTGTGGCAGCAGCTGAAGCAACAAAAGAAATTGTGTGGCTCTGGAAAATCCTGGAAGATTTGCAGATGAAACAAATGTATTCTACACCACTCATGATCGACAACACTTCTGCAATAATGTTGGCCAAGAACCCAAAGTTCCATGATCGAACAAAGCACATGAATACAAAGTACCATCTAATTCGACATCATGTTCATGCCAAAACCATCCATCTACATCATTGTTCCACAAATGAGCAAACTGTTGACATCTTCACCAAAGCACCTGGAAGAGAAAAGTTTGAAAAGTTCAGATCGACGCTCGGACTCACCAACATCCCTTCGGATTAAAGGGGGGAATGTTGACACCTAATCCTATGGGATGGGTGTGCACATTTAATATTGTATATTATTTAATATTAGGAAATAAGGAAGGCCAAGAGTCATTGGGAGATGAATCCCAATAGCCTCACCTCCATGTATAAATTCATATGCATTCTTTAGCTAATACACATTCTGATTTGAGGAGTTACCTCCTGGTTTGACAGATAAAAAACATAAATTCAATTAGATAATGAAAATATAAATAAAATATGAAGTAAATATTACGTCTTGGGATGGATAGGGAGAACTTTGTGATGGAATTTGAAAAATATTATTGAACGAGCTAGATTTTTAATTGTCCATTCGATATAATTATGATATTTTCTCCCTATATTTGAGAAAAATCAACAATAAATTTTAGCGCACATGCCTAAAAGTAATTTTGGTTCCTTCAAAATGGACTCAGTTATTGTTATCATTGCTTATGTACAGATAACCGCACAAGTTCTGTTTTAGTTACTATGTAGTGGTGCTATGTTATTAATCGACACATCAGTGACGAAAATCCGCAAATAAAAAAAAAACAACTTTATTTTTTTAAGTGAAAAAAAGAAGTAAATTGAAAAATGGGCGGAAAAATATTTTAAAAAATATAATTTCATAAAAAAAATTCTTTAAATACTAAACGCTTTAAATTATTTCACTATTTTTGCAAAAAAAAATCAACCGAAGATTTGCAGGAGACATACCTGGAGCAAGAGAGCACAAGAGCACTGTGGAGCAGTGAAATAGTTTCGAACAGAAGTATTCAGACAATTAGAGTTCCAAACCTCTGGTGATTCAAACCTTTAGCTGAAAATTCCAAAATATATCGTGGTTAAATTTATTTATTTTTTTACATTTTCTGTAGTATTTTTTACGTAGTAAGTAAAAAAATTCAATTTGTTGTTCATATTCAGAAACAAAAAAGAAAATCCATTTTTACCCTAAAACCTTCATTCTTTTCATTTCTGCCCTTACTTCTTCATATTTTTGTGATTTCAGAATTAGGGATTTTCATTTTAGATTTATAGGGTTTTCATTGCTATATATAGGCCTATGCAATCCACCCCATGGGAGAAATCACATAGTTAGACCCCAATCCAAGTTGGCCCTTGCGTGAATTTAAAAAACACAAAATTTTTTAAATCGGTGTGCCCTGCATAACCTAGCGCACTCATGTGATGACTTATCCCAGAGCAACACGTAGGTACTGTTTGATAAAAAATATTAAAAAAAAAATATTTTAATTCGTGTGATATATGTAAAATATGGCACTGGTGTGCTATTTCATTATAGCACACCACTCACGTATTGTTTGGAAAAAATAATTTTTCATTTTTTGTTAATCAGTGCACCATGTAACATATAATGCACCGGGTCTCCTACTTGACAGAAAACATCGTACGGTGGTCCCTTTTTTTTCGAGGTGTTTATAAGAATAGTCTGCACCATCCCCTCCACGACACCATATGCTACAAAAATAAACACTAGACAATTTTTATTATTTTTTCTGTGTTAGTCAGTGTGGTGGTTAACATGTAACACATCGATGCTCCTTGTTGGAATAGAGCATCGTATGGTGTTTTATACTATTTGGGCGGTGCATTTATAAGTGATGCAGGAGTTCTACTAGAAAGCAGATCTCACATATAAAAACACAACTGCTCCCTAATTTCTGAAAATGCTCAAAATTTCTATAATAAAATCATGAAAAAACATTCAGCTCAATTTAAAATAAAGGTGGAAAGAGCCATACAAATCAACTCCCTTAACTATATAAAAATTCTATTGCCAGATATTACATTGGGCGGCCTCTTGGCTCTTGGCCTTTTAAACCACTCCTCACTCACTCCACTATTAACTATCTCAGCTCTTCAACTATTCAAGTGTGTTCTCCTCACAAAAACCACTCATATTTATACATAAATAATGAATTTAATTCACTCCAAAAATCTCTCCACCTAATCCTCAACTAAATCTAATTTAAATTCATTTTAGGTGTGGACTCAACAAAGTCCCGTACATAGAATTCCTACTCCCTAATTTTGCTACCTAATCCTATTTTCTCTCATATCCTTTTAATTAATAAAAGAATATTTACAAAATCCTCACTTTTATAATTTATCTCCTATTTTATTTAAAAATAACAAATTAATTAATAAAACAATTAAAATTTCATACCCCCCTTTATTACCTATTTAAAAATGAAAATTGGCCTTGATGCTCCTGCATCAGACTCGCAAGGTTGAAATTAATCATGATCGCCTGATCATGTGTTCAAATCTATGTCTGCCTAGATCCCATATCTTGTGCTGCAATTTCCCACTTGCCGCTGCTTCTATTTGTTGTTCTTCTCCAGGTCTCCACACTTTATGCTGCATTGCCCCACTGGATATGCTTTCACAATCCTTTGATGTCTTTCTCTTGTTGCTTCTTCTCTGTTTTACTGCTGCTGGCCTCTTCTGGGATATCTTCATCATTATCCTCCTAATTAGTTCAATTTCCTGATCCAATAGATTTCCTTCAGTATCAGCAATAAAACCTATACCCACAAAACAATTGTTAGAATAAAAAACATAAGGCTTCGGTGCCCCTTTCTCTGTTGCTGGCAACGTTTCATTATGCTTCTCGGAAATTCCCTCCTCGATCAGCACATCAGTATGCTGATTCAATTCCTCTGTGAGACTATCAGTTAGTCCCTCCTCCACATCATCTGTTTGAAAATTTTTCTATGTCTTTCAATAACTTTCCCTGAAAATAGGTCCTCTGCTTTTCCAACTCTCTCCTCTGAAAATATAACTTCCGATATAACTGAACAATCCCAACTGGAGTAGAACTCGGAAATTTTACACAATTTCCACACCTTCACTTGCTATTGACCAATCATCAGATGGTCCTTCTTCCCTCGCTTCAATATTCTGCCGAATATTTCCATAAGACCCCTCTGTCTTCATTCCTTCCTGAGATCTTGCTATCTTAGCATCATTCTGAACAAATTTCAGATTCAACTCTTCTTCTTTAACAAACTTCAAAAAATTTTCAACACTCTGTGATATACCTATCATCACACACAAATCATTAGTCTTAAAAACATAAGACCTTGTGATCTCACTGAATGCTTCAGACAAAATCTCTCTTTGCTGTTGTGAATCCTTCATTTGATTCAGTTGTTCTGTAGATTTCCCTTCTGTCTCATCACTACTTCCATTCTCCCTCTGGAAATCTTCCTAAATTTTCCTGGTTTCAACATCATTACATTGTAAAATTTTGTCAGCAATCCCATTAAACAAATACACTTGTTTACCTCCTTGGAATTTTCATTCAGCATTTCTACTTTGTTTCTATTCCATAACAGCTTCAACTTGCTGTCTTATCCCAAACAAGAAGTCATTTGTGATTTCTTCCTGTTGTAACCAATCAACACTTTCCTTCTCTGAAAGGAATTCTTTACTAGACTTTACCTCAAGAACTTCATTCTCCTTTGTGACAGTTCCATCAGACTGTTCACCATATTTCGCACATCCTACAAACATACATAAACTGTGAGAAAAATTGCAAGGCTTCATAGCCTCATCTGTTTCTCTCACCATCACCTCTTCAGATGCTTCTGAACTATCCCAATAGTTCATGAGATCCTCCTCACTGATCTCGTCACCCATAATATCGCAATGTTCCGGGCCACAAATGGAAACATCCATTTTTAACTCAGCCTCTCTGAGCTCTTCACAACTCAACATTTGCTCAAGCTTCCTCAGCTCCTCCATCAACTGTATGTTTACCTATTTTTCCCTCTTTGCGTGTAGCTTCTACCACTTCACCTTCTTTCTCATGGTCCAACCATGTATCTGGTTCCTCACATTTTTCCGCAACAACTCTTTTAACAATTCAAGGTGAATTGTTATCTCAGCCTTCTCCCGCTCATACTCTTCATCAGATCTTCGAAAATGACTATCAACAGTCATCTTCCCCTCCTTTTTGAATTGCATCTGCTCCCATGTGGACTTAATTTAAGACACTTCTCAGCAATCCCTCACAGTTACCATTCATGAAAATGCAATTTCTCCTTCTGCACTTTGCTTCTCTTTGTCCTGGAACCAATCTCTGACAACCTTCTGGCTACAATTTTCTACAAACAACACTTTAGCAACTCATGTGTTACAATAACCAATTCTTTGGGTGTCGGCTCTGCCGATCATGCACCCAATTACATTCAGACTTTGTATTTATCATACGACTCTTTGACTTCAAACTTATACCAAATTTTCATCTTGGATGAAAATGTTCAATCTTGACTCAAAACTATCCAAACTTTCATCTAACACCTGTTTTCACTTCAGGACCTGACCCAAAATTATGACAATGGATGTTTCAAGTTTATACAATCTTCACTTTCTTTCATATTTCATTCTATAAGAACAATCATCAATTTCCCTTATCATTCCACATGATACTGAAGTATTTAGTCAATTGCAATTCAAGTGTTCCAAGATTTATTTAAGGTGAAATAAATAAACCTTTCCGTCTTTTTAAAAAAAAAATCTTCCTGAAGTATCATACCTCATGCTCCTGTGCAACCTCAATCCTCTGATTTCCGTTCCTTGGTGCCATCTTTGTCACTGTAAATACTTGCATGTTCACAAGTTTGTCATCTTAATGCAAACATTTCCCTCTCATCGATCTAAGTGTGCCAAGTCAATTTACCACGCCCCTTGCTTATATGCCTATATACTTTTGCATAGTTCACAAATCACCAACCCACATTCTCACTCTTCAATGCATATAAAAATGCATGTCCATATATAAACCAAATATAAGTTTCAATCTGGGAAATTTCTAATAATGCAAAAGCTATTTTTTCTTTATTTTTTTGATGGTTATAAAACCATACAATACACTCCCCTTATAACTCCTATTGGGGAAGCTTTAACTTTCAATCAATGGCTGAAACTATATGATAAAAACTCATTTCATGGAAATCGAATAACATTTGATCTTGCAATTAAACTCAAATTACAAACTTTGCTCCCACCTTATCAATACTCAACTGTGTAATAAAACTCAAGGTGTATCCCTCAGGTCAACCCATATCTTATTGTATGTGCCTATGTTTCACCATATAAGAATACCCAAATGTTTAAAAAACATTTTTTCTTTAGACCCAAAGAATATTTCTATATGGGTCCAAAGCCTACCAACCTTCTTTTCACCATTCATATGACTTTGGCCACCATTCATTAAGATATATATATGTTTTCCATGTTAACATTTAACATTCCAAACTTGGTTTTAAAATCCAAATAGCCAATGTTCACCCTAAACAAATATAACACTCACCTTTTCATTAATTCCTAGGTAGCTTGACGCACGTCCTCCATTAGATCTCCAACATTTCAGTTGAAACTCATGCGAAGACCATTTTGTTTTCTAAAATCCCTCCATGCTTAAAAAATCCATCACTGCACCAGGCACTTTGCATATTTGTTCAAAAATCCATTGTCAGTGTTTCACTTCCCAATTTCGCTTCCAACTTTGCACTTTCAACCCACAGTTTCATGAAATTCAGATTCAATTACACTGATTTCATGATCTCAGCATTATTTCGTTCAATACGGCTCCATGCTCCAACACATTTCAGCATTCAACATCTCTCATTCAACGACCCAATTCGAAGGACTTCCGACCTCAATACAAAGCTCACCGCTACGTTCCTCCGATATCTGCTTCCCTTAGCTTGTTTTCAACCATAGGGAGGCTTCCAACATAAAGGAATTATTCAACAATTATAGTAATTCCAAAATACGGTTTTCCCCTTTCGAGCTGAGATTTCTTCTCGGATCCTCCCTTGAGGTGACCACAATTGAATATCTGAGATCCTTTATTGATTTTGTTCACACAGAATCGTTCCTATAATGACACAATTCAGAAATAAAGCAACCCACTAAGGTTACATTAACGCGTGGTTTTAATCATATTCAATGGTCTAGAACCATTGCTTCCATTACAATAAAATCCTCCTGTGTCACTTCAAAATCCTGATCTTCATTGTATTGCTTATTATACAACATGCACATATAGTGAACAACCCAAACTTCATATCGATTATCATAGCAAATGAATCGACATCTATAACAGTCATATCGATTCCTTCATTACAGCAAAGAATCGATGTTATAACATTTACGTCGATTTCTCTACTCAGCGTACATTTCAACAACAGTCAGTCACAAATTTGAAACACACATTACCTTCTACCATGCTGCATTTGACAGTTCATGCCATTGTTTTAACACTGCCATTACCCTTTTTAATACCATTCAATGCTAACACTGGCTTTCATCAAAAACGCAACTTTAGTTCTTGATTAACAAATGTATGAAACAATCTTAGCGTAGAGTTTGCTCTGCGTTCACTTCAGATCCAACGTAACTTAGGAAACGATGGTTGTCATCATATTCTTCAGCATCAGCAAACCATTCCACTGCTTCAACGCAATCTAACTTGCTGAATGTTAACACTGCAGATCGACTTCATTACTCACAGCTCCGCGCATCCACATCTGCCTCTGCACAACACGCTGTCACAATTTGTCTCTGCGCCTATCACCTGCAATATGTCAGATATGCATACATGACATATTGGAAATCGGATTTTATTCCAAAAAATGTATGAGCGAAAATAACATTGCATGGGCTAATAAGAATCAACTGCCCCTCTGCAATTCCAATAGATAATTCAGATTTTCTCACACAATCTATCCATATATTCAAAACAAATATCCTTTCCTACTTTGATACCAAAATGATGCAGGAATTCTGCTAGAAAGCAGATCCCACATATAAAAACACAACTGCTCCCTAATTTCTGAAAATGCTCAAAATTTCTATAATAAAATCATGAAAAACATTCAACTCAATTTAGAATAAAGGTGGAAAGAGCCATACAAATCAACTCCCTTAACTATATAAAAATTATGTTTCCAGATATTACATTGGGCGGCCTCTTGGCTCTTGGCCCTTTAAACCACTCCTCACTCACTCCACTCTTAACTATCTCAGCTCTTCAACTATTCAAGTGTGTTCTCCTCACAAAAACCACTCATATTTATACATAAATAATGAATTTAATTCACTCCAAAAATCTCTCCACCTAATCCTCAACTAAATCTAATTTAAATTCATTTTAGGTGTGGACTCAACAAAGTCCCGTACATAGAATTCCTACTCCCTAATTTTGGTACCTAATTCTATTTTCTCTCATATCCTTTTAATTAATAAAAGAATATTTACAAAATCCTCACTTTTATAATTTATCTCCTATTTTATTTAAAAATAACAAATTAATTAAGAAAACAATTAAAATATCACACCCCCCTTTATTACATATTTAAAAATGAAAATTGGCCTTGATGCTCCTGCATCAATAAGACCACCACGCATCGACGTCGGTCTATACACCATGAAAAGCACACTAATTTATTGATATTTTTTCTTTTACCTGAATAGTTGACAATTTATTTATAAAATATATTAATGAATGATATGGTACAAGATTCATATTGATAAAGAAATGGATGACAATAGATCAAGTAAAAAAAATACTGATAACACATGAAAAAAAAAAAAAAATACAAGTTCTTTGTAAATTCTTTACAAAATATATATTTTTTTGAACTATATGTAAGTTTAACTAATATGTATTATTTATTGTGTATCATGCAGAGCCAAAAACCAAGCTTGATAATATTATTTTTTATCTAGGACCAGAAGAGCATAAAATCTTGATGGAAAAATTGCAAAACAATGAATCAGGTGAATGAAAAAATACTATTGATCCAATATAAATTCATTTTTAAAATTTTCATTAATAATATACTTAAAATTATTAGATAGCATGTTTCAAAAAATTTATTAATTCACTTCTGTCTAATTGTTCTAATAAAAGAAAAAAAATAGAACATGCAAATGAAAATGAATTTCTCCTTAGCTCATCTAGAGTGGTGCTACAGGTTAAAAAAATGGGGAAAAACTTTTACAAAAGTTTGAAGGATCTAGTGGAATGATTTTAGAGGAGTTATTTCCACTTACAATACAAAAATCAATCCAATGATTCCAACAACCAAATTTTATCTAAAATATAGTAAGAGTTTCCATAGAATTGGTCAATCAGACATGTCCAAATTTTAATGGAAAAAATGTATAACAACAAAAAAGAAGGAATTAAAAAGTAATATTCCTTTAAATGTTTCTCTAGAATTATTTAATATCATTTATAAATATCACTATTATTATATTTAATTTTCATATATCAATATAAAAATTAAATAGTTTATTGTCATGTTACATTTTTAGGAAGATTATGAAAATCTCAAAATATGAATGAGCTAATATCATAATACTCTAGCAGGAATGTCGAAAAGGGTGTACAAGGAGATGGTCAAAGAAATGGAAAAAATTTCATCATAGAAGGAGCCATCACAACAATAACTTGATTCAAGTGTAATATGTAATCATTGAATTTTTCGATCATTAGGTATGATAAATAAACAATTTAGCATTAAATATTAAGTTTCAAGTATTTTCGTTTGAAAAGAAAAGAAAATGGAACCCATTCAGCACATAAAACAGGATGACAAGGAAGAAAAGTGTTGATATCTATGTTTGTGAGTAATTGTTACTTCTTTATAACAACTTAACTAGAATTCATTTTTTTATATTTTAAGTTTTTTTACAAAAATCATCATTGAATGTATTCAAATAGGTGCTAACATACAAAGAAGAACCATTAGACGAATTGATTGACATTGGGTTAAATATGGGTTGTGATTATATGTTGGCATATAAGAAATTAATTGTGGGATTTGTAAGCATCTATTGATCTTGTTTTACTTATAATCGTCGATAATTAACAGAACAAAAAAATATTTTTTATTAAATATTTGATTTTTTATGGGGTATAAAACTTGTAGGAAACAAAGTATGGAACTTTGCCAACAGATGAAATCTTGAAAGATGGCATATTAAATGATTTTGAAAGAACGTGTATAGTTCATGATTCAATTGTTGCTATGGTACGCCATTTCTTTTTTATTTACATTGATTCCTATTATTTGATATTTCAATTTTCGTTATTCTCACAAATACATATACACTCATTACAATTTGTTTGTGTGTTTGTAAATGGAAGGTGAAGAAGAAGAAAGCAATCAAAATCATGAACAAAACATTCCTGAAAATAACTCGTCATGGAACTAGCTTGAGCAGTGACAACAGTTGAAATGAAGAATGATGATCATTATGTTTGGATATCAAAGCAAGGCATTGTATTTTTTGAAATATTTGGTTGTGAAATTAGACATTTTTTTTAATGTAATGGACATAGTGTCCTAATTGAAAGACAAATGGATACCAATAACTGTCATATTTTGTATGACAAATACTGCCTTATATATATATATATATATATATATATATATATATATATATATAATATGTTTTAATTTATTCTATTGCGTTCTCTATTGTTGTTGTGAAATGTAACACCATGTCTGATTAAATTTATGGATGATTAAATATTATAATGAGGAGATGTGAAATATGATGATATGATATAACAAATTAAGCCAAAAATCACATTCAAATGCAGTAATAAAAATTTAATTGATATGAATAATGTTATAAGATATGTGTTGCCATTTGATGAATAATGAGTTAAAAAAAATCACAATAATTATGATATGATATAACAAATTAATCCAAACATCACATTCAAGTGCATTAATAAAAATTTAATTAAAATGAATACTGTTATAAGATGTGTCGACTTTTGATGAATAATGAATTTTAAGAAATCACAATAATTGCACTGTCATAGGTCTATGTTTCTAAAAAATACAAAATGAACACTGGTGCATATCACTTACTCTACACCAGTACGTTTGTATGATACATCACACTGATGTGTTTCTACGACCTATGGGCACCACACAAATACCAATACCAATTATAGATCTCGGTGAGTTTGTGCAATATTGCGCACCGGTGCGTTTCTATGACCTATGGGCACTGCAAAAATACCGATACCGATTGTTAGGATATTCTGACACATAGAAATAGTTAAAAATAGCTTAGTCTAGTGTAGATTTAGGTAAAGTGTGTTTCCTTACTATGTACATGTGTAACTTATAATCCGATGGTCACGATTTGTAGTGATCCGATGGTTCACTCTCTCCTCGGTATTAACAAAACCTTATCTGTGGCTTAACAGCTGATTGGTCCATGATCTCTATTTAAAGAGCATGGAGGGTCATTTGTCTGGTAAATGTTTATGAGAGAAACATATGTAAATTTTCTTTTTATTTAATAAATCTCCTGAGGTGGATGTGTTGGTTCAAGCCGTGGACTGTTTTCCTCTTCAAGGTTTTTAACCACGTGATAATATTGATGTACTGATTTTTCATCTATTTGTGAGCGGTGACCTTTGATTTTTGATTTAAGGAACTTAACTTGTAAATTCCTACATGGTATCAAAGCTATTTTGAGGGTTTCATCCGTTGTTGATCAAAATTAGTAGCCGGTTTGACTGCATGTGAATTATGTTTTGTAGATATACTATTTTTGAACATTTTTGGGCTTGGAGAACTGCTATGTTATGTCCGGAAAATCTTTTTTAGTGAGGAACACCATTATTTCCATGAAAAAAGGTTTCTAGTTGCCCAAGTTATGACAGTTTAGATCTAGAGGCATAAAACATCTGTTTTGCAGTTATATTTGTTAATACTTCTGTTTATTTCGGTTCCCTCTATTTATTTTCAATTTTTAGGTTTTATTTATTTTCCGGATCTATACCCTCTTATCTCTGTATGCTCTTTGCTTTGCGTTGTGTGCGATCTTGACAAATCAAAAACAAGAAGAAGGGATTTTTTTTGCTACATATGCTCTTTCCAGGGTCTTTGTGTGACCTCGAGAAATCAGAAATAGTGAAAAATATATAGTTTCCAGTAAGGCTGACCGAAAATCTAACATTCTGCTATAAGGCTTGCAATTTCTTTTTTTTGCTCGGTTTTTTGTGTTTTTTGTGCAGTTGAAGGCACACACATTGAAAATTAAAAAAAAAAATTAATATATATAAAATTAAAAAAATTAAAAAAAAAATAAAAAAAACCCTTTCTCCTTTCAAACAATTGCAAAATCCTTTTACTATCTCACTTGGTGAGAAGTCAGTTTATGAGAATAGAGGTCTTGTGTTCAAGTCTCTTTCTCAAGCTTCTTTTTGAAAAAAAAAAATTGTTAAAGGGGCGAGATATTTTTTTTAAGTCGAACTTCATCATCAAATTTCAAACTTTTCCCATAACTATTCAGCGTCGTCAATTTTTTTTTTCAAAAAGGCATAACTTCTTCATCCGGTAGCTGTTTTTCAAGCCTTTTTTTTAGACGGCCTAATTTTTCGATATCTTTCTATTGGAGTAGTTAGATTCAGCTTTTCTCAGATTCAATGTTTTTTTTTAAATGGAAAGTGCATGCCCAATTATTCCTAACAACACCAGTTATTTCCAATGGCTACCTCACGTGGTAGGTATACTTAGAAGTAAAGGTCTTTATAGAATAGCCACAGGCCAAGAAACTAAACCTTCCAATGATGATAAAGTTGATAAATGGGAAAATAAACAAGATCAATCATGAGGTTTGATAGGAATTTCCATCTCTCAAGATCTTTGAATTCATATCCTTGACATTGACACCCCTCATGAAGCCCTAGACAAGCTAAATATTGTCTTTGAAATTCAAAATGAAATCAAGGCCCACCAGCTTGAAAATGAGTTGCTTAATTTGGACCCCTATAATTTCTCCTCTATTGAAGATTTTTTGTCCAAATTCAAGACCCTTAGACTTTTTTTAGAAGGTTGTAAGGTCAAAAAGGAAGATGGTAGCCTCATATTTTGCATTGTTTCTAAGCTTGGCCCTGCATACTCTATATTTATTTCCATCTTCCATTCCACTAGAGAAGCCATCATTTCTTCAGGAACCACCTACAAGAACCCATATTTTGATGCCTTTTGCAATTCTTTGATAAGATAACAAGAAAAAATCTTACACCTTCGTCTTATCACTTCTAGAAATGCTTCTAAGAAAGACTTAACAGTCCAACAAAAATCATATCAAAATAATCCCAAGAAGCGGTATCCTAAAAATTATGGCCTGAAACTAAAAAATTGTCTGAAGCAATTTCAACCGCAAACTGAAAAAGAAACTCACCAAAACGATAAGGAAAATCAAAACAAAGGGAAGAATACCAATAGACATTGCAACTTTTGTAATTGTGATCACCATATAGAGTCCAAATGTTTTAATAATATGGAATCCTTAGAAGTAGCAATGAAGAAGCACAACATCAATTTGGAGCACTCTTCACCTTCACCTTTAGGAATGGCACTTTCTGCTTGTGGTTGTCAAGCATCAATATCCGGTTATACATTAAATTTATCTTCTTCCTCTCAATCTCATGTGTGGCTGTTATATTCCAAAAATTTAAACTTCAGCTAAATGGAATATTATAGTTTGTTTTATCACTAGGTAGGTGAATAAATGGGTAGGAAGGCCCATAAGTCTCCTTAGAAGCAATAAAAACACTGCAAGTGTGAAATGAGACGTTTTTCAGTAGCTAAATAAAGCACCTCCAAGTGTGTATAGGGTTGGATCATGTTGATTCAGTCAACTTTGACCAAGTTAACAACGTTGTTATGGAGGAGTGGAGATTAATTGAGGAATAACATAGTTTTCGAGGGAGATGGATCTCATGAAGGAAATTACCTAATTGAGTGGGGCCAAGGGAAAGAAAGCTCATATTCTATTTAAGGAAGAGGATGGCAGCCATTTGATTTGATTTTTTTTAGATTATTATTTTTTTATGCTAAGAATTTTTCTTCCTCTTTCTGTTTAGCATGGTTGCTGTGTTGTTTAGCATCAGTTGTTCCCGAGCGGGAATCCCACCTCTTCCCTTGAGATGCCTCTTGGAAGAGTATTGTATTCATTTCCACATTCAGGTTTTCATGCCAAGCTACAACTTTCTTCATCACCGCAGTTTCTACAGGTTATTATGCTGTGTTACAGGGTGTTGTAGTGGAGGGGTTAGGAAACCACTTTCTGAGCTATTTTCTAATAGGAGGAAAGTTTCATTCTCTTGGAAGATTATTTTGGAGAGCTCTTAGGCATATTTAAGATATTTGGCATTAGGCCAACTATTTCCCATCATTTCCAACACTGTTCCAGCTAGGGATTGCATTATTTTGGAGGGCATCTTCACTGAGGTATCTTGTGGCTCCTTTGGAGTGTTTTCTTGTGATTGGAAGGTCAGCCTTTCATGGGAGGAGACCTTGAGGGGATATACATCATATTTCACATATTTCAGCCTTATACACTCTTATATTTCAGTTTTTAGTGAATCTTTAGCCATAGGGCTTTAGATCCCATCTTGTATAGAGTGCATTTCTGAAAACCGTTCCTGGGTTCTTTGTAGGAGTTTGTGTTGAGCCTAGATCTATATTGGGGATATATTTTAAGGAATATAACAGCCCTACATATTTTGTACATTATTTTTCTATAGCAGTGTGTTTATAACTGCGTTGTAGTAGTCTCCAACATTTTTGTATTGTAGCAGTAGTTCAGATTTAGGAGTGATTATTTATGCAAGGCTTGTTTCCTGACTATACATGACTTATGCCTCACTATTTATGTTGATTTTCTGATATAATACATGATGTTATGTCTCCAAATTTGTCTCCAATGTTCATGAGTTGATTTACACTGCTATTTCCAGTTTTGTGTTTATGTATTGTTGTATCCCCATTTTGGGATATTACAGTGGTATCAAAGCAATCATCTTGGCTCAGCTTGTGCATTCAAACAATATGTCAACATGAGGATAATCTCTTCACCAAAAGAGGAGATGTACAAAAAACACAAAAATAAGACTCCATTATTTGGAGGAAGAGAGGAGGAGGAGATCTCAAAGCTTCTCTTTCAAACTATGTCGAATATCAAGGGAGATCTCAAGAAGATGAGAAGAGAGGGAGAATATCCAAAAGAGTTTGGGTCTAAAGCCAACTCTAGATTTTCATATGATGTGTGTGAGCATGAAACTACACCCTATTATTCACAGTGCAATCATATGCCTAGATATTCTATGAGGGAGATGGGAAAAAAAGAAATTCCTAGAAGGGAAGCTCTTAGTGATTACCTGCAAGAATAGGAGTCTCAAACTAAGAATTTTAGAGATCATATCACTTTCCAAGAATTTTTCAAGATCAAGGTGGATAGGAGCAAGAAACATGACATGAGTAGATTTTTTCTATCTACTTTTGATGGATCACCAACATGTTCAGCTAGAGCTTGGGTGGAGGAGCTACACATTTATTTACAGTAGTGCAAACTTCATGAAGATGAAGCCATCAAAGTTGCAGCGCTGCATTTTGGAGATAAGGCCTATGCTTGGTGGATATTTGAGTCTTTTTCATTAATAAATGCAAATATTTCTTCTGATGAAAATTTCACTAAGAGATTAGTGGAAAGGTTTTATGGAAAACATTCTAAAACATCATTGGTGGAGCCAAACAAACCAAAAAGAACAAAACCTTTTCATATGATGGAGGAACCTATAAAATCAAATCCACTTCAGAAAACTGTTGGAGAAGCTCACATCTTTCATACTTCTTTGCTAGAGGAAATATCTTTGTCTCATATCTTTGGACAAGAAGGCATCAAGTTCCCTTTTTGAAAAGAGGATCCTCTTATTGAGAAGGTGACTCCCATTGATATTGAAGAAGAAGAGAAGGATGGGGGAAACAACGCTATCATATCTAGAGCGCATATAGCACCTCATGCAGAGGTAGATGGAGCTCTTGCTCCAACAAGAGGGATTCTTGTATCTTTGAAAGGAATTCCCCAGGATCTCATATGTGGAGATCAAGGCACAATCAATGAATAACATGATTATGAAACATTGCATATGGAAGGAGAAGGTAGGGAGGAAGGTCAGTATCACATGATGAGGAGCACACACCCCTATATAAATTAGAGAGTTAATGCAAGGAAGAGGCAGACTAATTTGAACTGTGAGGGCAGGGACAAAGTTGTCCATCCATATATACAATTTTCTCTTGACATTGATGTCTCATTACATAGGGGCATTCCACCTGGGAGACCACCAGATGAGGAGATGATGATGAATGCTTCACATTGGATAGAACCACTCTTAAATCCCGGAGGGGTGGATACTTTGGAGGGGTATATTACAACACAAATATTTTGGGGTAGACGCAAGGGGGAGGGAGACATTCTTTCATTTTCAGCATTACCCACTCTCACTACATATTGTGCTGATAGAATATGCTGCAGTGATGGAGGATGGCACCTTCATGGTCCAAGAGAGCTACTCCATGGATTTGGAGAAATAGAGGGTACTTCCTTTGAGGAAGGAATCCTCCATACGTTGGCGTAGATTGGGGCCACTCATGCTTACACTGGCCAATATTAGGAGATTCATTTTAGATGGGAGCTTCTCATGGGAGGCCAACTTCCAAAGGTCACCACTTCTATTTAAGCATGAGCAGCTGCATGATGGGCATGGAAGCACTTTGGAGGATGACTTTGGCATGGGGGATGTCAAAGTAGTAGACAACCCCATGTGGGGAGCTTCACATTTTATATCATCAGGGATTTCCCTTGGGATGGTTCATCCATATTGGAGGTCTCAATTTTCAGTAGAGTACTCCAAGTATATGAGTGCCTACATGATTCTTGATGACCCGGATGGAGATGATAGATATATGGTGGATGATGTGGTCATCTATTTTTATGGTAGAGTCTTCTTGACTAGAGCTTGTGAGCTCAAGGAGAAGCTACTACATGCAACACATGAGGACTTCCTTTCTATGCACTTTGATGCATATCATTCTTTGATGGAGAAGGTCACTTGGGAGGGCATTCGGCAGGATATATTTCAGCATATGGAGAGATGCATAGCCCAGATGATGATAGAGAGGATGTCACAGCCACTTCCCTACTCATTTTGGGTGAGGGGGAATTTTGAGTTGAGCCATTTTAGCTCAAGGACCAAAGTATATGGTAGAGGAGGTACACATTTTCATTATGATTTACACTTATTTACTTTATATGAGAAACATGTTGTATTAAGGAGGTTCATTTCTTCTTATGCATTATATTATGATGTACTTGAGGCCAAATGTATCATTGATATTGGCTATCCTTTTGGTGGTTTGTGGGGGAAGCCACATGATTCTTGGTGCGCATCATTGACACCACATTCTACCTTCATGATCCTATCTTATAGGATGACTGTGGCAGCAAACAAATGGCTAGAAGGGCACTTGTTATTCTTTGATTTGAGGCAGGAAAGGGATGCAATGCATTGGTTCCATGTGTGGAACTATGATCACTTTCCAATTGTCATATGGAAATTTGTTTTCATTGGTTTTTGCTTGCATATATTGCTGATGTTCTTATGTTCATGGGAAGCTTTGTTTGGGGAATTGGACAAGTGTTGAAGGTGCCCATTGTGTACAACCTCCACATTCACCCATAAATTTATTTATTCTTTTCAGTCAATACTATCTTCCTGATGAATTAAATATTCAGTAGGCATACATCTGTAGTTCCAACAGATATTATTTTATTTTTGCCTATTTAGAAGTAAATCTGGAATTTCCACTAACAATACCCTTTTGATTATACATTTATCACCCATTAGCACCTTTGTTAATCTAACAAGGCCTATCTCAAGGTATTTGATTAAATGGTTTTATATTTTCACTTTGATTTGTTAATACATTTCTCATCCTTTTTATACATGAGCGTAGTACACCTATTAAACATTTGAGGAGTCTTTACTCAATTGGTTTAATTTGTTTTTTATTATTAGATATACATATCGAATTCATTAACCATATCATATCTATGTGATTGTATTATCATATGGTCCATTCTTCAAATGTGACTCGCTCCCTATTTTAATAGCCGCACTCTTATACCACGTCGTTACCTATATGGGTGTATACCTATAACCTATTGATTGTATACGAATTCAACTTGCATATGGCCTTAGGGATGCACGGTTTTCAACTTAATACGTCTACCCTCACACCAAGATTTCTTGCGTGTACGTATTTGCGTTGGGATTTCTATGCATAATGTCTATTGAATTCCTATAGTACCACGCCAGAGTCTCATTAAATTTTTGATCTATCGTATGCTTTGTCAGGATTTACACCCCAGTTCATTTCTCCTTGTTTTAATCACTATGTGGTTTTCGATGGCATTCTGGTACTTTGGCGTCGTCACCCATTAAATTTTTCTGATCGTTGGGATGGACATCTCTTCAGATCGACGTTAGAACTCATCATTGGTTTATTGTGCGAGTATGTCCCCTTCAGATCTCGCCATCTGGATGGTGAGGATCGGTTAGGGTTTGGACACAACCATTGCTATTTAATTCATGGATTTTTGTTGCTAAGCTTCATTTTTCTTCGTTTCATTATGACTCTGGAACTTACGAAGGTCTCTCTCCTTGCGAAATTTTATGGATGCGATGGTTCCACCCTCACACCTTTTTGTTTTTGAGGTTTTGGCATCGAACCTCTTCGATTTTCGTCTTGATTCCTGTGTAGCTCGAATGGGATGGAGATTCACCTGAACTTATCAGGTATTGGCCTGCTTGCCACTTTGACTTATGCATGTAGTTATTGTTTTACATGGATTTTTCATTGATGACCGTGTTATGCCTCTTTTCGCTGAATTGATATCAGCTTAGTTGTATGAAAATCTCATTTGTTCGATGCCTGTGTATACAATGTTTTGTTAGGTTCATGGTTATCACGTCTGAGAGCGTTGACTCTATTCGAAATTCTCGTACATTATCCTTTACAATCACCATTCGGTACTTTGTTATTCTTTTTAACTATGATTAAATTGTGATTTGGCAACAAACTCTATTTCTCACCCCTCTGGCTTATGTTTCACGGTGAACATATTCACGCCGAGGGTTAGGCCTTTCGTTGCAGGTATTCATATTTCACACTCTTGTTTAATTCAATTCGCACTCAGTTCAATGGTTACGATATTACTCGAATTCGATGATTCGGGTTTCACTCTCTAGTTCTCGTTTTTGTAGTTACTCTCGTCACAGATCGCTCTCTGTGTTTCCCCATCTTGATATTTCAAGCAATGCTACCAGATTCGACCCTTAATGTTGTTATTCATTTGCTCTTAGGTTAGTACTCTGTTATCATCCAGACAATCATCATTCTCATGACTGGAAGCAAGTCTTCCATTTGTGGAGTAGTTTTTCTTATTCGATAGTCAGATTCAATTTGTTCATATAGCGCGCCCCCTTTTTATTTTCAAAAGAACCATGTCGCTATGTAATTTATAATTTCTCAGTGTGTAATATTCAAGACATTATATAGCTTATTTTAACATATACGTACTCTGGATTATTCTCAATTTTAACCAGTACGCCTACCTATTATTGGGTCACTATACTAATTTTTCTCTTCCAGCCTTTTTATCTAGAGTTTTGTTGTGGGTCCATACTTGTTCTTGGTGTAGAATAATGGAGTTACTTGTACTGGCATATTCACAACTACTAACCCTTTATTATTATTAATTAAATATTGTGGTCTCCAGTGCATAGAATATTATTATTTGTTTCATTTCGTATCAATTCGAAACCACATAAGGAGAAAAATAGTACTTGTTTTTAAATCATAATTCTATCTCATCCTGTTATTTTAATTCGGTCTCCCTTTTCTGTCAAGGTTTGAAATCATTTCCTTCATAGTACCTATACTATGTTCTTGTAAATGTGAAATAAAGAATTATTTCCAGGATATATATATATATACATACATGGGATAGAATAGCATTGTCTTGTTCATTCCTTATTATAAAATTATTTATGTTGGCTCTATGGTTCCTCCTTTACTGTATCTCTTTGTTAACTTTTATATACATTTCCTGCTAGAACAGAGTTTTTCATGTTTAATATAAGTTTCTACCTTACAGTAATAATAATACCCTCACCTAGTCATTTCACATGAATAGTGTTATTGTGGAATATTTTCACCTGTTCCTCCACTCAAAGGCAGAAATATTCTTGTAAATCCTATTCTGTTTTTTTATTTTTTTATAATTTTTACATAACAAGAGTATGAAATTCTCTTCACGGGAAATAACAATCCACTTTATTTACTCATAGTGTTTTACTTCTTTTAGCATCAATTTGACAGTTTAGCTTTACTGCTAATTTTACCCAGAGTAGACTCACTCATGGTACAATAGAGAAAGTTTTAATATTGTTATGATCATTCAGTACAATAACAAACTCCTCAGGTTTAACTTACATCATAATTACACCAACTCCACTCTTAAGTTCGCACAATATTTCTGTGTACATGCATGTACATATCTAAAGTCTAACTTCTCACAGTTTTCGAAAGTTCACTACATGAACTAATACATGTTTAATTATTTTATTTTTTATTTTTTAATTACTATTTATTACAGAAGCAAATTAAAGTTACATTAACTGTTCTAGGGAATCATTTACACTCTCTCCATATTTAAACCATCTAATGGTTTAGAGGTTCTGCTTGACAATACTCCCTAGTATTCTTTCCTACTACCATATAGAAGTTTAGGAGAATTATTTCTTCTATTCAACTTTGTTAAAAGTAAGGAAATTCATAACATAGAAATTTAACTCAACATAATCACCACAACACTTTTCAGTACTATATAACAACCTCTAATTTAATTATTCATCAAAACTGTGTGCATACCACTTTTGTGATGACTAGTCCTCCCAACCTTAGAGTTCCTTTATCCACAGAACTCACCCTCGAGCTGAGATCCTCTCCCAGAACAGACCAACCCCAATCTATTCTGGAGTAGCTTATTTAAGCTTATGCTCCCCAAATCCTGTTTCTAATTTTTCATCCAGAATTACATGAAGCTTTTATTCATGTTTTCCTAGGCTTCCCTTATTTAGGGAATTTTAAAGCTGCTTTCTACTTTTCTAACTTTTTACCTCTTCCTACTACTCTCCACCTCATTGGGGAATCTAGATTTTTCCTCAAAAATCTAAATTAGAAATAAATTCTTTCAAGGATTTTTGAAAGATTTTTGGGGAAAGTCTTAGCCTCTTTCCATACCTCATGGATTTGGCAAGTGATCTCAAAATTCTCATTTGGTCAATATGCATAGAAATATTTTATTTATTTTTCACAATTGAATAATTAATTACATCCACACTATAATTATCCATTGGGGTCCACCCCCTTTTGGTTTAAGTTCAAATGTCTAACTTGAAAAACATGAAACTAGGGGTGTTACATATTCCCCCTCTGAAAACAAACACTGTCCTTGGTGTTATCAACTAATTACTAGAATTCATTTTTGAAAATAGATATGGACATTTTTCCATCATCTCAGCTTCTCTTTCCCATGTAGATTCTTCAGCAGTAAAGTGCTTCCACTGCACCTTTACTCTTGCTACTATTCGGTTTCTCAACTCAATTTCTTCCCACTCCAATATTTGAAGCGGTTGTGGAAGGAACTCCCCTTCTAGTTCCATCTGTATCGCATTCCAATCAACAATGTGAGAAGAATCATGCACCTATCTTTTTAATAACGAAACATGAAACACATCATGCACTTTAACATGGGGTAGTAAGGCCAGTTTATAAGCCATTGGTCCCACCCTTTCTAACACTTCAAAAGGTCCACAATATCTAGGAGCCAATTTTGCACAAATTCCAGCATAAAGTGTGCTCTTTTTGGGTTTAATACGTAGATACACATGATCACCCACTTTGAACTCTCAATTCACCCTCTTCTTATCAGCATTATTTTTCTGTCGATCTTGTGCTGTCTTGATTTTTCTTTGTATTTGTTTGACAATTCTTTCCATTTCTTGTAAAGTGTCTGATCCCAATACTAGCTTATACACAGGTTGGCTCCAGCTTAAACGAGTATGACACTTCCTTCCATATATTCCCCCAAATGGACTCATTTTGATGGAAGATTGATAGCTTTTATTATAACAAAATTCAGCTAAATTCAAGTAGTCTTCCCATTTTGATGGCCTATCCATCACATAAATTCTCAACATATCCTCTAAAGTCTGATTTGTTCTCTCTATTTGACCGTCTATCTAAGGGTGATAGGCAGTACTAAAGTTCAGCTTGGTGCCCATGCCCCCAAACAGACCTTTCCAAAAGGCTGCTGTGAACTTAGCATCTCTATCTTAAACAATCATCTTTGGGACCCCGTGTAGCCTTACTATTTCTTTTAGGAACACATCTGCTACTTGAGCTGTCCCAAAAGTAGATTTTATAGGTATAAAGTGTGCAGCTTTTGTTAAAGTGTCCACCACTACCATCACTGAATCATGCTGGTACTTTGTTTTAGGTAATCCGGTTATGAAATCTATAGAGACAGTGTCCCATTTCCATTCTACAATTAGTAAGGGATTTAAAAGACCAGCTGGATGCTAATGTTCTACTTTGACTAATTAACATTCCATGAACCTAGCTAAATAGTCTGCTACATCCTTTTTCATTCCCGGCCAAAACAATTTCTTTTTCAGGGCTGTAATCATTTTCTGATATCCAGGATGTCCTGAATATGGTTGTTTATGATACTCATCTAGGATATCTTTTTTCAAGGACTCTACCTTGGTGATATACAATCTATTTTTTATAGCAGATCAGCCCTTTCTAGTTTTGGGTGTACTCAGCCATTTCTTTTTTCTGCATTTTTAATTGCAGATTTTCATAATTGGGATCTTGATCTGCTACCTTTTTAACTAGTTCTTCTATGTCAAAACTAGCACTACTCCCAAGGCTGCTTATGTGTTGGCAATCATTTCTGCCTAATGTATCAAGAATTTTGTTTTCTTTCCCTTTGATATGTTTGATGTCCATCTCAAATTCACTTAGAAAAGACAACCATCTGGCTTGTCGAGCATTCAAATCAATTTGGGAAAAGAAATATTTGAGGCTAATATGATCAGTCATCAATATGAATTTTTTTCCAAGAATATAGTGTCACCACATCTTCAAGGCATGAATTACAATAGCCAATTCCAAATCATATACACTATAGTTCTGTTCATGTTCCTTAATTTTCCTAGACCCATATGCAATAACGGAATTTTCTTGCAACAGAACTCCTCCCCAGCCCTCTCTGCATGCATCAGTGCATACCACAAACTTTTTTTTAGGATCTGCAATTTTTAGTATAGGGGCTATACTGAGTTTTAGTTTTTAGTTGTTCAAATCTATTTTCATATTTTTCAGTCCACTCAAATTTGGTGCCTTTTCTTCGTAATGAAGTTATGGGATACACTATTGCAAATTATCTTTCCAAAAACCTTCTATAATAACCTGCAATCCCCATAAATGACCTTACTGCTAAAACATCGGTAGGCACCGACCATTCTCTAATAGCCTTTATTTTCTCAGGGTCTACTGCCAATCCCTGTTCAGAAATGATATGCCCCAAATATTGAATCTTATCTCTATAGAATTCACATTTACTTAATTTGGAATATAGATAGTTTTCTTTCAAAGTTTGCAAAACTATCCTTAAGTTTTCTTTGCGCTCCTCCTCACTTTTTTAATAAACCAGAATATCATCTATGAACACTAGTACAAATTTATCCAAGTATTTGTTCAAAACATTGTTCATTAACCACATAAAGGTGGCAGGGTCATTTGTCAAACCAAAAGGTAGGACTACATATTCGTAGTGACCATACCTGGTTCAGAAAGTTGTTTTACTAATATCTTCCTCCTTAATTCTAAGCTAGTGATAACCAATCCTCAGATCAATCTTAGAAAATAATGAAGCTCGTCATACTTGATCAAAAGGATCATCAATTCTGGGCAATGGGTATCTATTTTTTATTGTCAACTTATTCAGCTGACGATAGTCAATGCACATTCTAAAGGTTCCATCCTTATTTTTCACAAACAACACTGATGCTCCCCAAGGAGACACACTCAGTGTGATATAGCCTTTATCCAGCAATTCTTGCAATTGCATTTTCAGTTCCATGAGTTCGGGGGGGCTCATTTGATAAGGGGCTCTAGAAATAGGTGTTGCTCCAGGCTCCAAATCGATTGAGAAGTCAATATCTCTTTTGGGGGGAAGATGAGGAATCTCATCTAGAAAAACTTCCTTAAACTCTCTTACCACTGGCAGAGTGTCCAGTAGGTTTTCTTCAGGTTGTTGTCCTAATTCTTCAACATGTACAGCATATACCTGATATCCTTTCCTAGCTGTTCTTTTTAATTACAGAGATGATATTTGTCTTATAGAGATAGGTTTTGGTTTTCCTTTGAGAATAAAAGGTTTCCCCTCCTCATCTATGCAATGCAGAGTTTTATCCCAACAATTCATGATAGCCTTTCTCTTTTCCAGCCAGTCCATTCCAATCAGCAAGTCATATGAGCCTAAGGGCAGAATGTTTAAGTTTACTTCTCTCTGAAAATCATTTAATTTAATTGTTGTTTAAGGTAACTTATGAGTTACTTTTCTCTTAGTGCCAGTGGCTAGCTGGATCAACCGTGACTGCTGAAATTTTTCAATTTTGAGATTGCATTTCTCTACAACTTGTGGACTAATATAACTCAAAGAAGCACCTAGATCAATTAAAACTGTAACAGATTGGTCAGCAATATTACCTTCCATCTCGACCATGGTAGCCTGGTGTTTTGCTTGTCGGTTCTCCAAGGCTGCACTGATAGTGGGTATGTTTCTTGCTATATCATTCACTGTGGTAGCTTCTCAACCCCTCATAATCATCTGAATATTTCGGTGTGGACAATCCCTCAAAAGATGAGGTTCTCCACAACCCCAACATTTCAAGGGTTCCCGCAGTTTGACTGCTCCTTCCTTCTTATTATCTCCATCCATTTGGTTTGAGCCGACTTGGGATTGAGAAGTTTGACTTTCCTTGGGTTTGTTAAATTTCTTCCGCTGATGGTCCCTGCCAAATTTCTTCAAGTAAGATGGTTTCTATTCCTTCCCTTTTGATTCACTCTTATTTACCCAGCTTTTTCCATGTTCACCCTTGCCTTTAAACTACTGGTAGCATAATCTAGCTTTTCTCACCGCTTCATCCATAGTCTTTGGATTATCGAACTCTATTTTCTCCTTATACACAGTAGGCAAGCAGTTCAAAAACCTTTGTACCTTTTCCTTCTCTTCACAAATATAAGGGACATACCTTAGCAGATTTGTAAACTTGGTGAGAAACTCATCTATAGTGAGTTGTCCCAATCTGAGTTCATGGAACTCCTTTGCTTTATGATCATAATAACGTTCGTTCAAATAGAGGTTTTTAAACTTCACTTGGAAATCTTCGCAAGTCATTGTTTTTTTCATCAATGGCATGGACCATTTTCGTCTCCTCCCACCACAAGGTAGCTTTACCCTGCAACTGGTAAAAAGCCAATCTGGCCTTCAGATTTATCTCATATTCATGGACCTGGAAATACTTAATCATATTCAACAACCATGCTTCAACATATTCCTCCTTCTCTCCATCAAAGGAGGGAGGTTTAATATTTTGGAATTCCCCCTGTAATTCCTTTCTTTGTTTAGAATGATGTCTAGTAGTGTCATCTTCCTCAGAATCATCTGAGAATTTGCCTTTCTTCCTATTTCCGGAACCTTTTCCTTCTTGGCTGTTCCACGAAGCCAGTTCTTTGATGAGCTTTTCCTAATCCTCACTGGCTAATGATAGCCTGTCATTCTGACTTCTTAACTCAGCTATCTCCCATTGCAACCCGTGCAACATAGCCATCAAAGGAGCATTGGGATATGGCGTGTTATCTTCATCATGTAGATCAACATAAATTTCATCTTCTTCAGCCATTGTATTTTCAATTCCAGTACCACTGTACACTAAACAAAACAACATCAGAAAAATAAATAAATAAATAAATAAAAATTTCATCAAGAAATAATTTAAATGGTGAGCACAACAACAGCCCAGATTTCAAACATGGGCTCTGATACCATTTGGAACACCTCCACATTCACCCATAAAAAACAAATAAAAAGAAAAAAATCAGTCAATACTATCTTCCTGACGAATTAAATATTCAGTGGGTATACATCTGTAGTTCCAACGGATATTATTTTATTTTTTCCTATTTAGAAGTAAATCTGGAATTTCCATTAACAATACCCTTTTGATTATACCTTTATCACCCATTAGCACCTTTGTTAATCTAACAAGGCCTATCTCAAGGTATTTGATTAAATGGTTTTCTATTTGCACTTTGATTTGTTAATACCTTTCTCATCCTTTTTATACATGAGCATAGTACACCTGTTAAACATTTGAGGAGTCTTTACTCAATTGGTTTAATGTTTTTTTTATTATTCGATATACATACCGAATTCATTAACCATATCATATCTATGTGATTGTATTATCATATGGTCCCTTCTTCAAATGTGACTCGCTCCCTATTTTAATAGTCGCACTCTTATACCACATCGTTACCTATATGGGTGTATACCTATAACCTATTGATTGTATACGAATTCAACTTGCATATGGCCTTAGGGTTGCACAGTTTTCAACTTAATACGTCTACCCTCACACCAAGATTTCTTGCGTGTACTTATTTGCGTTGGGATTTCTATGCATAATGTCTATTGAATTCCTATAGTACCATGCCAGAGTCTCATTAAATTTTTGATCCGTCTTATGCTTTGTCGAGATTTACACCCCAGTTCATTTCTCCTTATTTTAATTACTATGTGGTTTTCGATGGCGTTATGGTACTTTGGCATTGTCTCCCATTAAATTTTTCTGATCATTGGGATGGACGTCTCTTTAGATCGACGTTAGAACTCATTGTTGGTTTATTGTGTGAGTACGTCCCCTCCAGATCTCGCCATCTGGATGGTGAGGATCGGTTAGGGTTTGGACACAACCATTGCTATTTAATTCATGAATTTTTGTTGCTGAGCTTCATTTTGCTTCATTTCATTTCGGCTCTAGAACTTACAAAGGTCTCTCTCCTTGTGAGCTTTTATGGACGTGATGGTTCCACCCTCGCACCTCTTTGTTTTTGAGGTTTCTCCATCGAACCTCTTCGATTTTCATCTCGCTTCCTCTGTAGCCTGAATAGGATGGAGATTCCACTGAACCTCTCAGGTATTGGCCTGATTGCCACTTTGACTTACGCATGTAGTTATTGTTTTACATGGATTTTTCGTTGATGACTGTGTTATGCCTCTTTTTCGCTGAATTGATATGAGCTTAGTCGTATGAAAATATCATTTGTTTGATGCCTATGTATATAGACTATTGTTAGGTTCATGGTTATCACGTCTGAGAGTGTTGAATCTATTCGAACTTCTCGTATGTTCTCCTTTATAATCACCATTTGGAACTTTGTTATTCTTTTTAACTGTGATTAAATTGTGATTTGGCAACGAACTCTATTTCTCAGCCCTCTAGCTTGTGTTTCACGGTGAACATATTCACGCCGAGGGTTAGTCCTTTCGTTCCAGGTATTCAAATTTCACACTCTTGTTTAATTCAATTCGCACTCAGCTCAATGGTTATGGTATTACTCGAATTTGATGATTGGGGTTTCACTCTCTGGTTCTCGTTTTTGTAGGTACTCTCATCACAGATCGCTCTTCGTGTTTCCCCATCTTGATATTTCAAGCAATGCTACTAGATTCGACCCTTAACGTTGTTATTCATTTGCTCTTAGGTTGGTACTCTGTTATCATCCAAACAATCATCGTTCTCATGGCTGGAAGCAAGTCTTCCATTTGTGGAGTAGTTTGCCTTATTCGACAGTCAAATTCAATTTGTTCATATAACTCCCCCCCTTTTTATTTTCAAAATAACTGTGTCGCTATGTAATCTATAATTTCTTAGTGTGTAATATTCTGGACATTACACAACTTATTTTAACATATACATACTCTGGAGTATTCTCAATTTTAACCAGTATGCCTACCTGGTATTGGGTCACTGTACTAATTTTTCTCTTCCAGCCTTTTTATCTAGAGTTTTGCAGTGGGTCCATACTTGTTCTGTGTGTAGAATAACGGAGTTACTTGTACTGGCATATTCACAACTACTAACCCTTTATTGTTATTAATTAAATATTGTGGTTTCCAGTGCATAGAATATTATTATTTGTTTCATTTCATATCAATTCAAAACCACATAAGGAGAAAAATAATACTTGTTTTTAAATCATAATTCTATCTCAGCCTGTTATTTTAATTCGGTCTCCCTTTTCTGTCAAGGTTTGAAATCATTTCCTTCATAGTACCGATACTATGTTCTTGTAAATGCAAAATAAAGAATGATTTCTAGGATATATATATATATATATATATATTTAATATATACATTTCCTGCTAGAGCAGAGTTTTTCATGTTTAATATAAGTTTCTACCTTACAATAATAATAATACCCTCACCTAGTCATTTCACATGAATAGTGTTATTGTGGAATATTTTCACCTGTTCCTCCACTCAAAGGCAGAAATATTCTTGTAAATCCTATTCTGTTTTTTTTTATATAATTTTTACATAACAGTAGTATGAAATTCTCTTCACGAGAAATAACAATCCACTTTATTTACTCATAGTGTTTTAATTCTTTTAGCATCAATTTGACAGTTTAGCTTTATTGCTAATTTTACCCACAATAGACTCACTCTTGGTACAATAGAGAAAGTTTTAATATTGTTATGATCATTCAGTACAATAACAAACTCCTCAGGTTTAACTTACATCATAATTACACCAACTCCACTATTAAGTCTGCATAATATTTCTGTGTACATGCATGTACATATCTAAAGTGTAACTTATCACAGTTTTCCAAAGTTCACTACATGAACTAATACATGTTTAATTATTATTATTATTATTATTATTTTAATTATTATTTATTATAGAAGCAAATTAAAGTTACATTAACTGTTATAGGGAATCATTTACACTCTCTCCATATTTAAACCATCTAATGGTTTAGAGGTTCTGGTTGACACTACTCCCTAGTATTCTTTTCTACTACCATATAGAATTGTAGGAGAATTATTTCTTCTATTCAACTCTGTTAAAAGTAAGGAAATTCATAACACAACAATTTAACTCAACATAATCACCACAACACTTTTCACTACTATCTAACAGCCTCTAATTTAATTATTCATCAAAATTGTGTGCATACCACTTCTGTGATGACCAGTCCTCCCAACCTTAGAGTTCCTTTATCCAAAAAACTCACCCCTGAGCTGAGATCCTCTCCCAAAAAAGAACAACCCCAATCTGTTCTGGAGTATCTTATTTAAGCTTATGCTCCCCAAAGCCTGTTTCTAATTCTGCATCCAGAATTACAGGATGCTTTTATTCCTGTTTTCCTAGGCTTTCCTTATTTAGGGACTTTTAAAGCTACTTTATGCTTTTCCAGCTTTTTACCTCTTCCCAACTACTCTTCACCTCATTGGGGAATCTAGATTTTTCCTCAAAAATCTAAATTAGAAATAAATTCTTTCAAGGATTTTTGAAATATTTTTGGGGAAAGTCTTAGCCTCTTTCCATACCTCATGGATTTGGAAAGTGATCTCAAAATTCTCATTTGGTCAATATGCACAAAAATATTTTATTTATTTTCACAATTGAATAATTAATTACATCCACACTATAATTATCCATTGGGGTCCACCCCATTTTGGTTTAACTTCAAATGTCTAACTTGAAAAACATGAAACTAGGGGTGTTACACATTGGGAGTATTATTATCCCTACTATACATGTTGCGTGTTTCAGGAGAAACAATGGGCAAAACATGATTTCCATACTACATCTCTTTTCTTCATTTGGGAGGAGCCATTTGGAGAACTTGAGTTTCTGGAGGAGGCACTTCATGGTTTATTTATTTGGTGGGGTAGCTTGGGCCATTCTTGGAGACCATGACACTTCAGCCCAATATTAGCAGTAGCCCCATACATACCATAAATGGAAAGAGAAACTTGGGTGGAAGAATTTAATCTCTCCATATAGCCCCAATATAGTGCATGAACCGGGGGTTTAGGATTCTTTTGATGAGCTACCTAGAATGGTTCATTTTATTTGGATGATGGCATGGGTTTGGGAGTTTCTCATTTGGAATGAGATCCCCTATGCTTTTCATAACTCCTACCTTGAGGGGGTGATGGGAAAGAAAAAAGTTTTCCACTTACACCTTCCACCTTTTCATGACGTGAGCCATTTGGTTTTGCATACTTGGGAGGAAACATTGGAGGGTAGATTTATTGTAGATTATTTTGAGTAGTGGTGGGGACTATTGATTAGGAGGTCACAAGAGGAGGAGGGGAGGAATTTTTCTCTCCCTATACATTTTCTTAAGTACAAGAAACATTTTGGAGGAGAGGACAGTAATATTCCAAAAATTTAGCCTTCAGCTAAATGGAATATTATAGTTTGTTTTATCACAAGGTAGGTGAATAAATGGGTAGGAAGGCCCATAAGTCTCCTTAGCAGCAATAAAAACACTTCAAGTGTGAAAGGAGACCTTTTTCAGTAGCTAAATAAAGCACCTCCAAGTGTGAATAGGGTTGGATCATGTTGATTCAGTCAACTTTGACCAAGTCAACAACGCTGTTATGGAGGAGTGGAGATTAATTGAGGAATAACGTAGTTTCGGAGGGAGATGGATCTCATGAAGTAAATGACCTAATTAAGTGGGGCCAAGGGCAAGAAATCTCATATTCTATTTAAGGAAGAGGATGGAATCCATTTGAGTTGATGTTTTTTAGATTATTATTTTGGTCTTCGTAGACTTTTTCTTCCTTTTGTTGTTTAGCAGGGTTGTTGTGTTGTTTAGCATCGAGTGTTCGTGAGCGGGAATCCCACCTCCTCCCTTGAGAGGCCTCTTGTAAGAGTATTGTATTAATTTCCAAAATCATTTTTTCAAGCCAAGCTACAACTTTCTTCATCATTGTAGTTTCTGCATGTTATTGTGTTGTGTTACAGGGTGTTGCAATGGAGGGGTTAGTAACCCACTTTTTGAGCTACTTTCTCATAGGAGGAAAGTTTCCTTCTCTTGGGAGATCATTTTGCAGAGCTCTTGGGCATATTTCATATATTTGGCATTATGCCAACTATTTCCCATCATTTCCAGTGCTATTTTAGCTAGGGATTGCGTTATTTGCGAGGGTAGCTTGAGTGAGGGACCTTATGGCTCCTTTGGAGTGTTTTCTTGTGATTAGAGGGTTCAGCCCTTCATTGGAGGATACCTTGAGGGGATATACATTAGATCTGATATATTTTAGCCTTCTACACTCTTGTACTTCAGTTTGCAGTGAATCTTCATCCATAGGGATTTAGATCCCATCTTGTTTAGGGTGCATTTCTGAAAACCCTTCCCGGGTTCTTTGTAGGAATTTGTATTGAGCGTAGATCTATATTGGGCATATTTTTTGAGGCATATAATATCCCTAAATATTTTTTACATTATTTTTTTATAGCAGTGTGTTTATAACTACGCTGTAGCAGTCTCCGACATTTTTGTATTGTAGCATCCATTCAGATTTAGGAGTGATTATTTATGGGAGACTTGTTTCTTTATTATACATGACTTATGCCTCACTATTTATGTTTACTTTCTGATATAATACATGATGTTATGTCTCCATATTGTTCTCCAATGTTCATGAGTTGATTTACACTGCTATTTCCAGTTTTTTGTTCATGTATTGTTGCATCCCCATTTTGGGATATTACAGTGGCTCATTGATTCTCGAGGTTCTTACCACATTGCCAAAAATCAAGCCATGTTTTCTTCTTTAAATGATTGTAACACCAAAAATATTTATGTTGGTGATGATAGATTTCTTAGTATTGTAGGATCTAGAACCATTCATCTAGATAATGGTTAGTTTAATGATGTACTATGTGTTACTACCTTGTCGTGCAACCTTCTCTCTATTTATCAGATAACTCATTCAGGCGAAGGAAAAAAAGTAGAATTATCACCTCATGATGTTGTAATCAAGGACCTCAAAGATCCTATACATATTTTAGCTACTAGCATTGTTGATGATTCCACAAGGTTGTATAAGTTTGACAAATTTTGGCTCATCCTGTATTCACTCCATTTTTGTTGCTCATAATGATGATGTGAGAAAAATTTGGCATGAGAGATTTGGTCACTTAAACTATCACTCTCTTCAAACTCTATGTAAAGGAAATATGGTGACGAGCCTTCCTATGGTATTTTGCCAAAATAGTGTTTTCTCCGGATGTATACTTGGAAAGCATTATCGGGATAGTTTTGACAAACATGACTCTTGGCACACTTTAGCCCCTTTGTAGCTTGTGCACCGTGATTTATGTGGTCCACTTCCTCTTGTTTCTTTCTCTGGTTGCAAGTAATTCTTAACTTTCATTGATGATTTTTCTAGACGAACTTGGGTGTACTTCCTAAAACTCAAGGCTGAATTTTTTAACATGTTCTTGGCCTTTAAGGCCTTTTTTGAGAAACATTATGGACATCAAATTCTTATGTTAAGATTAGACAATGGAGGAGAATATGTTAACAACAAATTTATCAACTTCTTCACTCAGCATGGCATTCAATTGCAACATATCGTTCCATATACTCCACAACAAAATGGTGTAGCTGAAAGGAAGAATCACACCTTAAAAGAAATGGATAATTGTAAGCTTCAATCTAAAAGACTTAGTCTCAATTTTTGGGTAAAAGTAATTGACGACAGCAAAGCCGAAAGTCGCCCTTGAGGAGAGTTTTTTTAAACTGTCAGCGTGGCTCTGTCAGCAATCCCACAATTAGCTTCTTCAACTTCCACGTGGTCTTCCCCTACTTCTTTGGTTTTATTTATAAAATTCGAGGAATTTGATAAATAAATATAAACAACAACCTTTGAAAATTTAAATATATCTCTTGGCCTTATATTATACCGCCAACCTTATAACCTTAACACTCCAGGCTTATGTTACTTATCCATCACTCTTTTAATTAAAAAAACTCTACTGAGTTCCAGGCCCACACATGCCATCGAAAGAATTCAACAAACCACATACACCATACCTTAGGTTAAAATTCATGCATCTTCATCAAAAGACCACCGTCCTATGGCTCCCCTCCAGAGCGACGACGCTTGACAATATCGCGCGGCTTCCCTGGTCGATCGTTAACGTGAGATGGCATGCCATAAACAACGGTTTTAGGGGCCCTGCCTGTGCCACGCGTCGAGTCCTCTATGGAATCACTCCCAAAATTAAAATACCGCTCAACCCGCAAAAGCGGTGCGATATGGGCAACCCGGGTTTGCAAATCCACTCACAGTTTTTGGAATAGGGTTTCACCACGATTTAAGTATGGTTTGCACTATTATTATATCCGCTCAGTTCACTAAATCGGGGTTTAGTCCTAGTTTATCTCTTTATTTATCGGGATTTCCATTATCATAAAACAAAGCTCGACGGAAATGGCTTTCCTACTTTGTCCTCGCCTGCGAGTGGGATGAATTCACAGAGTTTATCCAAAAAATTTACGGGACATCAAAGATAGAGAATGTGGAATTATGCAACAACCATACTCAACGATTCCACACATACTAGTGTACAATCACCTCACAATTAAACAATTTCTTCACAAATAAGGATTCGAGACAATTCTATGGCCAATGCGTACTGAAATTATTTAACTGGAAACAATTGTTAACACACAGGGATTTTATTATAGGAAATCTCTCTTCTCCTTCTCCTCTTCTTTTGTCTATTCATCCAAAGAATACAAATTATATACATTACAGTGCATCTCTTCAGTTCCTCCATGAGGACCGTTTAGAAAATCAAAAGCCTAATTACAATGATTCAACTAACTGAACATGACAGATGGATCGAATTGAACTATTTAACTTCTACAATCTCTAACTAATCTAAATGTAATAGTCAGCTGAGGTATTGACACCTAGCTGTTACAATTCAAATGTTTTCGAACCCTCCTAGCCACAACATGTGGACAAAACCTCCTACATTGCTAGCTAGTGTCTAATGGCCCTGCATTAGTAATTAACTATGAAAATTACATAGTAAATCACACTCATACTAAGGTTATAAAGAATATAACTCCAGAAGAAGCTTGGATCTCAATCAAACCAGATATAAGTCACTTTCGTGTTTTTGGAAGTGATGCTTGGGCCCATATTCCAGATGCAAAACATAAAGCCTTAGAACCGAAGAGTGAAAAATGCATTTTTGTTGGATATTCTTAAGATGTCAAAGGTTATATAGTTATTCAAACAAAATCCAAAAATATACTTATTAGAAGAGATGTAAAATTTGATGAAATATATTGGCTTGCGAGCCTAGTTCGGCAGGTGTGCCACCTTTGGCCTGCAAGCCTGATTTGGCATATGTGCCACCTCTCTCTCTATCTATTCTATTTTAATAGCATTCCTTCTAGTTAAGATGCTGAAAACAAGGATGAAAATCCTCCTCCACCTCTAGAGTTTATTCCTTTTACTCCATCACTTCCAATATGGGTCCGCTCTACTCGGGATGCAACACGTTCTCTTTTAGGTGACCTTGCCGATCGACGACGTACACATTGTTAGTTTGGAAGAGCCTCTTCCTTATTAGCTCAGGTTCCAGAAAATATTGATCCAAAAACCTTTGAAGAAGCCAATGGTCATCCATATTGGGATGCAACTATGAATGAAGAATATCGTTCCTTATTGGCAAAAGATAGTTTGGATCTTGTTCCTCTTCCAAAAAGAAGAAAACTTGTTAGATGCAGATGGGTTTATAAAACAAATTTTGTACCAGATGGAAAAGTGGATAGACACAAAGCTCGTCTTATTGCTAAAGGATTTTCACAAGTTGAAGGCATTAGCTATATTTAAACCTTCTCCCCTATTGCCAGAATGAATTTTGTCTGCCTTGTTCTTTCCCTTGCTGCCTCCTTTAAATGGGAAGTCCATGAGATGGATGTTAAAGCCGCTTTCTTACATGGAGATTTGCATGAAGAAATCTACATGGAAAAACCCCCTAGCTTTATCGAAAATGATTCCAGCCTTGTTTATCGCATTATGAAGTCTCTCTATGGTCTCAAAAAAGCTCCTTGGGCTTGGTATGCCGAAATGGATAGGTTTCTATTAGATAATAGATTTTATGGTGTCATTCTCACAAAAATGTCTACACCAAGAAATTGGGTAAGTCCTTCACAATCCTTGTTCTCTATGTTAATTATCTTATCCTTACTGCTATTGATTCCAATCATATAAACCATGTGAAGTCTAACCTCAAAAAAAAGTTTGAAATGACAGACTTAGGACACTTGCATTATTCCCTTGGTCTTAAATTATTGCAATACAAAGAAGGTATTACCCTTTCTCAGTCCAAGTATGCCTATGATATTCTATGCCAATTTCACATGGAATATTGTAATCTATACCCTTCTCCCTTTCAGTCTAAAGTCAAGATTTCAGTCAGTTGTACTACCCCTGAATTTGATGCTACCTTATACCATCAAATTGTTGGTAAACTTGTGTATCTAACCCATAACCATCCTGACCATTCCTTTATTGTTGGTCTTGTCGCTCGGTTTATGCACCAACCTCATGAAAGTCACTAGAAAGTAGCTAAAAGAATAGTTCGATATATTCGAGGTACAATTCAGTTTGGGATTCTTCACAGTGTAGGGGCATCTCCATTGTTGATTGGTTTCACTGATTCTGATTGGGCTGGTGACCTTGATGATCGAAATTCTACTGCAGGATATGTATTCACTCTTGGTTCAAGACCTATTTCTTAGTATTTTAAGAAATAAAGTGCCATCTCTCTTTCTTCAGCTGAAACAAAGTATCGTGGTGCAGTTGAAGCTAGCAAGGAATCCATGTGGCTTCGTCAGATCCTGTCTAAATTTGGTCTTCACCAACAACATCCAACTACACCTTGGTGTGATAATCAGAGTGCCATTCAAATATGTAAGGATGCAGTTCAACATCAATGTATGAAAGGCATTGAAATCCACACACACTTCATTAGAAAGCTCATTCATGATCATGTTCTTGAAGTGCAGTACTATCCAACCAATGATCAAGTAACTAATATCTTTATGAAGGCTTTCACAGAAGCGAAGTTTACCAAACTTTGATCCATGGTTGGAGTTCAAGAAAGTTTTCATTAAGGGGGGATATACTCTAATGCCTCCTTCCTTCTCCTATTGTATCACTTTTGTAAATCCTTCAATCCTATCCCAATTTCTTCTTAAGGGGGGATGTTAGGATATTTTGACACATAGGAAATAGGCTCCTGTTGTGTCACCTTTGTAAATCCTTCAATCCTATCCCAATTTGTTCTTAAGGGTGAATGTTAGGATATTCTGACACATAGGAAATATTTAAGAATAACTTAGTCTAGTGTAGAGTTAGGTAAAGTGTGTTTCTTTACTATGTACATTTGTAACTTATATTCTGACAGTCATGATTTGTAGTGATCTGTCGATTCATTATCTCCTCGGTATTAATGACACTTGATCCATGGCTTAGCATCCGATTGGTCCATGATCTCCATTTAAAGAGCATGGAGGGTCATTTTTCCGGTAACCATTTATGAGAGAAACATATGTAGCTTTTCTTTTTATATTGATAAATTTCCTGAAGTGGTCACGTTGGCTTAGGTCGTGGACTGTTTCCCTCTTCAAGGGTTTTAACCACGTGATAATACTAGCGTACTGATTTTTGATCTATTTTTGAGTGGTGACCTTTGGCTTTTTATCTAAGGAACTTACCCTGTAAATTCCTACACCAATTATAAATCTCAATGCATTTTTGCAATATTGTGCACCAATGCATTTATGTGAGACTATGCACCAGGTCATTTGTATGACCTATGGGCACCACACAAATACCAATATGAAACAGAAAAACTAGTGTGTTTGTCTTCTATTGCACACTGGTGTCCTTCATAAGAGTATATACTGGTGCGTTAATGTGACATATGGGCACTGCAAAAATCCCAATACAAATTAGAACGACATCCTGCGTTGTATCACCTACAGTGCACCTAGTGCGGTTGTATACCTTTAAAGACTAGTGGATGCACCTTAAACTGCCACAAGCCAACCGTCTATATGACACGCACTAGTGTGTTCACACCTTGTAGAGCACCGATGAAAAAAAATCTATAATAACCTTTGGCCGCCCAGGTTTTTTAATTGTGTTGAAATTTTGTTATAAGCTCCGCCAAAACCTCCGTTACCAAAAATGGATGTTGTAGAAAATGTTTTTTCTAAAAATTTTGGCCAATTTTATAACACTAAAAACATCCTTTACAACCTCCACTAGATGGTATTTTCATTGTAGTGTTAAGAGACAATTCATTTTTGTGTGTTAAGAGGCTATAACTATGATTATAGACAAATTGTCTCATTAGAGACAATGTATTTAATCCAAGTTATTATCTTTCTAGAGACAAAAGAAAAAAAATATGGAATGGTAATACTTATGTTTTTTACTGATTAATTCATGTGGAATCAAACATCCAACCTCCTCCTTGCAAGGAAGGTGCTCTTTCATTGAGCTAGCATCGTTCACATAACCATAATTTTTCTTTGAGTCTAGTTAAGTTCCTCCCAATGTGCAATGGATAATGGTTTTGTAGTTGGTAAAAAAGGATGTCCCCATATAAGCTAATAATTTAATCATATAAGCATGTTACAAAGGTCAAAATTACTTATGATATCATAACAGCATATGCAACATACAGCTTTAGAAATGCTCAATTTGCATAAAAATCTTCCCTTGAAAATCTAGTCAATGTGAGTGGAAACTCTCCATAGGTAACATACACGAATTGGATAATAGCAATAATCCATTGCCCAATGTCTAATGAGACAAGTGTGCTATTGAGGCCATATTCCTAGTTAACCCTTTGTTCCCCTCAATGAAAACATAAGTCATCAAGCATTAGTGAGTAAATAGATTCATTAATTTCCATTGATGAGAAAGAAAACTTGGAAGGAACATATGATGTAATAGTCTTATAGTTGGGGAAAATCCATTAAATAGGTTTTATATATAATCAAACCAAAATATAAATTAAATATACATAATATACCACTTTTGGGAGGAAAAGAGAAAAATAAAAAGTTAGAGAGAGGGTTGGATCATATTATATGTATCTATGTAGTAGTTATCATGTGAATACAAACTAGGATATGTTATCTCCAAATGAAAGGAAGCAACGAGAAACAATAAAACTATACAACTAAAGACAGATCCAAGAAATGAAATTATGGAAAACCTACATACCCTTAGTTGAGAATGTTACATCCTTGCACACATAGTTTGATCGAAACTCCCTTTTGAGTAAAAAGAGAAAGGATGATCAAATGTAAATAAGGGATCATGGAAAATACACCAATCAAAGTAACCAAAGCAGTGAAGAAAGATCTAGTCTGAATGGAGAGAAAAGAACCAATAATAGAAGCCTCCAAACAGGGGATATTTTGAGAAATAAAACATATGCTAGAAATAGTAAAAATGTAGAATGTGGATGGAGATCACAATATTTTTGGAGATTTTTTCATTCATGAAATAGTATATCAAAGGGTGATATTAGAGAACCTTTAAAATTAGAGAATTTTTTTTATAAATGGATTTTAGGCCACTTGAGTAATAGTCAACATTGTCATTAGCCCTTGGGGAGGTGGCATTTTCTAGAAAAATCAAAACATAAATTTTGGCCCCATATGCTACATGTTTTATAGAAAGCCAATATTCCTTACTGCAAAAAAACGTTGATTCCTTCAGAAAAAAGTGTGATATATTTGAAACAACTCATGGTTTTGAATGCATGTTAAAATCCTCAAATAGTATTCCAACTACACATGATTTGTGTCCCAAGGGACTAAGTTAACAACTAGTTCATGGGGCCCAAGAGAGATCCTAAGTAGCAAGGGAAGGGCCCAAATTTATTCTTTAAATCACAAAGCCCATAATAATAATTAATTGGGAAACAGAGAGCATGTACCCCAAAGTATTTTTCATGTGCATACTAATGAAACCCACAATGAAAGAAAGAACAATAGACTACAGAAGAATAAATGTTGATGAAGAAAAAAAGGAATACAAGGTAAGGAATATGAAAGTAACTACAACAGTGGGTGAGATAAATTAGAAAAGAGAAAGTGACAATACTCAATATCTTAGATAACAAATGAAACAACTAAATACAAATAAATTTAACATTGGAGGAAAGAAGGATCTCAAGATGGATACAATTATGGACTACTCGGATCAGAGAACTACCACAACACTAGTAATCTATTGAGGGAGTATGATACAATCCATTTCTAAGGATTTCTCCTAGATGAAGACCAAACCTTGATAATTCGGATAAATAAAAATTGAAGTAAAGGCTAATATAAATGTAGTTAGGAATGGAAATACTAGATTAATCTCAATATAATGAAAAACTAAAATATGGGATTGATAGGATGTCATAGTAGGACTTATTCTTCTTATGGAGGAATTAGAGTAGATCATAATTATCCTTATCTAGATCAAGAAGACATGATAAATTTATAGGGTGGATATATTTCACACATCAAATACTGTTTGGATACATTATCTCTTTCCTACCCTTTTCACATTGAGAATATTGGAACACATGGTACCTAAGGAGGTCTACTCATCTGCATATAGATTCTCTAGGTACCACCAAGTAAGGAATGAGGAAAAATACAGGAAAAATACAAAACTTCTATAAAGGGTACATTATGTGTATAAGGTGAGACCCTTTGATTTAAGGAACATGCATCACTCAATTTCACAAACTACAGTTACCTATGTAAGAATTTATGCGCAAATTATTAGAAGTATAGTTAAATTACTTAACATTATATGATGATCTATTGAGTGGGTGGTTATTAGGAGTTGAATAATTGTTATATCAATTAAAATAAATAGTAAAATTTCGGACCACTATAACTGAACCCACTCCCTACCCAAGTTAAAAAATAAGACAACTAATGACAAGAGAAGCCTATTATCAATTTATTCTAGAGAAAATGTAAAAACTCAATGAAAAGAGAATCCTTAAATGGAGTGTATAAATACCATGAAAAAATATATGTTCTAAGAAGCATGCTTAGGGATTGTTGGAGGGTCATTGTTTTCTAGGTAGGTTGTTTTTACTAGAATTGTCAAATGGTGGATTCTAACTCATTGTGTTGCAAGTATTTCTATAAAACTCAAGCTGTGTACTACAAAAATGAGTGAATTCTCATAAACAAGAATGATAGTTTTGAAACAACCCATGGCTTTGGATGCCTTAAAATATCACTTCAGTTATAGGTAAGTTTGATTAAGTATGTCCTTCTAAGTGTATGCCCAAACATATAACTAATATTTGCATTGGCAGTATGATTAATGTGTCGTCATTAACGAAAACCTACTGGATTATTTGTCTTTTAATGGAAACATACTTGATTAATATTTAAAAATTATGTGTCTACGTGTGAGAGAGAGTTTGGAAAAAGACATAGAAATTCAAAGACAAAGAAATGATGAAGGGGATGTTTTGAGATGATCAGGTGCTTAGTGTAAAAGCTCAAAAATTAAAGTGCTCAAAATTGAATGGAAACTGAATCACCATGACCGTCCCATCGCCAGGAATCCGATGCACTTCGTTTCGTCAAAAACTGAATCTTGATGAAGAAGTTATAGCTCACTGACTATCGTTTAGAACATGGGATTTAAAAAAAAACAAAAAAGGTCAAAGGCCCTCCAAGACAATGACACTGTGACACTTGTCCTTCTATGAATGGTTTTGAAACTTGGTGATTTGTCACATTTCTAGTGGTTCGTACTCCAACAGATGTGGCATGTTTTTTATTTGGTTTATTCCAAGTCCGAATTATATTATTTATCTCAAAGGATCGAATTAAATATATATGGCGCAAGCCTTTATTAAATTAGGTGAAAATATTATTATATTATAAGTTTCCAAACCTTATGATTAAATTTTTATGGTGGAAAAATACTATGTATAGGGTTGTGTGGAGGTCAGATTCGAACCCACGACTTCACCCATACAAAGCACCCAACATACCACCATACCACCACTCTAAGTCTTAATAGGTATGGGCGGCCACATATATTTCAATTTTTATGTTTGAACTGAGAGGGGAAAGTAGGGTTCCAGCCCCGCAGGCCAACCCCCTCCCCGTGCAACCATTCCACCAGACCACGATGGTGGTTGAATAATAATGAGCGAAGATTTTGTGTTAAGTGCAGGTTATTAGACCCTTAAACTTTGGTTTATGCACTAATACATATGTTAATACTGATTTGCTTAAAGACATAGTTATCTTCCCGTAATTATAGTTTTAACTTTAATTAAATTTGATATTAGTTTGCCGACGTTTTAGAGGTGCCTCCAAAACCGGTGGTTTCTCCAAATTAGGCGCCCTTAACTAGAGTCTTTTCTAGATTTGGAGAAGATTTCCTAGGAAAATTAAATGAGGCATATATTTTACAATTTTCGACCAAATTGGGAGCAAGAAGAGTCATTTCTGATAGATTTGGACATTTTGGACTCATTGAAGTGGGTTTTAGGAGCTATAGGAGAATTAAAACAGAATTTTTTTCACTTTCAAGCTAATGCAGAGGCCCAAGCCATGGAAGCTACATCAAGGAGATGTAAGCGAGGAGGGGTGAAATACTTCATCAAAACACTATGTTAATGGATCAATTGTGATGGTTTGATGTACTTATTATTGTTTTTGTTCACCATTTTTTTTCAAGCTTTATGCGCTTCAATCAATTAGCTCATTTACTTGTTTGACACTCATAAACACCAACGAAACCTATTGACATAAAGAATAAGATCAACAAATTAATTTTAAATATGAAGATGAAATTGTTGAGCCTCCATTTTGTCAATATTTATATGAATAAATCTATGCATGTACTAAGTATTTGTAAGTCATTATTGTTCTTTTTACGCATTATTGAGATATTTAGAGACATTTATAGCTGATAGTTGTTGATCTATCAATTACTCTTGTTTTGTTAATTTGACGAAATTTTAATGTGAAAATGTCCTTAATGTTGGGTTCTCTTGTCACAGGCTCCAACATTCCTGCACCATGCATCGAATTACTTCACCACGCATTCCTGCACCAACATTCTTACACCTATTTGGGGGTTTGATATATTGACATGCTTTACGGGCAAGAAGAAGATGGTTATTGTCCAAAATGAGGTTCCAACACCTTTCCATGAGTTGAATTTCACCCAGGTCACATGTGTGGGCCTCTAGAAACAAATTAATAAATCTGACCAAAATATGCATAATTTCTAAATTACCAAATGTGACCTCAGTTTTCGTGCAAATGATGGTGAATTACGGAAATCATGGATAATGGGTTTTTCATAAATATAACCAATTACCTAGATCAAAAACCATTTCCTAAAATTCACATTGGTTTAAAAGTTATGAAAGGGCCTTTGAAGCCGATCTATAAAAACAAACAGATAGTATCTAGGATAACACTGTTACCGATGAAATAGCTAACTACACTAGTACCTACTTTTTGACGTAGCAAGAAAAACACCCGATTTTGAAAAGTGGTGATCCAGAATCTTTTATTTTTTTTTGGAGCATGTTTTCGGCACTTCAAATTTTTTATTTTTTTAAATTTATTTATTTATTTTTATTTATATTTATTTTTATTTTTTATTCTTTTATTTTTTTTATTTTCTTTTATTTTTAAATTTTTTTTATTTTGTTTTAATTTTTTTTTCTGTGATTCTTTTTATGTCAATTTTGAATAGTTGTGGCATATCATCACCAACATTTTTTTAGAGGATGAATTTTGACACTATACATTTTCTAATATCTTCTTCTTTCGTGAGATGTTTATTTTTAAGTGCATTTATGTATTTGTGTTTAAAAATAACAAAAAACCAAAAAAATTGTAATGATATCTTCACTTTTTCACATAGATAAAAAATGGAAAAAGGGTCAATATTATAAAGTTTATATTTTCTACAACTTTATGGATTGCTAATTAATTTTTCAATGCACATCAAATAATTGTCGCTAAAAAACCAATATTTTGAATGATATGACGCAAAAATACAAATTTTCAATACGAATAGAATAAAAAATACACTTTTAGAGACTTTTTGTTAAAAAAAAAAACATGTTAAATAAACTAATTTTTGGGAAAATCTTAACAAAAAAACTTGAGAAAATAGCATTTTTATTGAATTTTATGTCAAAAAATAATAGTAATCACATGCTTTTTAAAAAAAATAAGGAGTTTTCTCATAAAATATCAAAGTCTAAACATTACAAGTAAAACTGATTAATAGATCTCAAAAATGAGCTTTGTTTGCAAGCATAACTTAAAGATCCTCAACAATATCAACTAATACATGTTCAACATCATCTAGAACATCATTGATGGCTTATTCGGCAACATTTTGTACTTGATTTTGGTCATTGTCATCTTCTAATGGATCTTTCATGTCTGCAAATCTTCTGAAGTGTCCCTTTCCAATCATTCCATATAATGGTGGTTGAGGCTCCCTTGCTTTTTTTGCCACACGTGATTCATTAAAATCCCCTTTCTTCAAACCAACTTCTTGTTTCGCATCTGGAAGGAATTCAAGAGCATTAATTCTTTGTTGAATAAATTTGCATTGCACTGGGTCTTTCTCAATAGTAATGCAATTTATTACTTTTGGTAGGAAACATGATAGTTTTGTATGTAGTCATCAAGCACAAAAGAAATAAGTAAGAAAATTAGTACAAAGACATAAAAAGTAAAAAGTAAAATATTTAAATTTAAATTTGTATAATAAAACTTACCTGAACCTAAAAATAGATCCAAAACCCAATCTTCTTCATTTGACGGTGTCACCCGGCCTGCCTCCATCCCCCGGCTGGGTGGAGGGAAATTCCGAGAATCGCCCTCTACCCAGTCGGGGGCCAGAGGCAGGCTGGCCAACCCTTGATGATAGTACTTGGTTGGCCTCTGCCCAGCTAGGGGTTATTCTCGAAATTTCCCTCCGCCCAGCTAGGGGTGCTTCTTGGAATTGCCCTCCGCCCAGCCAGGAGCGATTCTCAAAATCTCTATTCGCCAAGCCGGGGGTGATTCTCGAAATCACCCTTTGCCCAGTCGAGGGCTGGAGACAAGTCGGGTGGTGCCATCGAGGGCTGCCCGATTTTCCTGCTGCCCCCGACTGGGCAACCCTCGATGGCACCACTTGGTTGGCCTCCAGCCCTTGGCTAGGCAGAGGGAGATTCTCGGAATCACCCTCTACACGACCGGGGGCTGGAGGCCAGCTGGGCGGCACCGTCGAGAGTTGCCCAACCTACCTCCAACCCCCGGCTAGCCGAAGGGTGATTTTGAGAATCACCCCCGAGTAGGTGGAGGGTGATTCTGAGAATCACCCTCGGCTGGACGGAGGCAGGCTAGGAAACCCTCGACGGCACTGTCCGGCCTGCCTCCGATGCCCGGTAGGGTAGAGGGTGATTCCGAGAATCACCCGTGGCTGGGCGGCACCATCAAGGGCTGCCCAGCCTTCCTCTGGGCCCTAACGGGCGGCAAATTAATTTTTTTTTCTCAAACACAAACTATTGAAAAAATTTAATCTTGTTTTTTAAACAAAAACTATTATAATAAAAAAATGTATTTTTTAATAATAATAATAATAATAAAACTATTCAATTAAAATTTTAAAATATAAAAAAAAATGAAAACAAATTAAAAAATATGTTTTAAAAAATAAACAAACAGATATAAAAACAATTTTTTTATTTTATTTTATATTTTTTTAAATTAAAACAATTATTATTTATAAAAAAAAAAAAAATTAAATATGTTTTAAAATATAAACAAACATATATAGGAAGATTTTAATTTTTAATTTTTATTTTCTTAAAACTAAAAAAATTATAATTTAAAATATAGATAAACAATAAAAAAAATTAAAAAATATTATTTTATATATAAACAAACAAATATATGAATAATAAATTTTTCATTTACTTGTTCATTTTTAAAAATTGTTTACGTCATATAATTTCTCCATAATTTCATGGTTCACATATCTTGAAAACTTAAGATTTACAAACTTGAATTTACAGCTTGTCATTAAGGTTTTTATGCACTGCAAAATTTTATCTTTAATGTTATGGTTGAAAATAGTCACAATTTTAGGGTTGTTTAGAGTCAACATATTTTATGTTTAACAAAATTGATAAAAATTGTTCGAAATGATAAGCCCTTCAGACATGATTTTGTTTACTTTTAACATCATCTATCAAAAAATATAGAATTTTACGATTTTTAAATGTCTTAATATGTTGTCTTTAATTCCATTGTTATAATGTGTCAAAAGTGTGAAACGATATTTTTTTTTGTTATTCTAGCATCAACTCGTTTTGTTTTGAGGGTGTTTCTTCAATCATTTTTTCAGGAAACAATTTTGTTTTTAGCATAATTTTATAGAAAGGTGAAACTTGACCTTGAAAAAAGAACAAATGTGTTTTGGAATACAAACTTTTTGTTTTGGGGGCGTTTTTTCATGTTATTTGAGTCCTTTTGGGCTAGAGCTCCCGTTTTGAGGTAATAGTTCTCGTTTCATTGGTAACATTGTTGGATTTGTAGAAGCTTCGAGGCAACTGAATTCTGCCTCAATTTTCGTGTAGGTGAAGGAGAATAAAGAAACTCTATAACGTGGGTTTTTGTCCCACTATAGAATATTGACTAAGCCTGAAACATGTTTCCAAAATTCATAAGGGTTGAGGAGATACGAAGAGGTCTTTGGAGGTAGTTTGATAAAAATACCAGTTTTTCTAGAATTCTAGAAAAAAATGGCCAGACTTGGAAAATTCACATCACAGCTTCATTCTTTCAATAGGAAATGGTTGTACTAATATTATAATTAATTAATATTAGTTGTGATTCAATTCCCACATGGCTTTCTAAAGAATTACATGTAAAAACATTATAACAGAAGAGGAGTCATGTAGGTAAGTGGGAATAGTTGAATGGTAGATTATAGTTTACAGGTCACATCGTTTGCAGAATGGAGGGGATCTATTTAATTGTGCAGGAGGAAAGGAGGATTTACGCCTTAGTGGGATGATCCCTGGAGGAGATCACTAGAGCCTGTGCAACATTGTTTTTGAATTTTGTAGAGTCACTTTTGCAATGAATTTCCAAGGCATTCAATCTTGAAGTTCTGGTTTCTACTTTGAAATAAGTTTATTTGGGAATGACTTCTGATAAATTTTAATATTCCTTCATGTTTTAATATTGTGATCTAAGTTGTTGCAAGGGAAACGAGTTGGGTGATTGGGCCCACCAGCGAGTCTGTTGCCCTGAACACTGTAATTTTATTTTGTTGCATTTTAGTTTCATTTTATTTAGCATGGTAATTCAGAAATTTATTTTCATAAGCTCTTATTTTCAATCAATTAATTTTTAGTTATTTAAAAGGCTGAACTGGAGTAAATGACGATTTCTTTATTGATGCATTCTGCATTTATTTCTATTACAAGATTAACTACTTGCCCTGATTTCATTACAACATAACGAAGTCTACTATCAGGATGAAATGGTGAAACAATTGCTGAGTAAGAATTCTTGTTAGCTAAACTTAACAAGTATTCATGATCACCTTTTATATGAAACTAATTCCTATACTTTTGTAGAAAAACATTTATTTCTGAACTCTTGATAAGAAAATTACAAGATCAACATAAGAAAAGATAATGAATCTTAATTTACGAAGTGGTCACATAATTTTTAATTATAATTAAATGTTGCACACATTATACATAATATTTCGAGGAAGTATTTAATGTGATCAGGGTAAACAATAGGAAATATATATATATATATATATATATATATATATATATTCTATTTGTTCTCATTACATATTTTCCTCATAGTTAAGTACTTAATTGTTTTTAAGAGAAGCAGTGTATTGTCATCTTGATTATTTTTAAAGCATTCTGTTATTTCCATAATGAAGTTGCCTTGTGATTTATATTTTAATTTCATCATCTTTGCAATAGAGTAGTAGATTTAAGAGGTTTTGCATCCTTTATTTCATGAATCGTATTCTTTATGATTTTTCGGTTTGAATGGGGCCTAAATTCCCTTGTCCCCTGGACAACTGAGAAATAATTTATACGGGATTCAACTCAACTCAGAAGAGGAGCCAGAAGTATATTCCCATAGTGTGTTTATTTTTCCTTTGAAGAGTCTTCTTCCGTTTTCCTGAATCATGCCCCTTTAAATTTCTTGCAAGAGCTTGATATTTATTTGACAGATCCCTGAGGTCATATTCTTGCATATATTATGCTATGCCTCTAATTTTAATTGCCCATATGGACAAATTTAATGTTGGTGTAAATATTTCATTTACAACGCCCAACATTTTGGCTCCATTGCTGCGGAGGAGTTATAGGATAAGGCCTCACGATTTGTCAGGATTTTCCCTTTCCTTTGCAAATGAATTTTTAGATCAACAAGATTCCCCTTGCTTCCTGAAGCATTTTGGACGGTATTGTAAGAGAGCTCACCAACCATGTTTTATTTACTTCGATTTTTTCGCTTTACTACAAAGTGTGATGCCAGATTTGTTTATTTTCCTGGATTTGAGTTTTTACTGCAATGTGTGATGTTTAATTTAATGCAATTTAGTTTTTTAATCAATAATTTTATTTACTGCAAAGTGTGATGTTGGTTTTTTTTTCCCGCAATTGATATTAGTTAATTTATTTTTCGTAAAATTGTGATTTTATTACAAATTTATTTTATTTAACTGCAATTTAGTGTGTTCCTATTTTCTGGTGCTAAAATAACTTCCTTCTCTCCATCCAGGTGCTAATAATACTTTCCAGCTATCAAGGAAACGCCAGCTAGTTCGATGCTATTTCAAGATCTATCTCAAACTTTAGTAGAAGTTGGGGTCTCTGCTTCACATAAATAAGACGTTTTCGCATTAATCAGAGATAGGTCTACTCCTCTAGAAGAAAAAATTCATGAAGAACCATAATATCTTCCTAGTGAAACCGAAAATCTATGGATCATGCTTGAGGAGGAGAAGCAATAAGAAGTAGATATTAAAGAACCACCACCTAATCCATCCTGCACTTTAAAGGATAAACAATAAAGTTTGGAGGATTTGCAAGATGCACTTGATGTTTCCCATGATTCAAACAATCAAGAGTATATGGATCCCATAGAATATTGGTTTGAGATGACCATCAATATCCACTCCTCCTTTATCATTCGAATTTCTTTGGCATCACATCAGTTAATGCAATTCGTTCCTCATTTTATGGTATTTTCTCGAATATTCTTTTAGAATTTGAACATGGGTAGGAATATACTCTTGTTGCACACATAGATGCATTAGAATTACTCCTACACTTAAGAGCCAGTCTTCCCCTTCTTAATGTAGAGTAAGGTAGAAGAATAAATCAATGCCATGAATAAAGATGTTACAACAATGCTATTATGGTATTGACATTCAAAGCATAGCCACTAAAATTTCTTTTGATCCATATTGGTTGTTAACGCAAATATTTGTGACAAATCCTGTAGAGTATGATTCACTTTAATACCTTATGATTTTGAAAAAGTAACCATGATTAACCACTCTAATGAGTTTTCATCTGAGATATATATTTTTAGTTTCCCTTAGAAGGTACTATTGGAGAACCCCCTATGGTGGACCATTGTTGTGAAGATCATAATGATATGTTCATGAAAACACTAGCATTATTAAATCAAATATTATTTTAGCCATTATCTGGGATATTTTATCCAAAAAAAAATTTACGGTAGATGAACTAGCGAGTAATAATTAGTCATTAAAAAATTTTCATGCCATCCTGTACTATTAAGGAGTACATCTGTCTCCCCACTTATTAGGTAACCGTTGAAGTTAATTATAATCAGACTTTACAAAATATTTAGGGACGGATAGGAGGTCTTGTAATGAGTCAACCTACCACGACCATGAGACCTAACATGCATGAAATTATTGTTGCTGGTGACCAAGCTAGAGTAATGGCTTTCAGCCGAAAAGCTGGAAGACATGAGGTGTCATCATGAGACGACATGTTCATCCATGTTACTTCTTGTGAGTGGCACTGCCATTAGCTGGTTACCAATCCAAGAAAGTGGCCTTCTTCTAATTTTTAATTTAAATAAGTAACACTCAATTTATATCTAGTGAGTGGGACACAAACATTTCTCTCAGTCAAAAGACATCCTTTCGAGGCTACAAACGCATGTGGGCAGTAGGGCCATGTATGTGGTATCGAAGTTAATTACATACTATGATTTACTCTGTTATCCTTATCTATCCCTAAAACTCATCATTTTAAATTTTTGGAGAATGGTTTTAAGGTGATTTGAGCATGATGCTTTGAGTTCTATTTTTTAGGGATATTTAAATGATGTGATACCCTTAGAAAAGGTGACTATTTATATTTTCTTAAGGAGAAACTTACTTTTGCATCTGGATGACAACAAAATTTAGAGTATTGAATTCGCTCATTGGTCCAGGAAGGTGTCATCTTGTTTTATTTTTTCATTTCCCTTCTCTCGTATCATAACTCACTTCAATTTTTCCATGGTATTTATAGTGATGAATTATTCAACGACGACTACTCACTGGGTGTTGTCAGACAACAATATGTGTATTGATTGTGGTTGCCTCTAAGTAAGAATTACATTACCTAAGTACATGATTTCTACCATAGGTGCAAGATCTGGTGATAATTTTCTTGAAATTGCACCTTCTTAGTAAAGATTTAATTTTTATCGTAAATGTTAATAAGATTCTGGGCAGAAATAAGAGCTCTAAAAAAGAAATCTATGACAACCAAGGAGTTAATTTTAGATAGGAAAGCATGTATGTGATGACCATCATAAAGGTCCAGTATTCTTTTTCCATAATTTATGGTACAAAGAATTTCTTTCTTGCACCTGATCTTGTTACATAAAAATTTTATCATTCCTGCACTTGATACTTTCATAAGGAATGTAACTTGGTTTTAGTGGCACTTTAATAATAATGTTGCTGAATTGATAGATTCTTAAAGAACAATGACATACCAGATATCTTCATGTTCCCTTGGTGAGATTTTTGTTGACACTTCCATCGAAGACCATAGTTTTATTTTTAAACATTTTCGTTGCTTTATTCAATGGGTTTATAGTCCTATGGTTTGGCTTTCCTGCAGACATGCAAGAAGGTCAACGTGGGGGAGTGTTAAGCCTCCATTTTTTCAATATTTATATGAATAACTCTATGCATGTACTAAGTATCTATAAGTCATTATTGTTATTTTTACACATTATTGAGTTATTTAGAGGCATTTAGAGATGACAATTTTTCATCTATGAACTATTATTGTTTTGTAATTTGAAAAATATTTAATGTGAAAAATTAATTAATGTTGGGTTCTCTTATGGCAGGTGCCAGGATTCCTGCACCATGCATCAAATTCCTGCGTCATGCATTCTTGCACCAAAATTCCTACACCTGCATTCCTACACTAATTTGGGGCTTTAATATCTCAACACGCTTTCGGGGCAAACATAAGACGTTTATTCTCCAAAATGAGGTTCCAACACATTTCCATGAGTTCGATTGCACCGAAGCCAAATGTGTGGGCCTCTAGAAACAAATTAATAAATCTTCTCAAAATCTGCATAATTTCTAAATGGACAAGTTTGACCTTGGTTTTCATGCAAATGGAGGTAAATTATGGAAATCCAAGAAAATAGTTTTTTCACAAATATTACAAATTACCTAGAAAAAAAACTCTCTCCTAAAATTCGCATTGGTTTAAAAGTTATGCAAGGGGCTTTGAAGCCAATCTATAAAAATAGATTGTTAGGATCTAATATTTGTAGAAATTTCAAGACTACTAAATTTTGCCTCGATTTTCGTGTAGGTGAAGGAGAATAAAGAAATTTGAGAACATGGGTTTTTGTCCCAGTATAGAAAATTGACTAAGCCTCAAGAAATTTTCTAAAATTCATAATGGTTAAGGATATATGAAGAGTTATTTGGAGGCAATTTGATAAAAAATACCGATTTTTCCATAATTCTAGAAAAAACGGCCAGACTTGGAAAATTTGTATCACACCTTAATTCTTTCAATAGGAATTGATTTTACTGATATTAAAATTAATGTATATTATTTGGGATTTAATCCACACATGGTTTGATAAATAATGGCATGTAAAAACATTATAAAATAAGAGGAGTCATGCAGATAAGGGGGAATGGTCCAATAGTAGATTGTAGTTTGTAGATCACATCATTTGCAGAATACAGGGGATCTATTTCATTACGTAGGAGTGAAGGAGGAGTTACACCCCAGTGGGATGATCTATGGAGGATATCACTGGAGCCAGCAAAGAATTTTTCTATGAATTTGTAGCAGCACTTTCACAATATATTTTCGTTGCATTCAACCTTGAAGTTCTAGTTTCTACTTTGAAATAAGTTTATTTGGAAATGACTTATGAGAAATTTCTTTTCTCCTTCATGTTTTAAGATTGTGTTCTAAGTTGTTGCAAGGGAAATGAGCTGGGTGGTTGGGCCCACCATCCAGTCTATTACCACAAACCTTGTAATTTTATTTTACTGCATTTTAGTTAGCATGATAATTCTGGAATTTCATTTCATAAGATCTTATTTTCAGTCAATTAATTTTGAATTTCATTCAATAATTTTATTTCGCTAATTTAGTTATTTAAAAGGTTGAACTGAAGCAAATGACGATTTCTTTATTGTTGCATCTCTCATTCCTTTCTATTACAAGATTAGTACTTTCCCTGATTCCATTATGGCATAACAAAGTCTATTCCCAGGATGCAATGGTGAAATAAATGTTGAGTAAGAATTATGGTTAGCTCGACTTAAAAATTATTCATGGTCACCTTTTATATGAAACTGATTCATGTACTTTTGCAAAAAACATATATTTATGAAATATTGATAAGAAAATGACAGGATCAACATAAGAAAATATTATGGATCTTAATTGAGGAAGTTCTCACATAATCCTTCATTATAATTAGATGTTTCACACATCATACATAATATTTTGAGGAAGTATTGAATACGATTAGGGTAAAAAACAATATATATATATATATATATATATATATATATATATATATATATATATATATATATATATATATATATCGTATGTTTTCTCATTACATATTTTCCTCGCAGTTAAGACATACTTAATTGTCTCTAAGAGAAGCAGTGTATCATCATCTTGATTCTTTTTAAAGAATTCCATTATTTCCATAATAAAGTTTCCTTGTGATTTCTAGTTTAATTTCATGTTTGCAACAACGCAATAATTTTAATCGATTTTGCATCCTTTATTTCCCGAATAACATTCTTTACAGTTTTTCAGTTTGAATGGGGCCTACATTCGCTTGTCCCTTGGAAAACTGAGGAAGAATTTTTTCAGGAGTCAACTCAACCCAGAAGAGGAGCCAGAAGTAGATTCCCCCAGTGTGTTTCTTTTTCCTTTGAAGAGTATTGTTCCTTTTTCTTGAATGATGCCATTTTAAATTTCTTGCAAAATATTGATCTTTATTTGAGAAATCCACGAGGTCGTATTCTGGCATATATTGTGCTATGCCTCTAAGTTACCTTTCTTGTATTTACAAATTAAATGTTGGTGTAAATCTTGCATTTACACAACCCAACATATATTTGTACAACAAAACTAACATTCCAATTCAGATCAACTCGGTATCAAATATTGGCTTGAGTTATGTGTAAGTAGGGTTTTAATGGTTACAAATTTGTGATGCTTACAAGGTTAAAATTGCAGAGAGGTGAAGGGAAATTGTTGGTTGCAAGTCTTGAGATTAGGACCAGAAGAAGATGAGCCACAAGGGAACCATATCCATCTAAAGCTTCACTCACAACTGAACTTGAAGCACCTCTAGTTTTATATCAAGAAGCTGAGATTGAAGAGGTACAACCACCAAAAGCTACACCTGAATCCATAGCCATCGTGTTAGGTCTTGTAGAAACTGAAGGTCATTCAGAAGAGGATGATGTTAAGAAAGAATTCAATGACATAAAGAGGCTAGTTAAAATTATGTTTGATGCATTTACTGTTGGGATGGAAGGAGAAGGTTCCAAGCCTCCACATGGAGAAGGAACTTCAGATGGTAAGAAGGATGAACAAAAGGTTTCAAAGGGTAGTGGAGGAAATCCCCCTCCATCTCCACCATCTTCATCATCATCCCCATATTCTCCATCAGCAACATCTTATACTTCCACCACCAAAGCCACACATACTCACACAAAATATCCAAAAATTAAAACACCCTTTTTCAAACTTGATGTCAAATCTGAGCTTCCAATGTATAATGAAGAGTTAAATATGGAAATATTAGATAATTGAATACATAAATTGGAGGTGTATTGCATTATTCAGAACCTTCATGAAGATGAAATAAATATTCAATTGGCTTCTTTGAGGATGGAAGTATCCACACTTGTATGGTGGGAAGAAATGACTCAAGAAGAGATTAAAAACTACAGTAAGATTTCTATGTCTTGGTAAAGTTTTATTGTTGCCATTAAAAGGAAATTATATCCCTTAGCTTACATGCAAAAGGAAATTATGGATAGGAGAAATTTTAGACAACTGAAAGGGAAAAGTGTGCAAGATAAGGAGAAGAGCTCTTATTTTGGGTATTAATTTACATTCTCAAGAAAAGATTTTATAGTAAATTTGGGGTTTGCATAGTTACCTTAGGCACACTATTCTCATGTTTAATCCCACAAACATAGATGAGGTTTATCTTCAAGAAAAACAGTTAGAATAAACAGGGAAATAGAACATAGATGAGAAAATTGATAGTGAGGGTAAAGGGAAGGGCATGTTTTATGGAAAAGGAAAGAGAAATAGCTCTATCAAAAGAGAGAAATAGAAACTCACATGTAAACATTGTTTGAATAATGGCCATGATGAATACCAATGTTGGAAATTTCATCCATAGTTGAATCCAAACAAACTGAATACCAAATAAAAGGGGAAAATTGTTGCTATAGTTGAACATGACTTAGGGTCAAATTCATGATGTGAGACAAAGATTAAAGCCATGGGTTTGAAAGGTAAGAACATAGAAAGCACTAGTTCTTAAAATTCTTATAATGTCACTCAAGATGAAGATACAATAATATAAATTTTCCATATTAGAGTCATCTCTAAACATTCGAAGATAGGCACACTTTTTTATAGTGGGTCGCAAGCTAACTTGATTCCTGAAGAATTTGTTAAGCAGCTAGCTGTTGAAATTGTTAGACATACAAGACCTTATCCTTTAGGGTCGATATGAAAAAATGAAAAATTGCAGGTTACAATTAAGTGAATACTAAGATTGTCCATCATTTCAAACATTCTTGATGAATTTGAACTTGATGTGTTGCCGCTTGAGATATCAATTATTGTATTGGGAAGTCGTTATCTATATGATAGGAAAGAAATATTTCATCTCCATGAGAATAAGTATCACTTGTTTAATGATGGTATTGAGCACATAGTTAGAGAACATAAGAAGAAGAAAATTTTGTCTCTTATACGTGCAGGAGAAATGAAGAGGATAGTGAATGCAAGTCAGAATTTGACATTGTTGATGATCAAACAAAGAGATGTTTTGAATCAAAACTTTCAAAAATATGCATCAAATGAAAAAATTGATTTCTTTAAGGCTTCTTATGCTTCTAATGAAATGTTTCAGGACTCTAACAAGTTTCCTTTGAAAGGAGGTGAAAAAGATGTAAAACATTTTCTACAGTCAAAAGCAGAGTTGAGCAATGTTGGAAAAAAGATGTCGGTGGAAGAGAGTGCAAAGGTCAAAGAGAAAATGACAAAGAGGCTTGAAAAAGAAGGCATGGGTTCAGAAATGATTTTTTTGTTTCCAAAAGGTAGATGGCAACGAAAAAGATACTTTTTCAAGAGTCGACACAAGTACAAATCGATATTAGTTAAGAATATCCATGATGACAGTGTGCAAGGTGACATGGTTTTTAAGTTTCTTGTGACTAATGACCAAAGTAGGAAGAATATGGTTTATGCTAGAAAAAAATTTTGCTCTAAAAATTCATGGGAATTTCAGCATGACAGTGTCAATGATAGTAAGAGAAGGTCACAAGAGTCAAGGAAAAATTTATGTTTTTGCGAAAAGCTCCAATTGATGAAAATGGGAAAATTTTAGTGAATGGAGACTGGAAGGGTGAGGAAATAATACCCTCATCCACCTGATCAGTAATAAAAGAGATTTTGGGGTCTAAAAGGCTTCTATTGGGGAGGAATGATCAAGTGCTCAGTGTAAAAGCTCAAAAATTAAAGTTCTAAAAATTTAATGGAAATTGAACAACCGAGATTGACCCATTTCCAGGAATCTAGTGCACTTTGTTTCGTTGAAAACTGACTCTGGATGAAGAATTTATAGCCCACTGACCACCATTCATAACACGCAAATTTAGAAACAAAAGGGATCAATGGAGTCAATAGATGTCAACAATGGTCAAAAGCCCTCCGAGCCAATGACATTGTGACACTTTTCCTTCTGTGACTGGTTTTGAAACTCGGTAATGTGTCACATTTCTAGTGGTTCGTACTTTGGGTGATGTGTCATGTTCTTATTTGGTTATTCCAAGTCTGAATTGTATTATTTATTTCAAAGGGTGGAATTAAATATCTATGGTTCAAACCTTTATTAAATTGGTCACAAATATTATTATATTATAAGGTTTTAAACCTTATGATTAAATGTATATGGCACAAAAATACTATGTAGAGCGCTGAGTGGAGGTCAGGGCTTGAACCCACGACCTCGCCCATAGAACATGCCCAACATACCACCATACCACAACTCTAAGTATTAATAGGTATGAGTGGCAACACATATTTCAATTTCTATGTTTGGATAGGTGAGGGACTAGAGGGGGCTAGCCTCATGGTCTAGCCCCCTCCCCATACAACCATTCCACCAGACTGTGGTGGGAGCAAAGTAATAATGCGCAGATATTTTTTGTTAAGTGCAGGTTATTAGACCCTTAAAATTTGGTTTATGTGCTAATAAATATGTTAATCCAGATTTGTTTAAATCACACTTATCTGCAGTTAAGACATAGTTCTATGCTCATAATTGCAATTTTGGCATTAATTAACTCCAAGATTAATTTCATGGAGTTTTAGAGGCACCTATAAAACCAGAGGGTTCTCCAAATTAGACGGCCTTAACTGTATTCTTCTCCATATTTGGAGGATATTTCGTAGGAAAATTAAATGAGGCATATCTTTTTCAATTTTCGACAAAGTTGGGAGCAAGAAGAGTCATTTATGATAGATTTCGACATTTTGGACCCATTGAAGAATTTTTTAGGAGCTGTAGGTGAATGAAAATAGAAATTGTTCAAATTTTGAGATAATATGGAGGCCCAAGCCATGGGAGCTGGACCAAGGAGATGTAGCCCGAGAGGGGTGAGCTCCTTCATCAAAACACTATCTTAATCGATCAATTGTGATGGTTTGTTGTACTTATTATTGCTAATGTTTAACATTTGTTTTTCAGGATTTATGTCGTTGAATTTAATTTAAAACTTAGCTCATTTACTTTTTTGACACTCATAAACACCAAGGAAACCTATGCACTTAAAGCATAAGATCAACAAATTAATTTAAAATATGAAGATGAAATTAGCACAGTAAAACTAACATTCAAATTCAGATCATGAGAGGTAAATGTGGGTTATGTGAATCAAAGTCACATACACATGTGGTTATAAGGAAGAAAATGCATGTACACTTTCCACAACATGGTAATTTAAATACAAAGGGTCTTTACCATGGTATTAGCAAATAATATTGAGTGCAGTAATGACTATTTGATCCCACAAAGGAATACCATCAGTAGTAGTATGGTTTTGACCCATGGTATTGGCTAAGGCCTAAGCTATATAAGGGGATGAAGTTCAAAGTGTTTTGAGTGTGAAAGTGATGGTATTTGATGAATAATTACATCCGAAGAAAGTGTGCATGTAATGGACTTTTAATTAATTCTTTGATCTGAAACTATGTATGCACATAGGAATTTGATGATGGATCAGATCCAATAAATCTGAAATGACTATATTGATAATGGATTGGTTTGATCTATGATATATATGTCTGGCACCTATTTTATTGTATATGTTGATCTTTTGTTACTTAGTTTCTTTAAAAATACCAACTGGCCTTTATATATGAAATTTTCAACCCAAAACGGATTTAGTATTTCAAGGTTGTCCACCAAATATGTGCAAAGAATTGTTCTAATGTGATCTAGTCCATCTAGCTCTATTGAAAGTTAAATGCATGTAAAATACACAGAACAACTACGATTTCCTAAAATAACAACACAAACAATCAAAGCTAATTTAAGATGATTAAAGAATTAAATCTTCTACTATAAGTATTGAAAAAATTATGCTAAACACAACTTGTTTCCTAGGAAACTCCAACTATAGAAATGATTATGCTGAAAGAAATATGAAATATTTCACTTAATAGTTATTTATTAATCACAGGAAATAACAAAATAAATAGCACTTCAGAAAATGAATTATTAGGAATCTAATCTCATGACCTTCACTAAAACTATTGTAGCAACTATCACTATGATAAACAATCCAATAACAAATGATTATATCTATAAAGTGAATGAATAATTGCAAAGCAAGGACTGAAAGCTTAATTCTAAATTTAACAACACAAAGAAGGGCAGTAGTTATTCTAGGATTAGGCCCACGATCACTAGAATTCAACCTCCTTAGACCTAATTTAGTGCAAAGATTAAAATTTGAACCATTAAAGTCTCTATTAAATTAATGAGGAAAAATATTACAAAGGATATCTGTAAAAATTATAGCATAGATAAAAATGACAGTAATTTTCCACTTTTTCTACTGAGTTTTAGTTCCTCGCTTTTATATTACAATATAGTCTACTTTAAAAATAAATAATTAATCCTGAGAATTGGAATATTCTCAAGATGCTTCATTCAAATTACAAAATCTCCCATATTTCTTCGTAATAGGTATCCAATATCTTATTCATAGTTGAAATTTCCATGATGACCATTGATCTCGCCCAATCAGGATATAACTAACCCAGGAAGCTATGTGTAACTCATTCATTTCCAACTATCCCATGGAATAACATCTGCTATTAAAATTATTTTTTCATTTAACACTTCAAATCATACACGTAACTCACATTTTCATATTTAAATCAACCATTTTAAAGAATAAAATGAAGAAATTCTTATTTACCACTTTCTAAAGTTCATATCACACAAATTACCTTTTTATATACATAAAAATATTATAAAACTAATAAAAAGATAAGGAAACAAGGTAAGAGGCATGTATCAATTCTGAATGCCAACACCACCCCCAACTTACCTGTTTGTATAACCCAAATCAAGAAATTTTTTGACATGGAAGGTAGTTAAAGAATAAGCTAGGTAAGAATATTCTCCATAATGTATCAAACCATAACTTCTCCAGATTTCTTGGAGAGTGACATACTTACCTGTTTCAACTAATTCATACTCTGACTTATAATCATTTTGAGGACACAAAATTATTGGACACTTGTACCTACACCCTATCTAGTTAGGGATTTATTCTAATACCATGTGACCGTAATCTTGTGCTTTGTCCAATGCAGCCTGGAAATTTCGATAATTAAAGGGTTCTCTATTTTGTTTTTCCCCATATGAGGCTTTCCACCTTTGTTTGGCCACTTGTAGAGCCTCAGACTTGATATTTAGTAGATATTATAAAACTGAATAAAACACATCATTATGAATAGGTGCTAATTCACTAAAAACACCCTAACGATCCATGAATATCTTGTGTCAGATGAGTGTGCGTAAAGGGATTCATGGTTCTCCTTTGACACAAAGGTTGAGACTAATTTCTCTTCTTTGGAACACATTATAAGATTTTACCCATATTATCTAATTTTAAGAGAAAAATATGAAAGCTTGGAATTGTACATCCCATATAAAATGGGTAGTATTATGATCTCTATTTTCTTCTAGAAATAATTTAGCATGTAAATTTCACATAATAAATAACTTTTATTATCATCTTGTTAATGGAAATAATAACCAATTCTGAAACATTTCTAAATTCATAAGCTTGCTGAGACTAGACAACCATAACCTTCAACAATAAGTATCATTCCAACAAGAATAAGGTGTAATTCCTTGCTTGGGCCCTAAATGACAAGGGATATGAGTATATAGAGTAGACTTCTTTCATTTTTTATGTATATTTTTCAAGTTTTTTCTCCAAAGATTTAATAGCTTTCTTGGGTGCTCGAAATTTGGCATAAGTTTCATCTTTTGTGTGTAACAATACCTGAACTTTTGTAATAGCTCATGATTTTTTTTTGAGGAAATACCTCTTTTTGATATCATACTATAATCTCTCATTGTTCTTCCATTTTATTATTCAAGACTCAAAAAGTAGCTACTACAATTAGAGGAGTGTATGGAGGAACATGCTTAGTCTATGTTTCTCTTGTAATAGAAACTGGTACTTTTGTTTGAGTTCCATCTTTAGTAGTAAAACACCAATATTTTCCATGTCTGACTCAGTACAAGTCCCTAAAGTAAAGGAAACAAAAAAAAAATTAGTTTCCTTTTGGGTCTCGTTTTCTCGAACTTCCTTCTTTTTCTCACTTGTTTTCTCATGCTACTTTTGGGTTTTACTATTTCTCAACCACCTCTTAAGTTATCGAACCCTTCTTTTTAATTTCATGTTTTCTTATTCAACATCTCCATACCTTTACTATTTTTATGTTCTTCTTTGTTTCTCAATCCTCTATTAACTGTGTGCATAACATTTCTGGCTAGGGTGACTGGAGGAGAGGGAATAGCAAGAATGACCGCTAGATTTTTAATCACCAGTTCTTTAGTAGGTTCAATTGTAGCATCAATTATTGATTCAACAAGGTTTCTTCCATCCTGGGGTACCTTTGGAGATTTGACATTTAATTCTTGTTCCATACTTTCCCAAAGAGATTGTAGGGCTACGTATTCATAAGAGGAGGGTTCTCGGATGGTGGCTACAGATTCAATAGAGTGTTCTCGAAGAAACATATTCTCACGATCTCCTCATGGTTTTTAAGTAAAATTAGTGAGGGAATTGGAAGGAAAGGCTAGGGATATGGGTGATGTCCTTTGACCAAGAGACTCTTTTGAATAACCTACATCTCCTCCGAGGTCCATATAATTTAGAAATTTTTGCCATCCCTCTAAAACTTGAGCTTCGTACATTTCATGTTCTTGAGGACGGTCCTCCTCATGAGTTTTCCGTATGTTCAAAAAAATTTGAGGTTCACTGCCTTCCAACAATTGTTCTGCAGAGTTTATGGAATTTCATGACTTATCCAAGATGGCACATCTTCATCCCTTCCTGGGTTAGGAGGCTAATAGAGAGGCCATCCTCTTTTATTTCTTCATTAATTGTAGAGGTTAAGGGGTCTACAAATCCCCTTCTATCATAACATTATCATTTTTATTGGTTTGTTCATTTCCTTACGGTTTCTTATCATCACATAAAATGTGCTCGGATTCTTCATTGGGTGCTTCATTTCTTAGTGGAAACTAAGGAATTAGTAAGAAATATTCCAATTTTAACTGTGATTGCTTCATATTTATAACAAATATTAATTTTATAAGCCCATCAAGGCTCACCATAGAAGGATGATCCTTTGACCTCTTAAGTCTCATAGTGGTATCGTGCAATAATTAAATCGACAAATGAGTTAGGTTTAGTGTTACGTTTCATCTCAGTGCCTTCAATATCTTTAGGTATCACCCCATTAAAGCACCATACCGACCATCGCACATAATTTATATTTGGACCACACCTCATAGTTCTTTCCATGTTTTTGGAAATGAGTTAGGGTTGTACTCTTTCCCTTTTCTCACCAATTCTTCTCTAGGATTTACAAACAAGGATGTTACTCTATGTAATGGAATGTGATTCTCAAACCATTTCTAACCTTCTGAGGGTAGGCTTGGTTCTTCCTCCAGTACTTATGCATTAACTCGAATTTTTCTTCCTTTTTCTGTTTTCATTCCATTTCTCAGATTTTTTGGGAATTCCAAAGCCACTTCACTTTCGAAACCTTGCAATTATAGGAAACACTCTTACCATCCCACCTACTCTAGAATACTTCGTTGTTGTTCAGAAATCCATAGTTTTGTAGGTTAGAAAATATTGTATAGAGTAGAGAATTCAAATAACATAACATACAATGGTTGTTTCAGAGTTTGTAAGCATGAGGTTATGTGTTTAATTTTCACCCCCCCCCCATATGAATTTAAAGTTATTCCTCAACCATTCATTATGAATTTGATTTGGAAATATATTTGACATGATTAATCACATAACAATGCATTAATTTTACACAATGGATAAACTTCTAGAGAGATGGAAATAATGGCGAGGTGAGGTTTGAGACGTAATTATTGGAGAGATTGATCATGGAATGTGCTGAAAAGACTAGATATTTTTTATTCCCAAATCGTTAAAATTATGGAAAACCACGTGCAAAGATATTTGAGCCCTAATCATGGATAAGATAAATTCCATTGAAATATTTCCTTTCGAGAATAAAAACTGAAATGTATTTAAAATATATTTAAATATAGAATAAAAAGTAATTATTTGTACACATTCACCATTACCACCTTCCAAGGGGGGGAAATGAGTTTGTATAGTAATTAAATGATTTTCCTTTGTTATTGCTAAGGGAGAGAAAAATGCCTATTTTTAGATGGTAATTTCAGATTTACTTCAATACCATAGGCATGTCCTCTACTGCCAGTAGGTGTCTATAACCTCGATAGGGTTTCCTTTTAACCCATTGATATGCCACTATCCCATTCGACTTTGAAAAAAAATCATAACTTTTTATTATTTATCAATTATTGAAAAAATGCCATTATTCTTGTCTGGTTAGTAGTTGATAACAATAACATTCACATTAGATAATGAGGAAAAAAAGCTAGCTTTCGATGAGACCTCTTGTCCTACAACCTAATGATCGGAGGAAATTACCTTCTCTTGGTGACGAGAGTGGTAATGTCACCACATTAGATCTTATGATCATGGTAGTTTGTCTTGTGATCAGAACTCCTATCATTTGTCAATTTTTTTCTTATACTTTATTTATTGTTATTATTTTTTCATTATGATAAAGGATTTGTGAATGGGGTGAGTTATCAACTCCTTAAGGGTCAGGTATGGTGTAAAAAGTATCTCAATGATTACCTTTTAATTTTTCCATTTTTCTTCCCAATTTTTTTTTTTAAAGGATATCAAAGAATTATAGGAAACTTTGAAAAAAAGGAAACTGTTTGAGTGGTATTTTGAAGAAATGTAATATAAATATCTTTATAAATTTTCAATATCAGGGTTGTTTTAGAAGTATAGGATTTTTTGAAGGTATACTTACAAAATTTCTTATAGAACATTCTCTAATAGAAATCATTCAAGGAATTTATTAATTTTACCATGATTCAAAGGAGGGATTCAAAGTCGATTTATAATAATAACTGTTTCTAGAAAAAAAACTATGGTGAGAAAACAACAATCAAGAGTAAAGGGAAAGAAGTTAAAACTAGGAAAACAACAACCACGACCAGGGAAACAACAACTCTAACTAAGGGAACAATGAACACGACCAAGGGAACAACAACTGTGACTTAAGGAAAGAAAAAATTCCCCATATATGTTTTATTATTATTATTATTATTATATATATATATATATATATATATTAAGAAAAAACTTTCACAACAGGTATATACACTATGTAAAAAATGAAAGGAATTTATAAAAGTAATACTTCAGTTGGTTGTATCTATGGGGTTACCTCCCCAATCATCTCAAACCTGCAAATTAGAATCATTGTTTACCTCATGAAGAAATTACTCATGTGTAACAAGCTGGTGATATATGTGTAATAATTGTCCATTAGGGAGAGAGATACCAAATCCATCAATAGTAGTGAGGCTCGCCATACTATTGTCATAAACTTGGGTGACTTCATATGGTGCCAACCATCTAGTTTGAGCTTCCCTTGGAAATATTGAAATATGGAGTCATATAATAGTGCCCAATCACATTTTTGAGAAGTTTTTTTTATTTTATAAGGTGATCATGCCATTTGGCGCTTTTCTGTTCAATAATAGTTTTGCGTTGTAAGTATTCAAAACCCATTTTTTCCAATTCATTAAGCTATTGGAGTAGTTTTTTATGTGCTTCTATCAAATCTAGTCAGACTTTCCTTAAGGTTTGGAGAGCCTTGATTTCAAATTATATCTGGAAAATGGGATTCGTTCCAAAAGTAAGTTGGTATGGTGAATAACTAGTACTGGTGTGCCAAGTTGTTGGATAGGCCCATAGGACCTCAGCGAGTTTGGTTGCCCAGTTTTGATGATTTATATATACAATTTTAGTTATAATTTCCTCTAGAACTTTATTGATACTTTCCACCTATCCATTTTCTTGGGGATGATAAGGGAAAGTAACCCTATGTTTTATGTGATACTTTGGCATTGTAGCATGATTTTTTTGGGTAGTGAACTATGAACCTCTATCTGTTATTATCTCCTTAGGAAATACATATTGTACAAACAATTCAAAAGAAATTTTAATAACTCCTTCCTCTATCTATTTTGAGAGATATACTTATTCCACTCGTTTGGTTATGTAGTATATGCAAATGAAAATATATGTTATTTAGTTCAATGGTGGATTAAATGAGCCCAAAATATCTAATGCCTACCTTTCAAAGGGTTCGATTGCACTCTAAGGTTACAGGGGCATTTCATCAACTTTAATTGTGAAACCCATACTCTGACAACTACATAGATTTAGACATATTTCTTTGCATATTTGAATATTGTGGGGCAATAATAGCCCATATGCAACACCTTATGCCTAGTGCCTCGGTCAGAAAAATTTTCAACATGTAGTTCATCATGAAAAGCCTTAAATATATCTTAAACCAAGTCTTCTATGATACATATATGGATTTGGAGATCAGATATTGTGTGAAAAATATATATGTCAATCCAGGACAACTATGCATTGTGCTAAACAATGAGCTTCCTTTCCCGAGATGATAAATGTGTCTGTGGTTTTCCTGCTTCTTAATAATTGGAAATATCTGTATACTAGGGTGTTTTAACCATTATGACAAACATATTTTTACCTAGAAACTAATATTCCACAGGTAAAGAGTTAGCCATTATAGGAATTCTGGATAAAAAATATGCAACCAGATTCAAATTTCCCAGATGATATTTTATGGTAATATCAAATTCCTGTAATCACAAAAACCAACGTTTTATGTGACCATTAGTAACGGGTTTATTGGATAGATACCTAATGGCATAATTATCATTATGTACAAAAACAAGATATTGTGCTATATAGTGACGAAATTTATTGATAGAGTAAACAACAACCAAAAAATATTTTTCTGTAACTATGTAATTTAGCTCCATCAGTGTAAGATCAGTGCTAATATAATAAATATAATATGTCTTTTATAAAAAAATTCAACCCCAAAACTTACAACTATGAAATATAATTATACTTACAAGTATGAAAGATAAATATAGTAAGTCAAATATCTAATAGTAATTCTACTTTTACAATTTTTATTTTTATGGTGATTCTAAAAAACAAAATAAATTTTGAGTCTTCCACTAATTATCTTCTCCACACTATGGTACCAATAGATTTTATTGTGTCAATTAATGTCCTTCATTTAAGTAGTTATTTTGATAAGTAAAATTAGAATATGTGATTTTATGAACCTTGGCTAAGAATTATTCAGATTTGATAACAAATAAATGCTAGAACAAAAATGATTGATAATTCTTGGCCACTTTTCCAGATGATAATAATCACTTGTTGAAATATTATACCCTAACCAAAAATAAGAGTGACAAATATTCGTATAGTGAAAAATATGCATCTACTGGATCAATAAAAATTCAACAGAATGGAGGAGACCAACCACATTACAGGCTAAATTGTGTATTATAATTAATTTATTCTAACCACTTCTCATGTCTCTTGAACCAAATAATAGATTGTTCTTATAATCCCATCCTCCAACTTATAACTCAAACAAAGGAACATTGAGATTCCCTAACATCTTCAAGTGTCTTTTCAGGAGCCATATAAAAATATTTCATAAACCATTGATGAAAAAAATGAGATGAATTTTATTCTCTCAACATTTCCTTGTTATCATGTTATTTTAATTCCAATACAATGTAAAGAAGAAGCCATGGTTATACCTAAACTTAAAAATGTGGTTCCTATTACGGACCCACTAGGCAACACTACTACATAGAGGGGTATTTTAATACAATATTTAAGAAAAATTTTAAATATTTTTCTTCAATTGAGACGAATACGATATATAACATAAGTGTTATTGTATCCTAAGATAAAATTATCACCATGTAATTAATGCATTATTTACCCTCTGGCTCTTGAATAAGTAAATGGCTTAATACCTTTGTAGAGTTCAACTGCAATATTGTTTTAAATTACCCATTTTCACATGGTTATTCTCCATGTGTCAACGAGATTCCACTACAACAATTCACTTCAACCCACAAATGGAATTTGGGCCGATGACATGTAATTTACATAATATTCATAGTTTGCTAGGATTGGTTTCCAAAGAATTTTACAAGATGCATACTATGGTTTGATGCCTTCTAGACATAGGGTATATATATATATATATCATAATGCCATCCCTACTTAATACTCTAATTTACAATATATTTCTAGTTTGACTTTTTATTATCAGGAGATCCCTATTCCCTTCCATGTTTCCTTACATAGTAGGGATAATTTGTTGTTATACTATAAAGACCACAAGTTGTAATTATCCTTTCAAGAATATTCTACTTATTTAACTCTATTATATTCAAAAATATATATATCGCCAACCAGACAAGATATTTTCTTCTGATATGTTCCCTTTTATCTAGGCCATTATTTTTCCAAAAGGATAGGAAAAATATCTTCTCTTTAAAAAAAAATACCATTTTTCTCTGTCTGACCTTATCTTAATATTTTTCTTCATAAGAATGACTTTATCTCCAAATGTGCTTATGCTTATTTTTATGCAACCAAGTCACAAAATATAATAAAATATAGATCAAAGACTTAAAAATTATCCACTTCGAGGGGGAAACCCACTTCACATTATATAAATGAACAATTCTTGGATGATTGAAACGAAAAAATATCCTTTATATATATAGTAGTCTAAGAGGTCACAATATAATCAGAGATGACATAACAATAATAATGTATTAGCACAAAAATAACAATAGTGGGCTTCTATGGGGCACAATAATAACAATATGGTGACTACATGGGCACAAAAATAACAATAATGGGGTTAAACTAACTATAAAAATAATTGAATACACTAGCATAATAGGGACCTAACATTCCCCTCTCCTCCAAATTTTTTTTTTCCTCAACACTTGATTAGTTTTGGATTCTTCTGTATAAATTTCGCATCCTCCCATGTGGAATCTCTGGCGGGTAAGTTTTTCGACTTGATGAGATACTTTGAAAATGATCTATTTCATAGCTGGTGAGTTCTTGTTTCCATGAGTACTTCAGGTTTCAATATGAATTTTCCTTCCTCGTCAATTTCAGGCAATATTGTTTGAATTGGTATCTTTTCACCCATAACATTATTTAGTCATGAAACATGGAAAACTTGGTGAAATTCAGGAATACGCAGGAAGGTCCAATTTGTATGCCATAGAATCAATATTTTTCAACACCTTGTAAGGAACATAATACTTTGCTGATAATTTAGTATCCTTATTAGCTTGCTTGAGGGACATTTTTTTGTATGGTTTTATCCATAAAAATACTCAGTCACCTACATCAAAACCTTGTTCATTGCATTATTGATCTGCCTGTTGTTTCATTCGATCCTGCGCCAAAGTGTGGTTATCCTTTAAGAGTTGGACAACTTGTTGTTAGTGCTCGATGTGATCTTCCATTGCTTGAACTTTATAACTTTCTCTTAAATATGATGTGATGGGCAATGCATGATATCCATAATGTGCCATAAATGGGGTCATTTTTGCTGCAGTATGGAAGGAATTTTTATACCACCATTTAGCAAAAGGTAGCCACTTGACCCATTATTTTTGTTTATCAGATACAAAGAAACAAAAATATCATTCCAAAAATTTGTTCATTGTCTCATTTTTCCCATCAGATTGGGGATGATAAGATGAGATATGGGCTAATTGAGTACCTAGACAAGAAAACATTTATGTCTAAAAATTTCCAGTAAAAATGGGATCTCTGTCACTTACAATAATCTTTGGATTTCCATGTAGCTTTTGAATTTTTGACATAAATGTAGTAGTAATTGTAAGTGATTTAAATGGATGAGATAATGAAAAAAAGTGTGCATACTTGGTAAGTTTATCAATTACCACCATGATGAAACTCTTTCCTTCGGACTTCAGTAACTTGTGATAAAATACTTTTAAACCTCCTCCCAACATTGAATTCGAATAGGTACATTTTGTAACAGGTCGGGGGTCTTAATTGTCTCGATTTTAATTTTTTGGAAAACAAAACATTCCACCACAAACGTTTGGATATTAGATTTAAGGAAATCTTAAAAAAAAAACATTCTTGACCCCATGGTAAGTTTCTAGAATTCCTCAGTTCCCTCCAAATGGAGAAGCACGCAATTCCAAAAGAATATTTGGTTTGAGTTGGGAATTAAAAAAATATAAGCGATCTTTGTACCATAATGAATGATTTTTCTAGCTAAATGTATCAGATGTATTGGGATCTTACTGCAAATTGTGAATGAGTGTCCATGCCTCTTCATCATTCTTCCATTCATCCCTTTATTTGGCTATCCACTGAGGTTGGACAATAGAAATTGCACAAAGAAATTCCTCAAAATCCTCATCCTTTCCTGAGAGTGCATCTACAACAACATTTTTCTTACCTTTTATAGATGTGTCAAAGTCATAACCTAACATATTGTGACACATTTTTTCTTCTCCTTTGAAGATAATATTTGTTCCAAAAAGTATTTAAGACTATCATGGTTTGATTTTACCTTGAAGTGTCTTCCCATTGGGTAAGGTCGCCATTGCTTTATTGCATGTAGTATTGCCACCATTTCCTTCTCATAAATAGTTTTGTGTAAATACTTTCCTTTGATTAGATCAATTTCAAAATAAATGGATCGTCCTTCTTGCATCACACCAATTCCATTCCCTGAGGCATCACATTCAATAATAAAGGTTTTTGTGAAGTCTAGCATAGCTAAGGCTGGTGCTTGGCACAATGCTTATGTAAAATTTTCAAAGGAATTAGTTTCTTCCAGTGTCCAATAAAATGCATCTTTCTTTAGTAACGAAGTTAGAGGTGCTGATATTCTCCCATAATTATTAAAAAACTTGCAATAATACCCTTTTGAGGTGAGAAATCCTCAAATATGCTTTATGGTTGTGGATATATTACATTCTTTGATGGCTTTAATTTTGTCAGGGTCTACCATAACGCCCTCATGAGATAAAATATGACCCAATATTTCTCCTCATGTACTCCAAAGAAAAATTTATGGTTTTTTTTCATATAATTATTTCTCCTCCAATAGTTTGAGAACCTTGTCAACATGTTGAACATGATCCTTTCAAGAATTGTTGTAGATTAGTGTATCCTCAAAAAATACTTACAAAATTTTTCTAAGGATTTGGAAATAGAATTCATCAAACCTTGAAATTTGGAAGGTACATTAGTAAGGCCAAAAGGCATGACCAAAAATTCATAATGACCCTCATGATTTTGAAATGTTGTATTCAAAATGGCTTCAATCTTCATTCTAACTTGACGATATCATGGATGAATATCCAACTTGGTGAAGAAAATTGTTACATGTAATTCATCCAACAATTCATAAATCACAAGGATGGGAAATTTATCTTTAATAGTGAGTTTATTTAGCTCCCTATAATCCCAACACATATGCCATGATCCATCATTATTGTCCACCAATACTACTAGAGTGAAGAAACAACTTTTACTAGGTTGAATTATACCAACCTCTAACATTTCTACAACCATATTTTCAATCTCACGTTTTTGGGCATAAGGATATCTATAACGCCTAATGTTTGGAGGAACACTTTCTGGAATCAAATGAATAGCATGATCATGATCACGAATATGTGGGATGCCTTTGGGAGTCTTAAACACCTTGGAATTATTGTACAAGACTTTTTGGAGATCTGGAGAAATAGATTATTTGAATATAGTTATCGATCAAACGAAAAAATTAGTTGGTACCTGTTTTTTTGAGGTAGCAAAACAAGCACCTGATTTTGAAAAGTGGTGATGGAGAATCACCCTTTTTTTGGCATAGTTTTGGCACTTTAAATTTTCTTATGACTAGTGTTTTTTAAATGTCATAATTTTCATGTCGATTTCGGAAAGTGGAGATGTAGAATAACCTTCTTCTTTTTTTGCATATTTTTGGAACTTTAATTTTTCTCTGATTTTTTTTTTTTAAATATCATGTCGATTTAGAAAAATCATCATTTTTTTAGCACTTTAATTTTTTTTTATCTATCTACTATGAACATTTGTTTTAAAATATTAATGATTTTCATGCTAATTTTGAAAAGTTTTGATGGAACATGAATCCTTTTTGTTTAGAAAGGTGATTTTCATCTTGTTAATAAGACATAGGAATAAAATAAAAAACGATGACATAAAAATCAAATAAAAGAAAATATGAAAAAGAACCAATAAAACTGTAAAAAAAAACAAAATAACTTGTAAAAATAAAAACTTTAAACAAAAAAATCCAAATAAACTCATAATTTAAAGACAAAAAATACAAATTAACAAAAATTCATGTTTTTCAAGTTAAAAAAAAAACAACATAATTAAAGAAAATGATAAAATTAAAAAATAAAAAAATTTAAATTTAAATAAAACACACACACACACACACAATTTTCAAATAAAAAATAATAATAATTCTTTTTATAATTAAAAAAAATAAAAAATTTAAATTTAAATTTAAATTCAAAAATAAAATAAAAAATATAAATATATTAAATTTAAAAATATAAATATAAATAAAAATTAAATTAAAAATAAGAAATAAAATTAAAAAATTAATTAAAAAATTAATAAAACAAAAAAAATAATATATATATATATATATATATATATATATATATATATATATATATATATATATATATATATATATATATATATATATATATATATATATATATATATATATATATATATATATATATATATATATATATATATATCTATTCAAATAAATTAATCAACAATTAAAAAAAAAACCAAGATAAAATGAAATAAAAACTTAATAAAAAAAAATTAAAAATCACCGCCATCCCCCTAGGGGCCGCAAATCTCTCTCGATGGGTGGCGGAGAGTTAGCAACTCTCTGCCACTCATCGGCTGAGCCTCGTGGCCCCCGGAAAAGCCCTGTTGCCCTAAGGGCGGCAAGGGTTGATTCCTAGAATCACTGCCACCACGGGTCGATTCTGGAAATCACCGCCACCCTAGGTTGATTGCAGGAATCACCGTCATCCTGGGTCGATTCCAAGAATCACCGCTGCCCTGGGATGATTATGGGAATCACCGCCAGCATGCTGGGGTATGCAGGGCTCGACCGACGGGTGGTGGAAGGCTGGAAGTGCTACACCGCCCATCAGCCGAGATCCGCAACCCCCACGATGGTGACGTTGGGCAGGAGCGACGATTTTTATATTTATTATTAATCTCTTTTTTTTTAATTTTTTTTCTTATTTTTTTTTTCTTTAATTTTTTTTTCTATATTCATTTATTTTTTTTAAACATAATTTATATCTTTTTACAATTAATATTTTTTTAATATATTTCATTTTTTTTTATTAGTTCGTTTATTTTATTTTATTTTTTTCAATTTTCATTTTAATTTGAAAATTATTTTTTTATTTTTTTAAATTTGTATTTTTTATTTTAATTTAAAAAAATAAATTTTGTTAATACTTTTTTCTCTAAAAATGTATTTTTCATTGATTTATATGATTTTCTTTTTTTAATTTGAATTATTATTTAAATTTTCTTTTCAAATTTTAATTAATTTTTTTTATTTAAATTTTTAATATTTTAAGTTTTAATTATTATTTAAATTTTAAATACCTTTTTTTATTAATTTAAATTTCTAAATTTCAATTACTTTTTATTTTAATATTTTATTTTTTACTATATTTTTTAATATTTTAACTCATTTTAAATTTATTATTTTAATTATTTTAATTTCTAATTTTATTTTTTTTAATTATGTTGTTGTTTTTATTATTATTTTTTTATAACATATATATATATATATATATATATATATATATATATATATATATATATATATATATATATATATATATATATTTGTGTTTGTATTTTTATTTTCTTTTGAAATTTTTTGTGTTTCTATTTTATTTTTATTTAATTTCTTGTATTTTTACGAGTGATATAGTATCTTCAATACCATGCCTAAAAATCGTTGGAATTTTATTTTCATAAAGGTGATATTTTATCTTGAATGTCATCCCTGGATTTTCAAGGCTTTCACAGACATGATAATAGATTATATTTAATACCATCTGTAATAGATTAAGACTTTTGATATTTTACCTTTAATGTCATGGTTATCGTTGAAATTTTAAAGTTTTTCAAACTCATGATATTTTATTTTTAATGTTATTATTAAAATTGGTTGACAATTTACACCGAAAAGAAAAAGACGTTATTCCAACATTAACACGTTTTTGTTTTCAAGGTGTTTTTTGCACACAAAAAATTGACGACATTATTCTAGCAACAACACTTTTCGTTTTCAAGTTGTTTTTTGCACACAAAAAATTGGCGACGTTATTCCAGCATCAACACCTTTTCTTTTCAAGTTGTTTTTTGCACACAAAAAATTTGTGATGTTATTGCACCATCCACACTTTTTGTTTCGAGGTTGTTTTTTCAAGAAAAGATTTTTTTTTAAGCATAATTTTAAAAATGTTGAAATTTGACCCTAAAAAAACAGTGTGTTTTGGAAAACAACTTTTGTTTTTAGGCTAGAGTTCTCGTTTTGAGGTAATAATTCCCATTTGATCTGTAACTATTTTTTGATGTTTCAACCTCTTGTGAGCACAATTGTGTAATTGCACCACATTGTTATTCACTCAAAATGTTTTTCATTAGACTAGAGCTTATTATCATTCGTGGTTTCCCTACAATACCCTGTAATTCAACTTCCTTTCGTTCCCAAAAAACATTCAACAAAATTTATTGAAAATTAAAAGCTATTGTCCCCAAAAATTTTAGCCATTAGAATACTAGTACCACATTAATGCCAACCATTTGAATGGATCGAATTGGGCTATTCAATAAATATTACCCCATAGTTAGCTTGATATTATTGCACTTTCCAGAGAAATTTATAGTTCCTCCATTTGCAACCATCACTTGACACTCAGGTGTTGAATATAGGAAGCAATTCAATTCCTTGGTTATCTCACAATGAATAAAATTATGTGTACTAACCAAATAAATCAACATTATTACCTTTATCTTCACGATATATCCTTCTATCTTGAGAGTTAAAGGAGTAGTAATTCCCGCTAATGCATTACAAGATATGGTTGGATTCATTTCTTCTTTCTTTGTCATTGGTTTCTAGTGTATACCCTCCTCTTTTAATGTTTCTTATTACTTTTCTCCCTTCTCTTCACAATATATGTAAAATAATTTATTCTCGGTGCACTTACACCCTTTATTATATTTTCTATCACAACTATAAGAAATCTCGTTTGGTAATTTTTCCTCTAATTTTTGTGTTGTCAACCTTGTAAGTTTTTGAAAGCTAGGAGAAACAACACTTCCATCTTTATAATTGTGAGTGGAATACTTCCTTGTTTCCATAATATTTATTTCAACATTTCTTGCAACCCTGAATTCCTTGTATAATGAATTAGGTTCCCAAAGGCGAACCACATGTTGGATTTTATACTTTAAAGTCACTATGAAGACATCAATCCTATGCTCCTATGGAATATCTATTACCCTAATATTCAAGTTTTGGAAGTCCTCAGTGTGCTCTTCCATTGAAGCCTTTTGTCTCAGATTTATCAATTCGCTAAAGAAGGTGTTCCTTTGTGTATCCTCATACTGTGCTATCATTTTCTCCATAAACATTTACCAAGTGACAAGTGTTTTACGAAAAAAATACCCATCGATACCTTACAAGATGATTGGATCCTAAATATAAATTTTTAATGTGTACACCTTTTATGAGTGTTGAACATCATGGAAATCCAAATATTGCTCCATTTGTAGTATCCTCGTTACTAGATCCTTACCATCAAACTTTCTCATATATATCATTGGAGTGAGGCGGTAATTTAACCCAATATTAGAGTTTATAAAATAACAATTCATATTCCTTTTCTCCTTATACTTATTTTCATGAATTACCTTGTCACCATCGGGACGCCTTTCTTGCAACAACTTTGTGAAACCTTCAACTTCTTCTTTAAAACCCTCCATCCTAGCTTCCATGCCATCCTTCAAACCATCCATCTTAGCTTCTATTGTAACTTCATTTTGATTTTTACATCTATTTTTTTTAATGTGAGTATATATATATATATATATATATATATATAATAAAAATGAAACTAATATGGATATAAAAGATAAATATTTTATAAATAAAAAATAATGATAAAAAAAAAAATCCCTAAGAAAAATCAAATATGCGCGCGAGGCTAAATGTCACATTAGGTAGTTAATTAATGGTTTTTAATTAGTTTAATCACAATTAGACCATGGTTAGAAATTTTTAATAAAATTTTAAATTGAAATGACATATTTTGTCATGTTCTGATATCGCGGGTGCAACAACTTACTGCCACGATCTTCTCCACCCAATCAATGATAGGGAAGGCAGTTCAGAACCCCCCACCCGCTCTTTCATCTCTGACGGTTGACCGAGGGGCGGGGGAGGGTTTAAAAAGTAGTTTCAAATTAAACCGCTCATGTAATGTGTCAAGCGTGAAGGTAGCTCAGATCCCTCACAATTTGAAAACAAATTACCACAACCCCCGTGTGAAATCCACTAGCGTTCGTTGCTGAAACCGCCGATGTGTTGTTTTGACTATTTCCACTCCCACCATATCTACACTCTATTGTTTCCATCTGTCAGCTACTAATTACTTGGATTTGAAATGCTACCGAATTGTAACCATTTCCACCATAAATTTCCCACGCCATACCAAATTGTTTCAAATGGTTAATTCCTCTCTTTAAAAAATAAACTCATAGCTTTCCCACTATCCCTTTACACATTTTTTTAAGGAAAGTTGTGTACCGAGCTCTAGTAAAACCTTAGTAGAACTACCAAACATACATTACCTGCAAGCTCTCCAATTACCTAGTAACCATCCGATTTCCTGTCCTCATATTATTTCCAATGTATTATTTTAAGGGAAAATCCCAAATTACCAAGGAAAACCCCATGCTACTTCATGTGATAGACCTCGACCATTTTTCACTATTCAACCAAGAGTACACCATTTAAGAGACAAAGTGTGAATTTGATTTGCATATGTTACATAACTAGATGAAACATAAATTTGTTTACCTCAGTGATGAATTGAGCTTGTAGGATTCTTTCCTACCTCAATTCATATTCCTACAGACTCATCCCTTCCCCGAATTTGTGTCATCATGTCATTTTAAGTATACTCCCATCTAAAGGGTTGTTGTTGCACAAAATAACGATGTCAATTTTTACAGTTACATCCCAATCCATTTTTCAAATGCTACATATTGAACCCTCAGCTCCCCTACATCCTTTTTCTATAGAATCCCTCATGGATCTATACAAAAATATTACCTTTCCTTAACGAGCCAAGATTTGTGATGTTTTTCTACCTGAAATTTTTTAATTTTCTAGAACCAATCCATCTTATCCAGCTACAATGTTCCTAGAGATGGGAAAAAAAATCATTTCAATAATTTCATGTTTTCTAGGTTATCAATCTGATCAATTGGTTGATGATAAATCCTAGGGTTTTTATTAGTATTTTATAAAGTATAAAAACCTTCTGTCATCTTCAATTACAGTGAATTCTTAGCAGAAACTATTCATGATGAGTTCATGAAATTTTCTAAAGAAGGGGCTTTCAAACACGAATCAATTCTTGTATATTTGTTTGTGTTCTATTAGTGAGACAGGTTTTTAATTCCACTACAAAATCTAGATGAATTGGGGAACCCTCAATTTGTGATTCATTTCACCTCCTTGGTTGGGAAAAATACAAATGAATTATGTTTTAGAGACTACACCAATTAATTTTTATACACAGTTTCTTGTTTACTTAATACTGATATAATCCCTAGAATTTCTCATGAAATTAAAAGGATTATTCATCTTAGTGAACAAAAAAAGACAGGAGATTGATATTTATACCAAAACTATATAGATATTAGAGTGTATGGTTGTGATCTTCCTTCGTACAGGTTTCCAAAGTTTTTACCTGTCCTAGTTTCTGCAATGGAATGCATCAGAAAAATGATAAATATGGATGAGTTACACTTTGTGTCAGCTAAGAGGAAGTTCGAGTTTAAAATAAAAACTCAAGTTGGACCTTTCATTTGTTATGTTATAAAAGCAACAAAGGAGGAATATATTCTCTTAAGAGAAATGAAATTTAAAATGATTTTTTTGTGGTCTTATGATCCCTTGGGGACTATTTCCAAGGCAAGGGTAGAATAAAAAAATACCCCTTACGCTCATACTCCTATACTAGAAATTGAGTAGTATATGAATTAGGTGGAGTGGCAACGAAATACATTGCAGGAAGAAAAATATCATACTCATACTCCTACAACATCTCAGAATCTAGTTACCCAAGAAAAACATGCAAAGACAGTGAGGGAAATTATTTCCCTTTCACTTATATAAATCTAAAAAACTGAGTTTGTGATGTACGAGAAGAAGAAAAATAATCCTATTGAGGACTCATTTCCCGAAGAAAGCACATAGACTACACCTGTCTTAACATGCCCTCATTCTACTACTTTTTGTTGAATTGAAGAAATTTTTGCAGGGCCACCAAAATCTTCAGCTTCTCAAAATCCATTGGAAACATCCCAAGCAGGAGAATTATCCCATGATCGGACTGGACCAAGAATTTTTTCTAGGCACAAGGTAATCAAAAGTAAAAATGAAGCATTGAAGGCTACCACTTATAAAAAATTGTGGAAACAAAATTCAACATCTCAGAATATATTTCTTTCTTCCTTTGGCATTGAAAAGAGGCTCATGCAAATGGAATTCCTTAAACCTAAAATCCCATTTCCCGAGACATCTTAGGACTATAATAAATAAATATTTTCCTTTGACTCAAAGTATATTCATCCTATTGACCAGATTGATTTACACAAACAAGTTGGGAAAATGATCTATTCAAATTTAACCAATTCAACCATGGAAAAATCTAAGTTGCAAGTTTCATTGGGTAATATTTAGTCCCTCTTAAAGATGGAAAATATTTCTGCTCTAGAAAAGGATACCAACATAAAATATTTGGAGGATCTAGTGGCTAAATTGGGATATGATACCAACAAAATTAAATTTGTCGAGGAGATGATTAAAATGAAAAATGCTGACATTCAAGCATTGAGAAAATAATTAAAAATTGCTACTACTAAAGATACCCAGACTAAAGAGATGGTAGATTAGAGAAGGAAAAAGAGAACATGTTCAAATTATAAATGAACAGAATACACAGATACAAAAAATGGACACAAAATTAGAAAATTTTTAAAAGAGAAAGAACAACAGAAAACTCGTTGCATTTATTCCTTTTGCATCAATTCCAATTAAAGATACTTCAAAAATAGGGGCTTCCACTCTAGAAATTACTATAGCAAGAGAGATACAAACCATTGATCAAGAAACTAATCTAGGTAAAGCCATGGTATATCTATCATTAAGGGGATAGGAAATTGATAAATTAAAAGCGTAACTTCACAACCTTCAAGAATAGAAAATTAAGATTGATAATGCATATGTGGAAGAAATCCAAAAGAGTCACAAGTTGACTCAAAGAATAGACACTCTCGAAAATGAATCAACAATTACTCAAACACTTGCACAGACCAAAGAAAACATCCAGCAAGACATAAATGAATCCATGATATATTTGTGGCCATCAATTGAAATTTTCTTTGAAAATGAAACATTACTATAAAAATCAAAGCAAATAATAGAAGAAGTTAAGAAAGAATTGGGACACAAACTGGGGTATGCAACAACATTAGTCAAGATTTTGAATTCAAAAAAGAATAGAGCTCCAATAATTGGTATAGATGACAAAACTGAAACAATTTTGGAGGTTAGAAAGATTCACACCAAAAGGAATTTAAATCTGCAACTTCAAAAAAAATGCCACAATTTAGAAGCCAACCTCCAAAAGATTCACAGAAATTTTAATGTACTGCATCAAAAGGGACTGCCAAGTTTAAGAGGAATTAGAGATAATTTGGTTACTCTTGAATAATACTAGTGAAGATTGTACTCAATAGCCACATATAAAGCCAATTTTTCTAAGATCAGAGGGACAATTATAGGGATGGCATTCATTGAAGGCTTGACTTTTGATCTATTGATTCAACATGAAATCAAGCATTTTTTGTAATCAAACTTACTTTTCAAAACTACATTAAAGTGGATGAGACTTATATAAAGTTAATCAAAGCCACAATTATTGATGAAGAAATATGGGAGAAAATATGTTTACTCATTGATTGAACTAGAAAACAGGTTTACAACAATAATTTTGAGTTAGGTTTAGAATAAGAAGTGGACAAATAGTTAGGAAAAACAATTAAATAGCAGCTTTTGTAACCCAACCATCAACAACAACCTCGAATTCAGTGCGAGACAACTTAAGCAATTTTATTTTCCTATCTTATAGATCTATTTTGTGAACAGTTTCGAAATATTATTATAAATAAATCTTGTTATTTAATCAAGATATTTTACAGAAAATTGTATAAATACTTTTTATACTAAAGTATGATGGGTTGAACCATTGTGATAGACTTTTGAGCAGACTTTTACCCTTAAAAGTTATTTTTTGAAGTAATAAAAGTATTGTGGATTCATTTCCAAAAGACTTGAGTCCTTGTACATGCTTCTTTGTCAATTATATTTTCACTCTCTTTTTCTTCATGTGTTTGAATTTTATCGATGTTATGAGTATGATAATATTGAGTTTCAATTTATTGGAAATCCCCCATGAAGTTATAATATTTTACAAATATTAGTTAGTTAAATTGTTTGTATGATTCAACTCCTCATCATCATTAAGTTGTCATCTTCCCTTAAAGTTTTAAACATATATTGTTCGGCTGTAAAAGTATTTTACACACATCCATTGTATATGAAAAGTTAAATAATGAGTTTGATGTTTAAGAAATAATATAATTTCTAAATATTCAACCTTACACATCTCATCAAAGCTAAATTATTGTTAGAGTTGAAGAAGAAACCCTTCTATTACATCATAAGTAATTAATAATTTCACCTGTTTGAAAACCTTAGAGCTTTATTCATCCAAAACAATTAAAAACCAACAAAAAAATTATAAATGCTCTGGTATAATTCCTGACCTAGAATTATCTATAGAGGTACAACATAAAATTGGCGAACAAAAATTTTGAATTTATTTTCCCTTTGACAATGATTAAAATCTCCTTTTAATGGTGAATAAAAGGTGTGTAGGTTAAAATATTCCATGTGATGAATCCACATAATAAATTTGGTTTCCCCAAAGAACACCAGATCTCACTCAGATCCTCATCTCTATTCTCCATTGTTTGATCCAGAGAGGCTCGTGAGAATTCCCTCTTTGCGGAGAATATTAGAAGCTTCATCTTCAACTTCTTCCTCATTTCTACCTAAAATTATTTCAGAGGTTGATCCTTTTATTCCTGCATCAAGCCCTCATGAAATATCATATCTACCACAAAAATTGTTAGAACATTTTCCCAAAGGTGTTGATCTGCAGTCAACTCTTTTTTTTTATCAATTAGAGTCTTATCAAATTCCTAAAATTGTTTTACAATCTCCTAACTCAGAAACAAAATTATGGATAGAATTACCTGAATTAAAACCAAGTTATTTTATCTCTTCTATCATTCTTACTTTTCCAACAAATTCTGAAACACCTAAAGATAATTATTTTGTATATACAAATCCTTTATTTGAAGGTGAAGGAAAATTTGATCCAAAACTACATAAATTAGTAATTCAATAACCATTTCCTAAAACTTCTACAAGTTCTGCTCATCATCTCAAATGAAGGTTATCCACACCTTCATCGTCATCTTCTACTTAAATTTCTTCATCGTCTTCACTTCATTCACCTAATAGAATGGCTCGTTTTCAACCCATCATTTAGGATCGTTATGTTGCACTAATTCTTCCTAATCGACTGAATGATTCTCCATATGGATATCTTAAAAACCTACCTATGTTTAATAGAGATATTGGTTTGTATGCTTAATATTATTTAGCTTCGCTTTTATATTTTTCTGATAATATGAACATTGAACATGAATATGTATACATGAGACTTTTTTTTCAACCCCTTGAAGGAAATGTAAGAATTTGGTCCAGATCATTACATGCCAATTCAATTCGAACATGGAACGAACTATCAAATATTTTTAAAAACCAATGGGGAGTAAAAAAGGATCATGTATATGATCTTAAATAATTTGATGATTTGAGAAGAATCCTAGAGAGCTTGTTTCCGATTTTATTAAAAGATTCAATAAAATTTACAATAAAATTCCACCTAACTATAAATCATGAGTAGTTGGAGAAAAGGTTTGAATTTCAAAGGGATTTCACAACGATTTTGTTTTCATGCTTAGAGAAATAAGATTTATCACTTTGGCAAATGTGGAAACAAAATCTATTGAGGTTAAAGAAAATATATTTGCATCAAATAAAATTAAAAAAAAAGCTCAAAAAGTTGAAATAAAGATGAAAACAGGAGAAGAAAGTACTTCTTTTTCAAAGAGTAAGGTTGAAGATCATAGATAGATGAAATTACCTCTTTATTGAGAAATATTTGAAATAGAATTTCAAAAATAGAAGTAAAACCTAGGGTAACTCAACGAGTGACAAATCGACCTCAAATTCAATACAAAAGACCTTTTTAGCCCCAAATCCTGCATAGAACAAATACTTACCAACAATGCCAACCTCCATTATTAATTTAGGATCATGAACCTAGAGAAAATGGTCAATCATTTACCAATGATCTTAATTCTGTGGGTCACATATCATTACAAAATGTCATGGTCCTAATTTCTTCTAATCAATCTTCAAATCAAGATCAAGAGGCTTCCCAAGTTTCAAAGTATCAAACATTCTGTAAATATCTTATTACAGAATTAAGAAGAAGATATGATTTGAGGCCTAGGCCAAACCCTTGTAGGCTAGCTAAGAATGTCACAATTAATGATCCTCTTGTAAAAATTGTTGAAACCCATACAACTGTTATTCAGCCATTAATTTAACCCAATGAAAATAGTCCCTCTGAAAAGATTGTTCCAATTATTTTTAATGTAGAGAAAGAGCTAGAGAGAGTCAAAATCCCTGGTCCACTTTTTGAACTCTCCAAAAACTTAGGATATAAAAATAAAGTATCAAATCGGATGGAATCCTCAAGTATAGATGTTGAAGGAGATGTGATTAGTTTACAGGATGAAAAACCTTCAATGGTTTTTGGTCCTAGTTCTATCATGGTTGATAAAAATGTTCCTCTTTTTATGTTACTCTTAAAGTTAATGATTTTAATGTGACTCTTAATGTTAATGATGTTATTCTATATAAATTTATGTGATACTCTGGTTCCTCTCACAATTTTATTTCCAAGCTTGTAATCATGGGTCAATTGTAATCGAAAATTAGCATACCATAACGAAGCAGGGGATCCGTCAGCTTAAAGTAAAATTTAGTTGGGGAGGAAAATCTTAAAAATGGAAATCGGATGAAGAGAAATGCTCAAAAAGACTATGGCGCCTTCTTTCTTCTTGCGGTGAGGATACAAAATAGTAAAGTGAAATACGGAAAATACCATGATTAGATAGCACTCTCTTTGCTATCGAGTATACGATGTATTAAAATATTTCAGCGATTCCCGACAACACCTTTTTTGCGGTACCATAGGCAAAATTGTAAACTGAAATATGGAAAATACATGATTAAATACACTCCTTTGCGATCTATTATAAGAGTGAATAGTAAAGTAAAATATTAAAAATTCGTTTAGCAACCATTATTAAGATCATGAAGCCAATACATATTGTCATCTTTCTCAAAATCATGAGGCTTCATTTTCGGTATTACCAACCCTACATTTCTGAGGCGAAACATTTTGACTCAATTAGACAAAATGTTTTGAATTATCAACATTTCGGCTCCATTTCGGTGCCGAAAACATTTTGACTCAATTAGAAAAATTGTTTTTAATTATCAACATTTCGGCTCCCAACTACTATCAAACCTAAATATTTGATACAAGTAACCAATTTCAGGATGGTAACTAATATTTCCGAGTCTATAAGTCCATTAATGCTGTGCTGTTGTATATCCCCACTGCCAAATTATGTATTTGTTTAAATATGAAGGCGGACATATATAACAGGACTGCATTAATAAGAGTATGGACTGGGAAATATGTATTTCCGACCAGCAGCAATGAAGCCTGAGATATTAGTAGTGGTTTTCCAATGATGTGATCCAACATGCGGTGGGGGGGAAATGGTGAATCGCGCTTTACTGATAAAATCCCCATCCCGGTCCGTGTTAATATCAATAGACTTTGAGTGAGAATTTTTCGGTTTGTAATTAGATGCGTGATGGGGTGTTTTGGTTTAGTCATTCGTTTATTCCATGATAATTGGTTATTTATATATTTTTATTTTATTTTTGTGTTTGAAAAGTAGTAAGAAAACTATTTTGAAATTATTTTAGGATTTAAAAGATTATTAATTTTAAAATTATCATAGTTTTTATGATTTTAGAGTTGAATAAAGTTACTATTATAGTATATTTTTTGATGCATCTGATGATCAAATATTTCTTTTTTTACAATTTTTTTTAAGTGTAACACAATCATAGACTTTTACATCCTTGCATTCTAGTGTGTTTTAGGAATTTTTCAATGTTTTATAAGAAAGTTTTTTTCATCTCCCATTTTTATGGTATTTTAATAATGAAAAAACACTCAATAAATTATGATATATAGCTAAATATTATATTCATAAATGACAATAATAATATTCTCATTAACATTTTCAAGGCAATATATTTAGGAAATGATAATGTCAGTAGGATGTCTTTTTTCGTAGTTTAATTTCCCATGTAGTTTGCATCTCGAATTTCTTTGGTGGAGACTAAACATTTTCAAACAAACTAATCTATATCTCAATGACAAATTTTGTATATTTTATTTTCATTAAAAAATAATACTTATATGTTTAGTAAATATAAATATTTCCAATTATATTTATATATTCAAGAATCTGTTTTTTTTTTAATAATATCGAGTAATGACTTTCACATATTTCTACTCATCACAAAACTATCACTATCCTATAACTCATATGAGAGAAAAGAAAAACCACAATTTTTTCTAATTTTTAAGCTCTTAATTAAAATAAATTTATATAAAAATGAAAATTAAATATCATCTAATACCAAATAAGCCCACTCTCCCTCTGATTCCCTATTATCCACTTTATTAAATAGTTTATTAAAAATATTTAGAATGACGCATATATATTGAAATTCATTTCTATACTATATCAATATTATATTTAAATATCATAATCTTAAACTAAATAAATTAAAATAGTATTTTATTAAAAATATTAAGAATATCTATATAGACATGGATATTCAAATTCATTTTTATAATATATTAATATTATATTTAAATATCATAATTTTAAACTAAATAACTTAAATGAATTATATTGGTCCATTTTAACCTTACACTAATTTCTTAAAAATAAAAAAATCTAACCTGCTAACTATGAAATAATAATAAACTAGCAATTGCACCATATGTTGCAAAGGAAAAGCCATAAGGCAATAACATAGGAAAAAATAACATACAAAAATTTCTTAGTGATCATAGTAAATTAACAAGAAGAAGGTATCAAAAACATCTAAAATAGACTACTTAAAAGAAGATCAAGCTTCCATGAAAACCAAATGAAAAGTGGCCTGCATCACTAAAATATTTATGGGAAAAAACAACCAATCAAAAACTTGCAATAACAATTATAAAAAAATTGTACATTTTTATTATTGTATAGTTTTATAACTGTGTTTAACATTAGTTTAAGGTTACTTTGATTGGTCGAGTTTTTCTCTTGAGTAGTTTTATAATCGTGCTTAAGGTTATATAGTTTTATAACTGCATTTAAGATTAGTTTGATTAGTCCATTTTTTATCATTAAAATATCAGAGGAAGTTGTACTAGGACATGGTCGAGTTTTTATCATTAAAATATCTTTGTTATTAAGAAATAAGAAGAGGTTGTACTAGGACATGAATTTATATCGTTAAAAATAAAAAAAGTTGTACCAGGGCATGAATTTCCATTGTTAAAACATTTTTAGTATTGAGAAATCATAAAAAAAATCATAAGAAATGTTCATCATTAAAGCATCTTTGAGTGAGTCGAGGATTTTTTACACCAGTTTTCAAATAAAAGCTTTTAAGATTTTTGTATTTTTTTCAATGGTATCATAGATCTCACCATCACATGTACCTATAAAGTAAAAGCCACAATTCCAAATTCGTACCAAAATATAGATGAATGAAGCATGCACTCCAAGGAAATCAATGGATGGCCTTGAAAGCCACATACAACAGATTTAATAATATCATTTACATATACAGTCCCTCGTGATCGGTTAAAACAGTGGGCGGTGTGATTCCGAGGGTAGAAACCTAATCTGGTTTTCTTCTTCTTCCCCTTTATCCACTTAGTTGTGAAACTTATTTTTCTACTCAGTTATGAAAGAATTCAATGATGTGATCAATACAACAGATTTAATAATATCATTTACATATACAGTCCCTCGTGATCGGTTAAAACAGTGGGCGGTGTGATTCCGAGGGTAGAAACCTAATCTGGTTTTCTTCTTCTTCCCCTTTATGCACTTAGTTCTGAAACTTATTTTTGTACTCAGTTATGAAAGAATTCAATGATGTGATCATAGACCTCCTCTTTCAAGTTGTAAGCAAGGATGAAATCCAAATGAGCATAAAGGGGTTTATTTTTTCCAAATGGGTGATTGCAAGAGAACTTGTGAAAGCCGAAGCCAAGTCTTCGTAACAAGCTAAGTTTGCTGCTTTGCATATGAGATCAACATAATGATGTCCAGTTTCCCTGCACAATTAGAAGATTTGTTATTCAATGCAATGTTTCATTTCACTGCAATAATTTTGGATTAATTCAATCTGTAAGAGAGAATTGTTTCAAAGGGTTAAAGTTTATCTCACTAGATTACCACTAGGAACCCAAATGAATTTCTTATACTCACGTTTTTGTTGTGAATGAATGCAGTCCCAGCGCCTCAAACACCTGAGATGAATAATACATATGTTTGAACAAGCAGAAAAGGGTTGCAAAGAATCAAAACATTTAAAACAAGAAAATGTAGGCTTGCCTGGTCTAAATGCAGATTTACTGCAGCAACTCCTATGGGCGTGTAGGCATGGGAGACATAAGCAACAGGGGCCAAAAATGCAAGTTTTTCCACAACATCCCCCAGGTTCCCTTCACTTAAAGCAGCCAGAGCAGCTTGACTTCCTTGTTATTCATGACAAACATTTACCCAACAATAATGACATTATATCTTCTGAGTAAAAAGCAGATCATGATCTTGTCCATGCATTATTATAAATAAGCTTATTTGGGCCACCTGAGAGAAGCCGATGTAATAAATCTTTTTGTTTGTGATGTTGTTCACCATATGCAACATCTCACGGAGGTCTATTGCTGCCAATTCGTCTAAGCTCCAATCCTAGTATTCCTAAGGATGGGATTAAACATTTTACATAAATGGTTAGAATCAAAATTTATTGCACAATATGTCAGTCATTGTTAAATTGTCTAGCAATAATATGTATATAAAAATTGGGATAGATAAGTTTGGTTGCCTACATATCCTAATACAGTAGTCTCCTACATGATATTTTATTGCATTATGAAGCATATAATCTTCAATATCTCCTTCAAAATTCTCACAAATTATTAAAACTAATTCCTCATCAAAATATATCAAAAGTTCAAAACAAAACAAAAAAGAGATCCAATTATAATTCTAGTGTTTATTTTCATACATGAACATGTAGTTCTGCAGAAATTAATGAAACTCATTCTTGAACAAATCATGTTGAAACACCAAATATAGCCTACAAACCTACAAATTACACTACTGAAAAGAAGATAAAACTCCCCCACACCACCTAAAAAAAACCATAAAAAATGCAAAACAATATATTTCAGTAGCCTCAACGAGAAGAAGGCATCAAAAACATCCTGTAAAATATTCCACTGAAAAGAAGATCAAGCTTCCATGAAAACCAAATGAAAACTGGCATCACTAAGACATTCATGGGAACAAACAACCAATCAAAAACTTGTAATAACAATTATAAAAATATTGACCCTGATAAAATCAATAAACGAAAACCTCAAAGTAAAAGTAAAACAAGTTGAGGACTATCCCATTGAACAGATAATCAAACCTTCACCCACCTCCCACAAGAAAAACAATGCGAAAAAGAAAATGGAATAAGAAAATAGAACCAAAAAAAGCATTAGAATGGACATCAGATAGACAATAACTGCTTTATTGTTGAGGATTTCCCATTCTCAGATAGACAAATGTTGCATGCAGAGGAAAACTTCACCAGCGAAGTAGAATCATTGTAGATTCCTTATGAGGAGGTCAGAGCAAACCAAGCAAACCACAAGAGTGAAAATATTCAATTTTCGCCTACCCAATTCTCACAACTGCCAGGAATTACCAATACCCAACTTTCTAAAAGTTACAAAGAATAATAAACCACAAGAATGACAATATAAACAGGCACAAATTATATTGAAACCCTTGTGAAAAGGTTGTATCAAAATGAAAACTCAAAAACTAAAATGAAACAGATTAAAGACACAAAAGCTAATCTGCACTATCTTCACGGTAGGCAGAGGCTATTGCCTATGACTTTAATGAATATAACCATGAGGACGATTTGGCTAATGAACAAGAGATACAACCCGAAGAGGCAGTACATTCGTACCCTACATATAGGAATACAGTTACAGAGTCCTTTCGGTAAGGGTAAGAGTGCAAATGGAGGCCGCAAAGAATGGTGAGAGAGACAATTACCCTCTCTCCTTTTTCAATTTTCACAAGAACTGCCAAGGGTTTCTTAAAAAAACACAGAACTGGTAGATTCCCCACTGTAAAAAGGGAAATTTCTATGCAATTTTTACAGACCTCGTCCTCGTGTTCAGCGCTCGCCTGGGCAGCCTTTTAAGAAATCGAATGGGGCCAAACTCTTCCATAAGGAATTGAGGCCGTGTCTAATGGTAGACATGTCTGATGCAGCAGCCTGTATACATTTCCCAAGACCAAGCTGTATAAATTGCCCTAGGCTGTATACATTGCCCCAAAACGAAGCGCTAGGTGGAAGGGATGTATACATTTGCGCCTGAGAGAGGAACGGATGTATACATTTTTTTTCCCGTAACGGTTATGGCCAACTGTGTACAGTTAACCGCAATTACCACCATTTTCTATCAGCTACTAAGCAATCGGATGGTCTACACATGTTTAATCGTCTAACAATTGATCCGATGGTGCATATAGAAACACGATAGCAGCTAGGAACATTGTTTTCAAATAAAGACACCTTACGGCGTAATAAATTTATATTTATATAAAAATAAATATCGGATTCTATCCTAACGTTTGACTGTTTTCTCAATTGCATTTTATAATTATATTAAGTCATTCTTTGACTATTGATTTCTGTAAAAAAAAAATTACTATCGATTTTTATTCTTCATCCCTTGTTCGATCGTTCATAATATAATTTATTATTTTCCCTTCTGACCATTACTCAAGTTTTCATGATGTTGTTACTTATATGTTTGATTATATCTGATTTAATAAGTGTTAGTTTTCTGGTTCCTTATAATCGGTGGTATGTCCAACATAAATGTTTCTATGATGTTGTTACTTGTATGCTGGATTATATTTGATTTAATATCTAATTTAACAAGTGTTAGTTTTCTGGTATCTTATAATGAGTGGAGTGCCTAACTTAAATGTTAGATTAAAAAAAATAAAAAAATTACAAAATACATATCTTAAAAATTCAAACAACACAAATTGACCTATTAAAATCATAACTTTCTCATATAAAATACAAATTGACTTATTAAAATCATAATTTTCTAATATAAAATACTTAAAATCTATTAGAGAGATTCTTTAATTAATTTACAGCTCTTTATGAGTAAAATAATGTTAAATTATAAAAAACTTCATTTGGAAAATTTTAACATTGAAACAGTTGATTATAATAACCGAAATGGACTCCTCATTTTCAAGACTCCATATCATTAAAATAAGACCCCTAATTTGGACCTTACGGTGTGGTTTCCATATAAAAATATGGAACAAACCATAAACACGATACTAATTTATTTTATATCAATAATATGCATACTAATCTATTTTAAATAAATCAAAATCACATTATGTTTTTGTTTTTTAATGGTTATAGATATATGAACTATTCCTTTTAAATTATATATTTGAAATAAAATTCAAAAAATAATGTATAGCACATTATGTTTTTGTTTTTTAATTGTTATAGATATATGAACTATTCCACTTAACTTATATATTTGAAATAAAATTCAAAAAATAATGTATAGTTCATTTTATTCTATACGGAGAATGGATTAATTGATAAAATATTTTATATAAATATATATGTTTAAATATAAAAATGATTTTGATTTTTTTATTTAAATAAAATTAAAGTGATAAATTAAGGAAATATTGAATTGTTAAATGCTAGCACAATTACATTAAAAATATTAATTTGGTTGATATAGTTAAAGAATTCATTTGTATCTACCATACATAAATAAATAATATTAAAAATAATATTAGGAAAAATAATACAATAATAATAATATTAAAAATAATATTAGAAAAAATAATACAACAATTTTTTATTATTGTTGTTAATTATATTAATTATTATGTGATATTTAGTTTTATTTAAAAAATATTAAATTATAATTTTTTTAATATTATTTAATGATAATAGAAATATTAATTAATAATAGCAATTTATAAGAATTATTTAGTAATAACAATAATTATTTTAGAATGGCCATAATAATCTTTAACTAATAATAATCAAATGTTAACTATTATTATAAATTAAAAATATATATTGTTAATTAAATATCATTATAATCATTAATGTTATTACTAAATAAATATTATTATTAATATTATTATTATTAATTAATATTACTTCTAATATCAATTAATATTATTATTAAATAATCAAATAAAATTAAGTAATTTAATATTCAATAATATTGAATAAAATTAAATATAAAAAATATAAATATATTAAATAGTTAAATAATTTAATTAAATACTAATAGTGACAATGATATAGTCATTAATTAAACCCAAGGAATATTATTATAAACTCTATGAATAATATTATATTCTAGAAATATGAACCTTAGATTAATAAACCCAAGGGATTCATATTATAAATCCAAGGGATTAATACTAAAAACCCAAGGGATTATAAACTCAACAAAATAATAATAAAACCAATGAATGAATATTATAAAATCAAGGTATATAAACCCTAAGACAAATATTATAAACCCTAAAATAAACATGGTTGAGCATGGTTTACGAGGATTTATTTTCATATTGAGATCATCTTTTTCACAATGCAACATTGCATTATGGTTGATCATGGTTAACCATGGTTGATTTTCATATTGAGATAATAGTTGTTACAATACGTCGTTGGACCATGGTTGACCAAGATTGATTTTTGTATTGAGACAATTTTTGTCAGAATGTAGCATTGAGTTGGACCATCGTTGACTATGGTTAACCATGATTATAAACCCAAGGGATTTATGTAAAAAAATAGGATTAATATTATAAACCCTATGACTAATATTATACCCTAGGAATATGAACCCTTAAATTAAATATCAAGGAATAATAAACAAAGGAGATTAACACTAAAACTCCATTGGACTATAAACCCAAGGGATTAATATTATAAACCTAAGACATATAAATTTTAAGATAAATAAACCTTAAGATAAATATTATAAACCCTAAAAAAGCCATGCTTGACCATGATTGATTTTCATATTGATACAACATTTGTCACAATATGACGTTCAACCGTGGTTGATGATGATGATGGTTAACCATAGTTGATTTTCATATTAAGACAACATTTTTCACAACGTGATGTTGAACCATGCTTGACCATAATCATAAACGCAAGGGATTTATATTAAACCTAAGGAATAATAGTATAAACCCTATGAATAATGTTATAACTTATGAATATAAATCTTAGATTAATAAACCCAGGGGATTCATATTATAAACCCAAGGGATTAACACTAAAATCCAAAGAGATTATAAAACCAACAAAAATATATCAAAGCCAAGGAATTAATATTATAAACCCAAGGTATATAAACCCTAAGATAAATATTATAAACCCTAAATTAAACATGGTTAAGCATGTTTTACCATGGTTCATTTTCATATTGAGATTATCTTTGTCACAACACGATGTTGCACGATGGTTGACCATGGTTGATTTTCATATTAAGACAATATGATATGTCGGACCATGATTGACCATAGTTGATTTTTGTATTGATACAATATTTGTCACAATGTGACATTGGGTTGGAAAATGGTTGACTATGGTTGACCATGATTATAAAACAAAGGGGTTTATATAAAAACCTAGGATTAATATTATAAACCCTAGGAATAATAATATACCCTAGGAATATGAACCATTAGATTAATAAATCCAAGGGAATAATAAACTCAAGGGATTATTGCTAAAACCCAAATGGATTATAAACTCAACGAACAATATTAAACTTAATATATATAAACCCTAAGATAAATATTTTAAACCCAAAGATAACCATGGTTGACCATGGTTGATTTAATATTGAGACAACCTTTGTTACAATGTCACATTCGACCATGGTTGACCATGGTTATAAACCAAGGGATTTATATTAAACCATAATATTAATATTACACCCAAGGAATATTAAGATTTATGAGTAATATTACACCCTAGGAATATGAACCCTTAAATTAATAAACCCAAGAAATTAATATTATAAACCTAAGGGATTAATACTAAAAGCCCAACAGATTATAAAAAGAATGAAATTAAATATTAAAAGCAAGGGATTAATATTATAAACCCAAAATATATAAACCTGAAGAGAAATACTAGAAACCCTAAAATAAACATGGTTGACTAAGTTTTTCCATGGTTTATTTTCATGTTGAGACAATCTTAGTCACAATGTGACATTGGACCATGGTTGACCATGATTTATTTTTATATGGAGACACTATTTGTCACAATGCAAAGTTGTTCCATGGCTGAAAATGATTGGTTTTCAAATGGACGCCAACTTTTTCACAATGTGACATTGGACCTTGATTGATTTTCATATGGAGACAATATTTGTCACAATGCAATAGTGGACCATGGTTGAGCATGATTGATTTTTATATGGAGACAATACTTGTCACATTGCAATGTTGGATGATGGTTGACCATTGTTGATTTTCATATGGAGATAATCTTTGTCACGATGTGACATTGGACCATGGTTGATTTTCATATTGAGACAATCTTTGTCACAATGTGATTTTAGACCATGGTTGACAATGATTGATTTTCATATTGAGACAATCTTTATCATAATGTGACATTTGACCATGGTTCACCGTGTTTGACCATGATTATAAAACTTAGGGATTTATATTAAATTGTAGGATTACAATTATAAACCCTGTGAGTAATATTACTCCCAAGGAGTATGAACCCTAAGATTAATAAATCCAAGGAATTGATATTGTTTGCTCGAGGGAATAATAAAAACAAGGGATTAATATTGTAAACCCAGGGTATATAAACCCTAAGAGAAATACAATAAACCTAAATATAAACATGGTTGATCATGGTTTTCCATGGTTGATTATCATGTTGAGACAATCTTTATCACAATGCGATGTTGAACAATGGTTGACCATGCTTTACCATGATTGATTTTCATATGCACACAATATTTGTCACAATGCGAAGTTGTACCATGATTTACCATGATTTATTTTCATATGTAGGAAATATTTGTGACAATGCGATGTTGGACCATGGTTGACTATGATTCATTTTCATATGGAGACAATCCTTGTCACAATGCGATGTTAGACTATGGTTGATTTTCATATTGTGACAATATTTGTCATAGTGCGACGTTGGACCATGGTTTACAATGATTTATTTTCATATTGAGACAATCATCGTCACAATGTGACATTGGACCATGCTTGACCATGATTATAAACCTAAGGGATTTATATTAAATCGTAGGATTAGTATTATAAACTCTATGAGTAATATTACACTGTAGGCATATCAACCCTCATATTAATAAACCCAAGGAACCGATATTATAAACATAAGAGAATAATAAGCCCAAGGGAATTAAATATTAAACCAAACGATTAATATTATAAAACCAAGGTATATAAATCATAAGAGACATACCATAAACCATAAAATAAACATGATTGACCATGGTTTTCGATGGAATAACATTAAACACACGGGAATAATATTACAAACCATAAGATAAATACCATGTTTTTGACAAAAAATGTCTCAATAGGAAAATTAATCATGGTTACTCATGGTGAACCATAGTTGATTATGATTGATTTTTTTTAACTATCTATTAATTAATTAATTAATAATAATAATAAATTATAAAGATTATTTGTTATTTTTATTATTAAGAAACACACACACACACACACACACACATTAAAAAAACATTATCGGTTTTTTTAATTATTTAATCAATTCATAATTAATTATTTTAGAAAAACCAATTACATTATTATTATTACATTTTTTTTAATATAAATAAATTACTATTGATTATTTATTATTAATATTTAATTAAATTATTATTTAAATATAATTATTTTAGAAAAAACAATTAAATAATTATTATTATATTTATGTTTTAATATAAATAAATGAATCTTCATTAACTCTTTTTAATGTTTAACTAAATTATTATTTAGATATTATTGAAATTAAATAATATGAAATATCAAATAACAAAATGGTTTATTATTATTTAATTATTTAATAATATTATTAATTGATAATAATATAATATTAATTAATAACAATAATCTTAATAACAATTATTATTTAGTAATAACAATTATTATTTTAAAATCATTTTTTTGTATTTGTCAAGTGGGTTTAATTCATGAGAGATTATATCAGGCTTGACATCTCACTTGAGAAACTGCAACTCAAGCGCATCTAAGTTGTCAAAATCACCTAGTGATCGCACCCCGATTACAGCATCACTAAGGAAACTAGGTTTAACTTGTCTCCTCCCCCTAGCACGGACGCAACAACTTCCTTGACGTTTGATCATGGGTCACCCTTCTAATGAGGCCCATCCTTAACTAGTTGTGATAGTGAGACTTCACCATTATTTTAAAATAATAATAATAATAATAGTTTTTTTTAATATTATATATTAATCAATTGCTTGGTACAAATGAAGATTTCAGCGTATATCAACTATATTAATATTTTTAATCTAATTGTGCTAGTACATAAGTGTTAACATTTGTCTTATTCAATCATATTTATAAACTTTTGTTTTTTTATTGTTTCCACTCCTAATTATTTTGAAAGTTGGTTAATTATTTTACTTCTTATTCTTTTATTTATCATATATTTTACTTTATTAGTTTTTAATTTTTAATTTCGAATATTAATTTAATTTAAATTTTTTTATATAATTTTTAATTTAAATTGACTATTATTTAAAATAAATAAATAAATAAATATATATATATATATATATATATATATATATATATATATATATATATATATATATATATATATATATGATGATGATGGTGATGATGGTTATGGTTAACATCCAGTGAGACAAAAATTTTGTCTATGGGACCTAAAGAAACAAGTTATTTAGTTTGTTTTAAAATTGTACTCCTATGCTCAAAGAGCTTAGAGAGAAGAGTCTCGAGCTCACTACAATTTTGACATGTTAAAAGGCCAGTAATTTCGGTATTGTAACAAAGATTATGAAATTGAGATCTAATGTGGGTGTATGTAGGTCACTCTAAGAGGAAGTGATTTTCATCCACAATGTTCCTATTCTCACAACGATGGAAGATCTTTTCCACCCATGGTGTTTTAGGAACTTCCCAATGACATGTTTCATTATGGAGCTCCTGAGAGTTTGTTTTTATCTTGGTTATATTATTTTTTTTCTTTGAGCTAGTTAAAACAAAGAGATACTTTTGATATTCTAGAGTAGGGTTGATAACCTCCTTATAATATCTTAATTTTCTTTTAGCCTCTAAATCTTTCTCACACCACATTTTCTCTTTGAAATTAGAAGTATCAATATTTTTCATTTTATTAATATTTTGCAATGAAACTTTTTCGTCGATCTCCCAATGGTTTAACGAGACCCTGGTATCTTTATACCAACCTTGTTTGAGCCTCAGCTGGTTTTGGCTGGAATGTAGAACTAGCTTAGGAAGTCTATGGTCTCCCATGTTATTGATTTTGTCCTTATACAATAGGAACCTAGTCATAGCTAGCCTCTTGATAGGGAAAAGACCCACTTCTATAAGGATAATAGGATAGGGTGTATTATTTTTAATTTTGAGGTTATATCTTTAATGTTATTAATATTTTGCAACGAAAAATTTTCGTCGATATCCCAATGGTTTAACCAGGCCCTGGTATCTTTATACCAACCTTGTTTGAGCCTCAAGTGATTTCTGCTGGAATTTAAAACTAGCTTAGGAAGTCTATCGTCTCCCATGTTATTTCTTGTGTGCTTATACAATAGGTGCCTAGTCATAACTAGGCTCTCAATAGGGAAATGATCCACTTCTATAAGGATAATAGGATAGGGTGTATTGTTTTTAATTTCGAGGTTATACGTTATAAAACTCTTGTGGATCTGCACAATCTTTCTCTAGGATTCTTTAAAGATAACATAAGTGACTAAATTTTCAAAGAGGAGCTTATTTTTATCCCACATCAGAAGGTTTACTGCTTTAAAATTATTTTCAAGACCAAAATAATATTTCCACCCTCCATTAATCCTTTTCTAAATGCTCTAGTTCGAGTTGAACTTGTGATGAATATCAATTCCAAGGTACTTGTAAAAAGACACTTCCTCCATGTTGCTATTGTCATACAAAAAGTTAGTGTAAGTGTCCTTCTTGGATTTGATAATCATAAATTTTGTTTTGTGAGTGTGAACAATCATACCCATGGTAGAGAAGAAATCCTTAATAATTCTTAGTTTCTTATCAAGATCAAATGGGCACCTTACCAGAAGAACAATATCGTCAGCATAGAGAAGAAGGATGTTGACTATTCTAGCTAAGATCGTGTCAGCACAGCCCGCTTCCTCTAAACAACCTTCTAGCTTGTCGGTGTAAATGCCAAATAAGGTAGTGGAGAGGGGGGAACCTTGTTTAACTCTGATATTACACTTAATATATTTCGACCACCCCTCATTACCCTTAAACTTGGCAATTAAATTCTCGTATAGCCTTATAGCGGTAGCTCTCAACTCGAAAGGAACCTTTAGCTCTTCTAATCTATTACAGAGGTTATTTCTATGAACAGTATCAAAATCCTTTCTAAAGTCCACAAAGTAACAAAAGATATTAGATTTAGCATTACGAAATTCCTACATAATGATCCTAAGCATAATGAGGTGGTCCGTTGTTGATTTTTTCCTTCTAACACCCGCTTGGCATTTAGCCCACTTACCTTGACTTTCAAGCCATATTCTCATCTCCTTTTCCAAAATAATACCATATAACTTGTCTAAGAGAGAGCTAATCATAATTGTACGATAATTAGAGGGGTTATTTGTATCCCCGCTTTTAAAAATATAAATAATTAGGCTCTAAGTCCATGGTTTAGGGAACCCTTGATTGACTTCTTGATTGAAAAGCCTGTGGATGTGAGGGATGAGGACATGACCTCCAATTTTTAAGATTTCTTCCTAGTAACCTTCAATGTCCTTATCTTTTCCATTTTCCAGGATCTTAACCCCAAAATCAATGTCTTCTAATAAGAAAAAATCTTCCATTATGAGTAGGGTTTCAAAGTTATCTATGACATTTGGAGATTCATAAAGCTTTTTAAGATATGAATTTCAGTCGTGTAAAGAAATTCTATTATTATCTCTAGTTTTTCTAGTTGGAATCTGCCTCCATAATTTCTTAGGAGCTACCTTAGAGAGGTGTAAGATATTTTCTTGTCTTTTATGAATATATTGCATTTGTCTCCTTTTAGTTAGGGCTTTGAATATTTTTATCTTGCCAATTTTAAGAGACTCATCAACCTCTTCCTTAATTTCTCTCCTCACAGTTTTACAATTTTTATCATACCAAGGGTTGATTTTTCTATTTCTTTTATTAATTGAAACTTCAATTGATAACTTGTTAATAGAATATGAGAGGGTTATAGTAAAATTATGATAGAGGTATTCTATATTTTATATACTAGATAAAGGAAGGAAATTAATTATTAATTCATTTAGAAAAAGATCATTTTTATTTATCAAAGATTCAGTTCTTTTGGCTATAAGGATTATCTTCTATGGGACCTATATGCATGACAAAATTGAGAGTTATGATTAAAGGTCTATGATCCAAGTCAGGTTCGTGGTCGTTTAAGATATCAAAATTTATTATTTCGTTGTATAAAGGCATATCAGAAATAACATAGTATACCGCGTTGCTACCAAGCCCATGGATACAGGTCATCTGGTTAGAATTGGGCCACTTCTTTAGGTTGTTGCAAATAATGAGATCTTGAGCATTGTAGAGCTTGACTAGCTCAAACCCAAGCTAAGTTTCCTCTAGATCTTCAAAGCTTCTTTTGTACCGGCTAGCTAGAGTAAGGTCTTCGTCTAACCAAAGAGGATTAGGGTTCAAATAATTACTTAGAAGAATAGCTTCGTTTCTTGAAGTTAGAGCATTAAAATCACCCATTAAGAGGATATTACCTTCATTCCTTAGGCTATAAATATCATTTTATAAACCATTGTAAGGACCATTTTAATCTAAATTGTTTTTCTTATAGAAGTTAGAATTGATAGGGGAAAAATAAAAGACTTCTATGCAGGTTTTTTTTCATGAATGTCAATAATCTCTATCCAAATATATTGGTTGTAAGGGTCTCTTTAATAAAGCCTAGCATGGGGGGAGATGTTCTTCCTAATGTAACAAGCTATACCCCCAATGCCTCTACGGTAGGATCGTTGTTCCAGATTGACCATAGTACAAAGGCATCTATGTTAGGGACCTTAGACTCTTCATGCTCCCAAGTTTCAACTAGAAATATAATATCAACTTCATTCAAGATCCAACTTAGCTAAGGGAATCTGTTCCATGCGAAGCCCTGACAGTTCCAAGAAAGAATTTAGAGCATTTTGAATTTCTATTTATTACTATTTTTTTGGTTTCTATCTCGAATAACAGCTTTTCTATTTCTAATTATTGCCCATTTTCCTTCCTTCCTAGCTTCTTTTACATTTTGAACCTCCTTTCTTAATTCAGTTTGATTTTCTGGAATGAGATCTTCATTTATAAATATTCTTTTTCCTTTTAGACTTGTGGTTTTCCTAAGTATTTTATAATTATGGTCAATAGGGCTCACCTTTATCCAGATCAACCTTCCTTTATTCTCTGTTAATTTTCCCAACCTTGTTGCTTCTGTGAGACAGGTTTCAATTTGTAATCTATTATGTAATTTTGTCTAGGTTATGGCTAACATATCCTCATCTAGCTCCTCTTTCAAACCGAAGATTATAAGGTTCAAGGTGATTTTTTTGCGCTCATGGTCTAGTTATATCAATTTTTTTATTTCTTCTTTAATGTGTTTGATATCTAATTTACTTGCCACGCTATTTAAGGTGAGATTGTTATTAACTTTATCTTCTAGTTCTTTAATCTGTTTATTTTTGGATCCTACCTTCAAGAGATGTAAATTTATTGTCTAGCATGGCTTCTAACTTTCTTTGTAGCTTGACGTCTCATTCTTCTCTACATTCCTATAAAAGACTCTATATACTCATAAAGGCTTTGTAGAGTAACTGTGCAATGTCTACCTTTGCCAATCTTTGGTAGATGCGGTGAATTATTCATACTTGTCTATGAACAGTAGATATGTATTAGATAAAAGAGAAAGAGAGAGAGAGAAAAAGAAAAAAATAAGTAATGTGTCCACCTTATATAACCGTTTATAGAAAGTTCGAATAGAGATGAATTAATGTGTCTGCACGGTGAGTTTAGAGTATATATATATATATATATATATATATATATATATATATATATAATCAAAATTAATATTTAAAAAATTAGAATTAATTTAAAATTTGATTTATTTATTGTTATTAAAATTGTATTATTTTATAATTAAATCATTGTTTATTATTCTCAACTCACATACTTGTTTAAATTCATATGTAGCATGGAGTGCTAAAATGATCCAATGAGATATTCATACAACTGAATCCTAGATATCCATATTCATGTTATTTGTATCTAGGAGAATCATTATACTACGTTTTGAAGAAGTTGGTGATATCCAAATATCAATCGTGTAAATCTGGTTTTCTTATCCATAAATATGTCTTCCAAATTCTAAATTTTTGGATTCTCTTTATGAGTATTAAATATAGATAGAAGATGTTGGGATAAAGGAACTCGTTTGTATTAGGGTTCCCATTTAGCAAATTTGTTCCTTTTTTCTAATAGTGGATGTAAAATGAAAGTGCTAAGTTTGTGTAAATTTCGTGTTAGCTACAATCTATCAAAAACATATTGAAAAACTAAAGAAAATTGAAATAAACTTGATG